>CAUZXS010001320.1:3578642-3616142 GCA_963585895.1 Sepioteuthis lessoniana
AAAAATTTAAAGCTTCAGTCTTAATACTTTTTCATGACATCAGGTGTCTCTCTGCATATAAATAGGTGAGGGCAGATTGTTTTGTGTCATTTCCGGGACACTCGTTGTGGAGGGGATCTTACCCCTCAGCAGAGGTGCAGTCAGTGTATTCTATAGCTCCAGCCAACTGGGCAAGTGTGTGTATGTGTGTGTGTTAACTATATAACTATTATAAATGTTATTTGGGAAATAAAACAATTCTAACACAATTTCAGGTTTTTAAGGGATACTTCTTATCACATATATCAATGTCAAAGAATGACTTGAGAACCAGGGTATACTGTCCATTAAGCAGGCTAATTAATCATCAAGGCAGGAAGGAAAAAAAGAGACCCTTACTCTGTGCCCCAGAAAATTATTTGCCTCTCCTCAATTTGTGAATATGAAGTGAACTAATTTTAATGAGGGAAAATACACTTCCATCAACCTGCCCAGCTTTGGACTTGATGTCCCTCTCCAATGAAATTGATGTTCATCCTCCCATTTGTAATACCCTGGTGACAATGAATACTGCTATTGGTTAGGAGAAAAAATAATAAAATCTACAAATAATAGAACTTAGTGGAGAGTTATCATCTCTATTTCCATCTGAAATTTTGTATCTAAGAGGTTAAAGAAGAATATCAGTGTATCAGGATAAATTTTTTAAAAAGTTTCACAATGGTTGGCATTCCTAATTACATTGCTATGACAATTTCAAAGACAGTCAGAACCTTCTCAAGTATTTTTCCTCAATGAAAAACAAAAAGAAAAAAATTCCAGATCAACTGATAAAGTTTATACAGAACAAAATATAAGGATAAATATATACTGTAAACTGTGACATACAAGTTGACCTTTTTAAATTTAAAAACAAAACTCTTCAAACCTAGGAGTCAACTTATACAACAAAGCTAAAATTAAAGCCATTACTAGACAGTGATCAACCAGTGGAACAGTATGCTTAACAATCAATATACACCAATTATCATGATTTCAGCCGATAGCCACAAACATCTCTAATTCATGTTTGGTGAAAATATTTAACAAATTATCACAGAGATTAATATTAAATAATAAGACAATAATACAAATTATTACATTGACACTATTTGCCCAATGAGTAGAGTGTTGTTCAATCCCAGGTCAAGATACCAAAGACTCAAAAAATGGTACTTGATGCTGTCTTGCTTAACACTCAACATTATAAGGCACGGATCAAGAGTGAAGTGGAGCAATCTGGGGAATGGAGTAGCACTCTCCCTACACCTTGGTGTAGTAGCTATTGAAAGGGAGCCTTTGGGTTACCCTCGACTAAAGTCACCAACTTTACTTTATATCCCACACTGTTTCTCAGTGGTTGATGCATTAGTTGTAAACACTAACTAGAACATCACAATAACCTACAGTATGTTTAGGGGGTCAATCTATATAACCGGTGTAAGTCTAACCTAGAATTTTTTGGTAAAAATCTTGAGATAGACTTACATACTAAGCCGACTTGTAAGCTGCAATTTACGATAAACATTCTACTCAGTAAGTTATCAAGTTTTATTTCTCTTCTATTCTGTCAGATATTCTATTCATATATATCTATTCAAATTTTAATAGGGAATAAACATTCCCTTTATACAACATAATTTCCTCCCTTGCCAATGCCCTGGATTCACAGGTTAAAAATGAATTCCATAGATAGAATATAGACTGAAAATCTCAGATCATAATTAAGCAAACATTTCATGTTATGAACTTTATCATGGATCCTCACTCACACACAGACATGTATAATTAAAAATATCGCAGATATTTTAACTTAACATTCAAGGTTTTATTCTGGTTTGATGTTGGAGCATCAAGTAGTGTTTCAATAAATGATTGTTAGGTTTACCAAATAGATTCTTGTCATATATATAAGGATTTGTTTGGTTACATTATTCAATGGCCTATCAACCCTTTATGGGTTATTTAATTTGAAAGCCATTCTTGCAGAAGGTCAGTAGTGGTACAATTTAACCCATAGCTAGTGTGGATAATGTTGTACACACACACACACACACACACACACACACACACATATATATATATATATATATATATATATATATATTATATATATATATACGGAATCTAGAATAATGATGACCAGGATTTAAAATTACCATACAACAGGGGCTAGTAGCAGTGAGTGGGTGGGAAAGTTAGTCTTTGAGCACCAGCAGTAGCTATGTCATTTCCGTTGCCATCACTGCATGGAATGATGAACATTATGCATTTGTGATTAAAACTTATTTAAAAAATGGTCTCACTTTGTAGTGATGGTGGGAGGAATCCTTATAGCCTAATGGCTAAAGTGCTGGCCAGTGACCTTAAAATAAGCGAGTTCAAACTCCAGTTATGCTACTAATATTGGAAAAGATATAAATCCTCTTATAATCCCAGCTATGGGTTAAATACTATCATTGCTGTTATTTTACAAAGACAGCTTTGGCATCGAATAACCAAGGAAGTCAATTAATGGAAAGAAAATGGCCTATCAACCTTTAAATGGAGGTGCCCGTGGTGTAATGGTTATCATCGCAGGATATGGACATGGCGACATGAGTTCAAATCCTGGACTTGACTGATTGCATTTCACATAGCACTAATACCCTTGGGAAAGGTATGAATCCAAATATTCTCTCCAGCTATTGGTAAATAGTAGGGTAGACTAGGTTCTTCAGCCTTGGTGAGGCAACTAGTCTAGGAGAAGGAAAACTGAATTCAAACCTGTTAAACTCCGCTTAAAAACTGACCTTGTGTCATATCCTGCCCCGAGCGGATGTTGGTAAATATGATTAATGGAAAGAAACCAAATTATGTTATGACATCTCCTGGTCAGCTCATTTAACAAATCTCTCCTGTCGATTACTTCTTCTGAAGATACTTGAAGGTTCAAATCTAAACCAGATGACTGAGGAACTGAAAGATTTTATTCATCATGAAATGGCTGCAATACCAGTTTTCCTGATGAGAGTCCTTCAGGGTCACACGTCTGGCAAGGTTCTTAAGTGTATAGTTCATGGGGTAAGCATTTGGACAATATAATCTTTGAAGAAATGACAACAATAACGAAACAAAACTGCAAATTTTGATTTGTTCTTAAAATAAAATCAA
This sequence comes from Sepioteuthis lessoniana, assembly GCA_963585895.1. Classification (NCBI taxonomy): domain Eukaryota; kingdom Metazoa; phylum Mollusca; class Cephalopoda; order Myopsida; family Loliginidae; genus Sepioteuthis; species Sepioteuthis lessoniana. The sequence continues at coordinate 3,581,814 of CAUZXS010001320.1, forward strand.
ATTTTGATTAGGTTTTATGTTGCTTTTTTGTCTATGTTCAAAACCATAGAGATCCTTATGCTGGATCATATATATATATGCATATGTCCATGTTGTTTGATATACATAGGTATATATAAGCATGAATGCATATATGCGCTTGTTTGATATGTTGGTGTGTATATATATATATATATATATATATATATATATATATATATATATATATATATATATATATATATATATACCTAGGTAGATTTTGTCTGAACCATTAGGTACTTATATTATAATACATACATACATATATGGGTGTGTTTCTACGCATGTGTATGTGCTATTGTAGTTGTTTGATATATGCTTATCTACATACATATATCTATATAAAAATGCACACATATGTATATATATATATATATATATATATATATATATATATAGCTGTTCGATTTATATTTGTGTGTATGTTCATTTGATATATATTTTTTAAATATATACATATATGTATATATTTGTCAAGTTGTTTGATATTAATATATATGTGTGTATGTGTATATGAGTTTCTTTGATATTAATATATATATGTGTGTGTGTGTGTGTGTGTGTGAAGTGTGGATATAAATATTAAATTACTTTATTATTGATTTTTCTATATAATTAACACTTTCTACCTGGCCATTAATTTTCCAGGTGTGTTTCATTGACAATTTAATACTTAATTTGCTTTCATTTCTTGCTATTAACAAATGATGTGCCTCTGGGTAATTCTGCCAAAATTCACTTGAAGTTTGGTGTAAATTAAAAAAATGCTTTTAAAATATCTCATAAGTCATTCTGAAAACTTACTGAGCTTTGATTAATTGTGTAGGTTTTCTATAATTTGATTAAATTAAATTGTTTAAAAATAAGATCTCCCCCACCCCCCAAACGAAAATTTGCATGTGAGTTGGCTCATGAAAAAGAAAAGAAAAAAAGAAAAAAATGCATGTTCCTAACTAATACCAAGCCCTGTTAGTTGAGCTAAGAATAGATTGACTACATCCTCTGCAGAGGGGGTGAGGACACCCCCACCACACACACACCTGTAAAAGTGTACTCTGGGTATGAAATTGAACTGCTTCTAATGGGGAGGCTCAAGTTTTAGTCCTCTGGGAAGAGCAGGGTCACCCCTTCATTGCCATGACTCCCAGATCCATTTTAACCTGGAGTAGTGGTCCCATGTATAGGTTAAATATATCTTTTTGAAAATTATTTGCATTAGAGAGGAATACTTGATACCATATAACTGAGAGCAAATTATTTGTATTAAGAATGATTAATTGAAGTTATAATGACTTACTATGGATTATTATCATTAGTTACTTGAAATCATGTAATTGCTTACCAATTATTCGTTTGGCTTGGTTTTGTGGCATATCAACCTTTGCAGGTTATTGTTATGGTCAAGGGGAGGTTCAAATGATATGACAACTCGGATATGAGTGATAAGAAATATATTGAAAGAAAATAATACATTCATAAATGATAGCTGGGAGGAACCCCTCCTCAGCTTCACACAATCATAAATATTACCGTTCTTGATGATGGCTCCCCGAGTCTGCGCAGAAGAGAGCTTAGACGGTATATGTCACATGAGGGTAAGTCCATCTGTAGGGAAGACACCCCAACAGTTATTTAATACCAGATCCATTTTTATACATATAAACAGTTCTATTTCAAACAATTCAGTTTAGCATAAGTACACAATTTTGTTCTATTTGACCTATACCTAGGATGCTATTAGGTGTTACCACTCTGGGCAAGAGTGAACCAGGAAGCAATGGCAATAATGGGGTACTCCACATTCCCCAAAGCTCCAGCCGTACTGAAACCTCACCATCAGATTATTTAGTGTCATATATCAGGACATTCATTGAAGGAGTCTTACCCCTCTACAAAGATGCAGTTGGTGTATTCTGCAGCTCCAGCTAACAAGGCCAACTAATTATTGTTGTTAGATAGGAATACTGTATGGTACCCGTTGGTTGGTTTGTTGGTTTTATGGCATATCAACCTTTGTAGGTTATTTAACGCCAAATCCATTTTTATGTAAATAATCTGTTCTATTGAAAACAGTTCAGTTTAGCATAAGTAGACAGTTTAATTGTCAAAAACATTTCCATTTCAAACTATTCAAGCAGTTATATGTAATAATTCAGTTAAGTGTAAATACAGTTTTAATGTCGAAAAACAGTTCTATTTGAAATAATTCAGTTAAGCATAAGCACGCAGTTTAAGTGTAAGTACGGTTTAATTGTCAAAAACGTTTCTATTTGAAGCTATTCAGTTTACTCAATTCATTTTAGCATAAGTATGCTGTTAGTTCTATTTAACCCATAGATAGGGCCCTATCAGGTGCTACCACTCCGGGCCAGAGTGGACCTGGGAGCAATGGCAATGAAGGGGTACTCCGCATTTCCCAAAGCTCCAGCACTGCTGTAACTTCACCATCAGATTGTTTAGTGTCATATCCAGGACACTCGTTGGGGGGGGTCTTACCCCTCTGCAGAGAAGCAGTCAGTGTATTCTACAGCCCCAGCCGACTGAGCAAGTATGGTGCCCGTGGTGTAATAGTTATCGTTGTAGGAAATGGACATAGTGACACGAGTTTAAATCTTGGACGAGACTGATTGCATTTCACATAGCACTAATACCCTTGGGATCAGTATGAATCCAATTATTCTCCCTCCAGCTATGGGTAAATAGTAGGGCAGATTGGGTTCTTCAGCCTTGGTGAGGCAACTCGTCTAAGAGAAAGAAAACTCTGAATTCAAACCTGTTAAACTCCACTTAAAAACTGACCTTGTGTCATATCTTGCCCGAGCGGAGGGGTTGGTAAATATGGATAGGAATACTGTATGCAAACACATGATAAAAGAGAAATAAAAAATGCAATTTTACAAAAATGCAATGGCACATTGAAAATATCATTATCATCATTATTATGTTGCGCCGCCAGCACAGATCTCCCTGATCCTCTCTCGCCACCCATCTCTCTAGCCCATCACTCCTGAGAGGTCTTCCAGGCTACATCCTGTATCAGTACAGAGCTGCTGTATATAGGTTCTAGCTGGTCATCCAACCTTTGCTCGTCAGTGTGAAGGGGTCCACAGGAGTATATCACTTATGAGTTCGTCCTTACTTCTCCAGCAATGTCCCGCCTGTCTGGTTCATCTAATTTGGATAGTTTTCATGATGGGTGGTAGGTGTCCATACTGCTGCTGCTTTGTGGGGTGTTACCTCCTGGACTTGTTCAATACAGCTCGAAGCATTCTTGTGTAATTGCCGTCAAGCTTTTTCTTCATGCATTTAGTTTGCATCCATATAGCAGTATCAACATGACTACTGCTTGGAAAAAACTGGGTTTTATTTTATCAGTCAGGTCTGACTTCAATGTGACTGATAGCCTATTGATAGCTGTCCATGCATTTGCTAGTCATGTGCTGATGTCATTTTCGGTTGATGAGTCACTGCTTCCAAGGTAGGTGAATTGTCCACTAGTTTCAGCGGACCACGCTTTAGTGTGGAAATGTCGCCTCTTTGATTAAAGCACATGTATTCTGTTTTATCTGCATTGACATGGAGGTCTATGCCACCTGCTGTTCATTCCAGGCTATGTGGTAGTGATTCGGCTCGGGCAGATGAATTTGCCAGAAGTGCCATGTCATTGGCATAGTCCGCGTCCGTAATTGTTTGTGGATGGTATCTTCTGCTACTTTCCTTTACCAGCTTAAAACTGTTTACTGTTTTCCTTCATTAAATCTATAGATGTTCTAAGCACATAGTCTAGGCAGATAATAAACAGGTATGGGGCTAATATTTCTCCTTGCAGCACACCTACTAAAATATTGAAGTAGTCTGTGTCTTCATTTGGTGAGCGGACTTTCACTTTCATATTTTTATATAGCATCATTATGGCTGCAACGGTTTCTTTGGGAAGACTTTAGGAGAGAAGTATTTGCTCCATCTTTCCTCAGTGTATGGAGTTAAATGCCTTGGAGAAGTCAACAAATAAGGTTTTTTGCACAAACACCTTCTTGTGTTCAATGGATCATCAAAATTTGTGATGTCATGGATTGATTTCTCTGAAAGCCATTTTGGTTCTTCCTAAGTATTTTCTCAATTTTGGGTTCTGTGCAGTTGTGTAGAAGAACATTGTAGATCTTGGCTGCTATGGATGTAAGGATTATCTCTCAGTAGTTCTTGGCTACTCCAAGGTCACCTGAATTACAATCAAACATTGACAAATGAGCCAAATTTCAGCATTAAATAACCCATAGGGAGTTGATATGCCATAAAAAATAAACATTTATGATTGCAAATATTTACAAACTAATTTAATAAGCAGTTCTTTTCCTTTTTCTTTCTTTTGTCTTTTTGCCTTCCATTTGTTTTTCTTTCCTCTTTTCTTCGTTTTCTTCTTTTTGCTTTTCTTTCAATTGAGCAACTTATCTGGTGGTGTAATGGTTAGCAAACTAGACTTGCAAGCCTTCACCAGTGAGTTCAAGTCTCACTAGGTACCCCATTCATACAACCTTGTGCCACATCTAAAGAAAAAGCTTAGTAAATTACAACTTATATAATAAAATGACGATGCTTTGATGTCTAAACTGAAAATTCATCTCAAGGAGGGAAGAGGAGGACATTAAAATGGCAAAGATTTATACCATATCAAAAGAAGAATTTCAGAGGAGTTTCAACCAATAAAAAACTCACTGGAATAAGTAGACTAGAATGTCAAGGGAACTATTTTAAAGAAAAATAGCTTTTCATTTATTGTTCATTTTTGTCTCGGTAAATACAGTTTTAGCCTTGGTATCATTTAAACAAACCTTTGCTTTACATCACAATATAATTATGATTGATTGGTTACTTTCCTCACTTTTTTGTCTGATGATTGTGCACTTCACATAAAATTTTAAGTAACAGATTTCATGTTTATAATTTTTTAAATTTTTCTGGGTTGTATATATGCTCTGCTATAATGTCATCTAGCACTTTTCTGGGTTGTATATATGCTCTGCTATAATGTCATCTAGCACTTTTCTTGCTAACTTTTCCTATTTGCATTTACCGTTTTATAATATATATATCATCCTCTTCTTTTTTGTGCTATGACATATCAACCTTTGTGGGTTATTTAATACCAAAGCTATCCTTGTAGAAAAATAGTAGTGGTACAATATGTCCTATAGCTGGGGGAGTAAGAAGGTTCATACTTTTCCTTAGAGTATTAGTCTGAAAGTGAATATAATTGTGAGGCTTGAGTTTGAACTCACTTATGACAATGTAGCAGTCCTTCACACTACTATATATATATATATATACATAGTGAAATCAAATATATATATATATATATATATTTAATTTCATTCTAAGTATATGATAAGCTAATTGAGGAATCAAAATTTAGAACAAGGGTTAAATGAGTAGTTCGCACTTATTGTTATTTGATCAAGTTTATCTTTCTGAATTCTAGTCTTAAAACTAGATAAAGACAGAATGAAAAAGAAAAAAAAAAGTGAAAAAAAAAAAGGACTAAAAATTAAGAAAGAGAAATTAACGGTAAAAAAGAATTAAAGTATTTTGAAGAGAAACTGGAGAAGGAAGGAAAAATAATAAAAAAGAAACTAAAAAGAAGATAAAGAATGTATAAGGTGAAAAAGAAAGAAGGAAAAAATGAAAGAAAAACAAAATGAGGAATGAAACATTTAAAAGAACATAGAAAAGAAAGAAAAGCAAATGAAAGAAAAAAGAATGAATGAAAAACAAAAGGAAGGAAGAAAAGAAAAAATAAAGGAAAAATAAGAAAGAAAAGCAAAAGTAAGATAAAAAAGGAAATGAAAGGAAAAGGAAGAATGAAAAGAAAAGTAAAACAAATAAAAAGGGAAGAAAAGCAAATGGAAGGAAGAAAGGAAAAACAAAATAAAGGGGGAAAAAAGGGAAGAAAAAACAAATAGAGAAAAAAGCAAGAAAGAAATAAGAAAAGAAACAGAAAGGAAGATGCAGAATAAAGAAAGAAAAAAAGAGGAAAGAGAAGAAAGTTGCAAAGTAAAGAAAGAAGGAAAGGAAAGAGGAAAAAAAAGAGAGATGCAAAAGAAAGAAAGAAAGAAAGAAAGAAAGAAAGAAAGAAAGAAAGGTGCAGAGTAAAGAAAGAAAGAAAAAAAAAGACCAAGGAGAAGAGAGATGCAGAGTAAAGAAAGAAAAAAAGAAAAAACAAGAGGAAAGGGAAGAGAGATGCAGAGTAAAGAAAGAAAGAAAGAAAGAAAGGTGCAGAGTAAAAAAAGAAAGAAAAAAAAAGACCAAGGAGAAGAGAGATGCAGTGTAAAGAAAGAAAAAAAAAGAAAAAAAAGAAAAAAAAAGAGGAAAGGGAAGAGAGATGTAGAATAAAGAAAGAAAAAAAGAGAAAAAGGAAGAGAGATGCAGAGAAAAGAAAGAAAGGGGGGGGAAAGAGAAAAGAGAGAACAAAAATAAAAGAAAGCTCTGTTAAAGGATTTCACCTATTTACTTTTGTTCTTAAATTACATTCCAATCATCACACAGGTAAATAGATTAAATTCCTCAAGAAATCTTAGAGTAAAATACATTTAATGATATTTATTTTAACAATTGAAACAGATAAACATAAGCAATTCCACAATGCTGTTATCATTTTTCTAATAAGCTCTCTCTCTCTCTCTCTCTCTCTCTCTCTCTCTCTCTCTCTCTCTCTCTCTCTCATCATCATCAATTTCTTCCATAATTGATAACATTACTTAACCTTATTCATATTATTACAAAATTCATAGTATTAGTATTCATTTATGGTATATTATTTTTTATTATTTAATGATTATTCATCTACCTTTTCTTTTCTTTATGATTATTTGTATTATTTTTATTATTATTGTCATTATCATTTCACATCCATTGTAAATGAAATTACCTAAAGTGAAAATTTTTGGGAAAAAAAAGTTGTTTTGTTTTTGTTCTTTCACATATTGTTTTCTGCTTCCTCAACTCGATTTGTTTTTCCATTTTTATGGACTGAGAAAATAAATTAAATGAAATCTGGCTAATAAACATGGATATACATAATAGCTAACAACCACTCCCTCAGCTCTGGAGCCTTGTAGATATTTGGTTTGTTATTAAAATTAGGATGATTAAAAAAGTAAAAAAACAAAACAAAGATCTTTAAAAATGTAATAAAATTCAATCCCAGAATTCCATATTTTAAATTAAAAAAAAAAAAAAAAAAAAAAAAAAAAACAGTGGAGGAGTATGTTTAAAAGCTAAAAGATTAAATTCTAGTTATGCAACATATCGGAATGAGATTTTTACTTGCATTTTTTGCAAAAAAAATATTTTATTTTACACGTTATTAGTTTTTGTAAAAAATTCAGTCTTTAATTGTCTAAAGATTTTTTTCCAATTTTTTTTTAAGAACTATTTATGAGTAGATAAATTTCATTTATCAAGAAATCTTAAGGGAAAATGGTAGTACATATATTAAATGACTATTTTGTATATATAAATTTATATTTCAACATATATATTTCATATTTCATTTGTGGATTTTATTCTTTTAATACAAGAAAGTAATGAAGTCAAATGAAGAAATGAGATAACAGTTTCTTTTAGGTTTGATCATGCTATACTGGCCAGCATATGAGAACCACGTGTTTCATATGTTTATTTAGTTGAGTATATCTAAGTAAATATGGCTGACCCTAGTCAAGGGCTACCTGAAAGCTCCCTTTTTCATAGCTACTCCACCAAGGTTTAGGAGAAGTTACTACTCCTTTCTTTGGATATATCCACTTAGCATTATAAAGTACCAATCAAGGGTGAGTGTTAAGTAAGAAGGTATCACATACCATTTTTTGAGTCTTTTGTATGACTTGACCTGAAATTGAACCCTGGTCTCCTGAACCATTGGCAAATACCTTAACCATTATAGTCATATATATATATATATATATATATATATATATATATGTTGTATAGCAAAGAAAGACAATAACACTGATGTATAAAAATATAATCAGCTGCTTTTCTTTTCCTTTTATTAGCCAAAATGTACAGACGAGTGAGTGTGAGAGTCAAAGATGGCTGAGCTTGCATACACAGGGGCAGATTGTACAATTCTTCTGCAAAACCTCTTTACCTTTCTACTCTTTGGGTCAAAATCTCCGGGGTTATATAATAATCCAGATGCCCACACAAATTCTCATGACCACATCTCTTTCAACCTGCTGCTGATACATTGCTAGTGAAAAGGCCTTGTTATAGCATGCATCCTGTTTACTTTAGGAAACATGTGCATTTCCTGTTATTTTTTTGTTCCCAGTGTCTGACTTCTTTTCAACGTACCACCCCCGCAATTTACGTAGCATGTCAAAAGGGGGTCTTCAAGTCAAAACCCAACATATATATGCATATATAAGTACATACATACATACATTACATATATATATATATATATATATATATTCATACATACATAGATATATACATATGCATACAAAACATAACACATATATATACATACATTTATATATTTATACATCCATATAAAATAAGTTGGTGACTATAGTCAAGGACAACCTGAAGGCTCCCTTTTGTGTAGGAGAGGGCACTACTCCTTTCCCTGGACTGCTTCACTTTACCCTTGATCCATACCTTATAATGCAGAGTGTTAAGCAAGGAAGCATTAAGTACCATTTTTGAGTCAACGGTATGACTCAAATTGAGATTGAACCCAGTTCTCTCAGGCCATTGGCAAGCACTCTAACCATTATGCCAATCAATATATATACATGTATATGCATAAAAGACATACACATATATATGCATAGATTGATACATATATACATATATTTGAAAATCCTATGGTATGTACAGAATTTTAAAACAGCTTTAAGTTGAGCATAAAATGTGATTTGTAAAAAAAGGACCCTTTTTTTTTAGTCACATCTCTTCAGAGAAACACTATTATAGGAAGCAGAATCAAAAAATGAGTTATTGTTATTGATGATGAGGAGCAGAGAAAAAACATTTTTAATTCTGTTAACCTAGGATTCGTTCTAAAATCCAATATACTTTTTCCACGTAATCTCAAAGATAGTGTGTTCCTGCATCTCAAAAGTTTCTTAATCGATAAATTTCATTGTAAATGTGACATTTGCTATATTGGCCACACTACCCAAAGATTGGAGAACAGAATAAAGCAACATGTGCTCTTGCTATCCTATCAAATGGTTTAACTCACTCAACTGATTTGTGCAATCAGAATCCACCTTCTATTACTCAACACCTATTGGATAGCACACTCTGTGCTGACGCTTATACATATTTACCAACCCCTCCGCTCGAGCAGGATATGACACAAGGTCAATTTTTAAGCAGAGTTTAACAGGTTTGAATTCAGAGTTTTCCTTCTCGTAGACTAGTTGCCTCACCAAGGCTGAAGAATCCAGTCTGCCCTACTATGTGCTGACGCTTATAACCCAAACATGTTTACTATTCCTGATGTCTCCAATAATAAATTATAACTATCAGTACTTTAGGCACTCTATATTACTGAACATCAACCTACACTCTGTAAGCAAAAAGTATTTTACAATCTACTTTTATTCAAACCCACCAATTATACTACAATCAAGCAGGACTTAGTCATAAAACAAAAACCAAAGAAGGTCATATCAATCCCTCCAGGTAGATGGGTTTTTCCTTCCCTCCCTATATAGAAATATAGTAGATGCAACCTTTGCTCGGAGGAAAAAAAAAGCTAACTATTAAATCAACAGATTGAACTAATTTTCAAATGCCAACATAAAAATAGGTTTAAACTCATATGACGAGGATGGAGAATAGAAAAACCGATAGAGATAATATTGGGAGAATGAAAGTTATAATATCAGAATCAGAGAATGAAAGTTAGGATATTAGAATAGGAAAATAAAGGTTAGGATATCTGGTTTGGTTTGGTTTCTTTGTTTAATGGCATATCAACCTTTGTTGGTTATTTAATGCCAAAGCTATTCTCCTAGAAGAACAGTAGTGGTACTATTTAACCCATAGCTGGGAGGATAAGGGGGTTCATACCTTTCCTTAGGGTATTTGCCCGAAAGTGAATGTAATAGTGCGACTGGAGTACGAACTCGCTTACTACGATTCCGCAGTCCATCGCTTTAACCATTACACCACGAGGACACCCCCTAGGATATCAGAATAGGATAATGAAGGTTAGCATAACAGAATAGGGAGAATGAAAGTTAGGATAGCAGCATTAAAATGAATACTGGGGGTAATAAGGTAGCAATATAAGAACATAGTAATTATAATAATTAATAATGATAATGAGAATAATAATATCAATAATATTAGTATAAATTAAATTAGTTTAAGGGCATGATAATTTTTTTAAAAATATCAATAGTTTGTGAATTATCAAGACTTGAATAATAGAATAACAGTAGGATTAAATAACAAAATTAGCATTAGTTGGAGTTAAATATTATAATAGAGATATAACAATTAATGAAAAATCAAACTTCACATATAATCTCGAAAGGATAGATTACCAGTAAAATAATCCTTTAATAAAAGAATAAATAGATATTTTCTTAAAATAGAAAAAGTTAAATAGGTTTATTTATACATTATCAGAAAGACTAGAATCAAATCTTAGCTTCAAAATTCAGTTCCATGAATTAATACCTTTTTATCATAAACTGAGTATTGACCTGTAAAATATATTTTTCTTAAGTTCATAAATCATTATATAGGAATTCCACTAGTGGAAGCTGCAAATATTTACTTTATTTGTGTGTGAGATTCAAAGATATACATTTTGGGCAAAATATTTTATGTCAGTCTGGACTGGAGCAATGACTTTTTAAGAGTGATATCTAAACACCATGAGAAGTACTAAGATCAACCATTTACTTTAAAATGAATTCCATAAATTACTGGTTTTATGATGATAAATCAAGGGTCAACCTACACATAAGACCAAGTTATTAGACCTTAATATATATAGGTTGGTTGGGTTGTGAGTTATTTAATGCCAAATCCTGTTTATATATATATATCTAATTTGTAAGTAAATAATTTGTAGATAATAATAATTTTGCTTAGGTTAGATTATTTGAATTATATATATATATATATATATCAATAATATCCGGTAAAACTTTACAGATAAGATCCATTATAAATATATTTCAACAATCTTTTTTAAAAGATTGTTTCTTATGATGGAATACAAGGTTTGATGGAGTCATTACCGCAATACCGGGGAATACATTTTACATTAAGTTAGACATTTAGGTAAATATAAATCAGTATATATATATATTTCAGATATATGTGTTTTGTAAACAAATAGTTTGTAGTTAACATTTTTAAACAAATCAGAGCTCATTTGTCAGCACACAGTTAAATGTTTTCAAGTATAGTAAATAATTAAATATTCCTATTTGACCCCTAGATAGGACCCTAACAGGTACTACCACTCAGTGTTAGAGTGCACCTGAGAGCAATGGTAATGAGGGTTTATTCACATTCCCCAAAGCACCAGGATTGGAACCTCACCATCAGATCATTTAGAGTTATATCACGGACACTTGTCACCAGAGGGTTTTACCCATCTGCAGAGATGCAGTCTCCATATTCTATATCTTCATTTGACTAGGATGCTTATTGTATATAGTATTAACAGTTACATAATGTTCTTAAAAAATATCTTTTTAGATTTGTAAAAATTTAAGGAATTCCAAGTTGAAAATATCTTGCTACTGTTTTGTCAGAACATAAGAAAATTTTTTTAAAAAGTTAATTTAAAACTCTTTGTTTTTAAAACATATTTGATTTAAAGATTTTCCAATGCTCTAATTTTAGTTCTAATTCCTCATCGTTTCATGTTTGAGTAGGTAGAGTGTTCGCCAATGATCCAGCAGACCTGGGTTCAATCCCAGGTCACATCATACCAAAGACTTTAAAAATGGTACTTGATACCTCCTTGCTTAACGCTCAGTAATATAAGGTACGTATCAAGGGTAAAGTGGAGCAATCCAGGAAAAGGAGAAGCACCCTCCCCTACACCTTGGTGTAGTAGCTATTGAAAAGGGAGCCTTCTGGTCACCCTCGACTACAGTCACCAACTTTTTTACAATATGAATGGAAACATAATTTTAACTTTGTACATTTGCAGACACAATTTATCTTGTCCATTTTCAGCAGACGTGAATAAACCCATTTTCATCAAACAATAAGTTAAAAATTTGTAATTGGATTATATTCTATCTATGTTGTTTTCTCAAAGCTTCTCATTTGAATAAAAGGAAAGCAGATGGTTGAAATATCTATGGGTCTAACGAAAGAATTGAAAACTTGGAATTCTACAAAGGATTTCAATAACAGCATTGGATCCTTTATTAAAATTTAGAATTGAAGAAATAAAAGACTGTAATAATAAGGTCTCCTATTGTGAAATGGTAAAAGAAAATTTCTTATTATTTCATTTTATATCCGAATGTTGAATAGTAAGCCTAAATAAATAAATAAATGAATGAAAAATTTGCATTTTTTTTTGCAAGGTCCAAGTATAATATAACAATTTTTTTTTGTATTTTTCTATTTTTTTTAAAGGAAACTCTACAAGATGAACAGCATAACCCCTCACTGCTGTGTGTCTAGTAGCAAACTGCTAAATATTGAAAATAACACAACATTAAAATGCAGGCCGAACATTTCAGACCATATAAGGGACATTACATCAGCACTCGATGTAATTTGCATAGGAATTACAAGTTATCTTATCCATTACAGAGAGGGTGGGGGGATAGAGAGTTTGTTTGGGATTGAACACACATGACCAGCAGAGACTTCAACAGCACAAGGAACAATACAAATTTGAAAAAAAAATTTATTTTTTTAAATTCAAATGTGCGGAAGTGTACAGATGGTAAAGGACTGGTGGTTGAAATTAACCCTTCAATTTTCAAACAACGAATTATTTTCTTTTCTTCTTTTTTTTATTTGAGTGGGGAGTGGGGATTCTAGTCTGACATTTTCTCTTTTTTTCAAATTTAAATTTAAATAAAAGATCTGGTGGTAAAATTTAGGATGTTCAAGAAAAGTGGGCCAGGAAGAAAGATACAGAGAGAAAGAGTAGGTGAAAAAAAAAAAGAGAAAGATTTGTGAGGAATTTTTTTTTTAAAATTTAGAATAAAGGTAATTCAAAGAAGAAGAAGAAGAAGAAGAAAGATATATTTTCATTCCTTTTTTACACTCACTATTTTATCTTATTTAAAATAAATCTACAATTCCAACCTGATTTTTATAGGTTCTTTGACACTTTTACTCAAACAATCCAAGTGACATAATTCCTCTTCTTCTGCCCTATTTTCACTTTTTATCACCTTCTTCTTCTTCTTCTTCTTCTTCCCTATTTTCACTTTTTATCACCTTCTTCTTCTTCTTCTTCTTCTTCTTCTTCTTCCCTATTTTCACTTTTTATCACCTTCTTCTTCTTCTTCTTCTGTCCTATTTTCACTTTTTATCACCTTCTTCTTCTTCTTCTTCTGCGCTATTTTCACTTTTTATCACCCTCTTCTTCTTCTTCTTCTGCCCTATTTTCACTTTTTATCACCTTCTTCTTCTTCTTCTTCTTCTTCTTCTTCCCTATTTTCACTTTTTATCACCTTCTTCTTCTTCTTCTTCTTCTTCCCTATTTTCACTTTTTATCACCTTCTTCTTCTTCTTCTTCTTCTTCTTCCCTATTTTCACTTTTTATCACCTTCTTCTTCTTCTTCTTCTTCTTCTTCTTCTTCTTCCCTATTTTCACTTTTTATCACCTTCTTCTTCTTCTTCTTCTTCTTCTTCTTCCCTATTTTCACTTTTTATCACCTTCTTCTTCTTCTTCTTCTGCCCTATTTTCACTTTTTATCACCTTCTTCTTCTTCTTCTTCTTCTTCTTCTTCCCTATTTTCACTTTTTATCACCTTCTTCTTCTTCCCTATTTTCACTTTTTATCACCTTCTTCTTCTTCTTCTGTCCTATTTTCACTTTTTATCACCTTCTTCTTCTTCTTCTTCTGTCCTATTTTCACTTTTTATCACCTTCTTCTTCTTCTTCTTCTTCTTCTGCCCTATTTTCACTTTTTATCACCTTCTTCTTCTTCTTCTTCTTCTTCTTCCCTATTTTCACTTTTTATCACCTTCTTCTTCTTCTTCTTCTTCTTCCCTATTTTCACTTTTTATCACCTTCTTCTTCTTCTTCTTCTGCCCTATTTTCACTTTTTATCACCTTCTTCTTCTTCTTCTTCTTCTTCTTCTTCTTCCCTATTTTCACTTTTTATCACCTTCTTCTTCTTCCCTATTTTCACTTTTTATCACCTTCTTCTTCTTCTTCTGTCCTATTTTCACTTTTTATCACCTTCTTCTTCTTCTTCTTCTTCTTCCCTATTTTCACTTTTTATCACCTTCTTCTTCTTCTTCTTCTTCCCTATTTTCACTTTTTATCACCTTCTTCTTCTTCTTCTTCTTCTGTCCTATTTTCACTTTTTATCACCTTCTTCTTCTTCTTCTTCTGCGCTATTTTCACTTTTTATCACCTTCTTCTTCTTCTTCTTCTTCTTCCCTATTTTCACTTTTTATCACCTTCTTCTTCTTCTTCTTCTTCTGTCCTATTTTCACTTTTTATCACCTTCTTCTTCTTCTTCTGCCCTATTTTCACTTTTTATCACCTTCTTCTTCTTCTTCTTCTTCTTCCCTATTTTCACTTTTTATCACCTTCTTCTTCTTCTTCTTCTTCTTCTTCCCTATTTTCACTTTTTATCACCTTCTTCTTCTTCTTCTTCTTCTTCTTCCCTATTTTCACTTTTTATCACCTTCTTCTTCTTCTTCTTCTTCTTCCCTATTTTCACTTTTTATCACCTTCTTCTTCTTCTTCTTCTTCTTCCCTATTTTCACTTTTTATCACCTTCTTCTTCTTCTTCTTCTGCCCTATTTTCACTTTTTATCACCTTCTTCTTCTTCTTCTTCTTCTTCTTCTTCCCTATTTTCACTTTTTATCACCTTCTTCTTCTTCCCTATTTTCACTTTTTATCACCTTCTTCTTCTTCTTCTGTCCTATTTTCACTTTTTATCACCTTCTTCTTCTTCTTCTTCTGTCCTATTTTCACTTTTTATCACCTTCTTCTTCTTCTTCTTCTTCTGCCCTATTTTCACTTTTTATCACCTTCTTCTTCTTCTTCTTCTTCTTCTTCCCTATTTTCACTTTTTATCACCTTCTTCTTCTTCTTCTTCTTCTTCCTCCCTATTTTCACTTTTTATCACCTTCTTCTTCTTCTTCTTCTGCCCTATTTTCACTTTTTATCACCTTCTTCTTCTTCTTCTTCTTCTTCTTCTTCTTCCCTATTTTCACTTTTTATCACCTTCTTCTTCTTCCCTATTTTCACTTTTTATCACCTTCTTCTTCTTCTTCTGTCCTATTTTCACTTTTTATCACCTTCTTCTTCTTCTTCTTCTTCTGCCCTATTTTCACTTTTTATCACCTTCTTCTTCTTCTTCTTCTTCTTCCCTATTTTCACTTTTTATCACCTTCTTCTTCTTCTTCTTCTTCTTCTTCTTCTTCCCTATTTTCACTTTTTATCACCTTCTTCTTCTTCTTCTTCTTCTTCTTCTTCTTCCCTATTTTCACTTTTTATCACCTTCTTCTTCTTCTTCTTCTTCCCTATTTTCACTTTTTATCACCTTCTTCTTCTTCTTCTGCCCTATTTTCACTTTTTATCACCTTCTTCTTCTTCTTCTTCTTCCCTATTTTCACTTTTTATCACCTTCTTCTTCTTCTTCTTCTTCTTCTTCCCTATTTTCACTTTTTATCACCTTCTTCTTCTTCTTCTTCTTCCCTATTTTCACTTTTTATCACCTTCTTCTTCTTCTTCTTCTTCTGCCCTATTTTCACTTTTTATCACCTTCTTCTTCTTCTTCTTCTTCTTCCCTATTTTCACTTTTTATCACCTTCTTCTTCTTCTTCTTCTGCCCTATTTTCACTTTTTATCACCTTCTTCTTCTTCTTCTTCTTCTGCCCTATTTTCACTTTTTATCACCTTCTTCTTCTTCTTCTTCTTCTGTCCTATTTTCACTTTTTATCACCTTCTTCTTCTTCTTCTTCTTCTTCCCTATTTTCACTTTTTATCACCTTCTTCTTCTTCTTCTTCTGCCCTATTTTCACTTTTTATCACCTTCTTCTTCTTCTTCTTCTTCTGCCCTATTTTCACTTTTTATCACCTTCTTCTTCTTCTTCTTCTTCTGTCCTATTTTCACTTTTTATCACCTTCTTCTTCTTCTTCTTCTTCTTCTGCCCTATTTTCATTTTTATCACCTTCTTCTTCTTCTTCTTCTTCTTCTTCCCTATTTTCACTTTTTATCACCTTCTTCTTCTTCTTCTTCTTCTTCTTCCCTATTTTCACTTTTTATCACCTTCTTCTTCTTCTTCTTCTTCCCTATTTTCACTTTTTATCACCTTCTTCTTCTTCCCTATTTTCACTTTTTATCACCTTCTTCTTCTTCTTCTGTCCTATTTTCACTTTTTATCACCTTCTTCTTCTTCTTCTTCTGTCCTATTTTCACTTTTTATCACCTTCTTCTTCTTCTTCTTCTTCTTCTTCTTCTGTCCTATTTTCACTTTTTATCACCTTCTTCTTCTTCTTCTTCTTCTTCTTCTTCTTCTGTCCTATTTTCACTTTTTATCACCTTCTTCTTCTTCTTCTTCTTCTGTCCTATTTTCACTTTTTATCACCTTCTTCTTCTTCTTCTTCTTCTGTCCTATTTTCACTTTTTATCACCTTCTTCTTCTTCTTCTTCTTCTTCTTCTGTCCTATTTTCACTTTTTATCACCTTCTTCTTCTTCTTCTTCTTCTTCTTCTTCTTCTTCTTCTTCTTCAGCACTATTGGCACTTTTTATCACCTTCTTCTTCTTCTTCTTCTTCTTCTAGATCCACTCTTTCCTTTTTATCATTTTATTCTTCTCCTCCTCTTTCTTTTCTTCCTTCTTCTTATGCACCACTCTTCCTTTTTAATCTTCTTTTCCTCCTTTATCTTCACCTCCTCCTCCTCCTCTTCCAATGCCCACTCATCTTTTAGCTTCTTTTTTTTCTCCTTCTTGTACACCTGATCTTCCTTTTTTATCATCTTCTTCTTCTCTTCCTCCACTTCCGTTTGTTATTCTCCTCCTTCTCTTTTAACATCCACTCTATATTTTTTTTATCTATTTTCTTTTTCTCCTCCTCCTCCCACTTCTGCACCATCACTATCCTTTTTATTACTTCTTCTTCTTCTTCTTTTTTATCATCATCATCTTCTTCCTATTCTAATTTGAGTGCATAATAGAATTTAAATCTTTTTTAGTTTCGAAATGGGTGAAAATGATAAAACTATTCAGTAAAACATCAAATATCTTGTTTGTCTAGAACAGAGCAGTTAAAAAAAATTGACTTGGTGGGGGTCACATAATCTGCTGTCATTTTGTCCTGTAGAAGCTGGAACTAAGTATAATTGGTTATATTGAAAAAATGAATTCCACTAAAGTAACTTAACTACAAAAATAATACAAAAAAAGCTCCCTCCCCCGGCTTTTTAACATGACTTTAAGAAAAAAAAAGGTGTAAAGATTCTGGTAAAGCAATTTTTATTTTTCAGATTCTGTTCAGCTCTTTTTTTTTAATCCTTGTTTCATCTTAGCAATCACAAAAAATTTATATATTTTATATACATATATTTTTGATTGGTTGGTTAGTTTATAAGGCTGACAATACATGGATGGAAGTTATCTTTTTTTAGATGGTAATTGACTTTTTTTAGATAGTAGTCATCTTTTTTTTAGATGGTAGTTTTCTTATTTGTTTGGGTAAAAGATGATATGCAATACATCAAAGTTTTCAAAAAGTTGAATATTAAAAAAGAGAAAATTTATCCTTTAGTACAAGTGTGTGTGAGGGGGTGTCCTCGTGGTGTGATGGTCTGCGAAATCATAGCACGCGAGTTCGAACTCCAGTCGCGCGATTACGTACACTTTCAGACAAATACCCTTGGGAAAGGTATGAACCCCCGTTATCCTCCCAGCTATGGGTTAAATAGCACCACCAGTGTTCTTCTAGGAGATTGGCTTTGGCATTAAATAACCCACGAAGGTTGATATGCCATTAAACAAAGAAACCAAAACCAAGTGTGTGTGAGTTTTTCACATAAATTAGTAGATCAATCCATTGCCTAATAAGGAAAAAAAACACTTTCTTTTACAATATATCAATTTGTGAAAATAATAACTCCCCTTGTCAATACACTTAACTTCACATTTCATCATATAGACTGACAATATATAAGAGTATATATACATATATATATATATATATATATATATATATATAGATATGGAGACTGCATGCAGGTACACACACACACTTATATATATATATATATATAGAGAGAGAGAGAGAGAGAGAAAAAGAAAGAGTGTGGATTAAATGGCAATCACAGGTTTATCTGAGTATATTCCTTAACATCGTGAGGAATATTTATTGATATATACAAATGTACACACAGAAATATCTGTGCATAGTTATATGCACAGACATACACATTTATATATATATATATATATAATGTACAATTTATATACATATATGAATTATATACATTATCTATATACATGCACACAGACACATTTCAACATGGACCCCCACACATGGCCGTGTAAAAGCAGGATGACCAGCACGAACATACATTCAGCAACTATGTGAGGATACGGGATGTTGTCCTGAAGACCTGCCTAGGGTGATGATTGATAGGGAAAAGTGGCGAGAGAGGGTCAGGGATATCCATGCTACCAGCACGACATGATGATGATGATGATGATATATTTATAGCTTAGTACCCATAAAAATGACGTTATTTGTATATAGATCAGCACTTCCTCTTAGAATCTAATTTGTATAATCTGTGTTTGCTCTTCTTAGGATCAAAGTGTTATCCCTGTACCTAAGATTAGACAGGGACCTAAGTAGAATATTTGATCCTCTCCTCTTTGCATTCTTCCAGATTTCAGGCAAGTCTTGTCTAAGAGATGTTGATCTTCAGGCAGCCCCACTTCATTGATATATAAGGAGAAGAATGAAATTATGTGATGCCTTCATGACACTGGTTGTGAGCACTGAACAAATACTATCCTTGTCCACACATAAGCAGAAAGAGCCTCCACGTGAAACTAACTGGGTATTGAATTTGACTTTGACAAGAAGCAAATAAATACTTAGGATCAGAGTGTAGTATTAGTCACTGATCTAAGAGTCAATCATTTTTTTTTACTGAAAATAAGTCATAGATAAAGTAATAATAACAATAATAAAGATTAAAATAAACCTTTCCTGATAAGATGATCAGATTAAAGTGATAGATGAAAAAAGGATCTTTAAGTTCTAAAATGGGGCTATGCTAATTGACTGAATAATAGACACTAAAAAATTTGAAAAAATATCAAGATTTTGGTTGAGAGTTGAACATAATAGCTATAGCAGGAGTCTTCCACTTTTTTTTCTTTCGCTGCCAATTTTAACATCTTTTAGAAAAACATGCTCCCCTTCACAAAGTTAAAGTTGAGAATATTTCTAGAGTACACAAAATAATTGATAAAATGAATTCCTTCAAATCAAACTATTGCTCCCTTAAAATCATAAATCACCTTCAAGGGGCAGTACCACCTACATAGAAGATCACCATGCTTCAGATAATTGGCAAGCTTTGAATCATGCCAAAGACCCTAGAATCAAGAGTAAATGAATTAGAAATATGAAGAAGAACAGAGATTCTCCAAAGCATGACAATGGATACTGAGGAAAGTACTGGAGATTTGATCAGACTTGCTGTCATCCAATCTCTACAAATAATCAATAGAAATCTAGTGTGAACATTCACATACATGGAATATTGAAAGGTATATATTGATATGGTTGTAAATACTTGCCTACCTTTATCCTCAGGATTCATCGCACATTATGCCCATGATAAAGGGTGGAAGGTCTTGGAAATTTAAAGTTTACATGTGTGTTTTTGAGTATGTTTAAATTCAGTGGAAAAAGAAATCAAGCAATTCCTACTAAGGATTCCAATACTCTAACATATATAGAAATATATAAATCTGGTTTATTTAAACTATACTCATCTTTGTACAAATATCTTTCAAATGTTTACTTATATATTGATGAGTTTCCTGAGTCTGGCACTCAACAGTATCTGATGGTAATGTTCCCATTCTGGAGATCTGGAGAGTGTGAGAGTTATCTCTTCATTGCCATTACTCCCAGGTCAACTATGACCAAGAATGGATGTACTTATAAATTTTAGTGATATAGAGATATCATCATTGTCAATATATGCGGATAGCACAGATATTTTTTACTCTCCTTTGCAATCCATCCCTGTCAGAGCTAGTCTTCTAGATGGCATACAGTGTCTGCACAGAGCTGATGTATGTAATTCTTGCTTGTCAGCCAACACTGACATGTCCATGTAGAGGAGTCCATAAGAGAATGTCGCTTATGAGTTCTTTCTTACTTTACCAGCAGTGCCCAGCAAGTCTTGCTTATCTTACTTGGATGGTTTGTAAGATGAGAGGTAAGTGGCCATACAGCTGCAGTTTTTTAGAGTGCTACTTCCAAGATTTGTTTAAAAAATCATGCAGTATCCTTTTGTAGTTCTAATCTAGCTTTTTCTAGCATTTTGTTTAAGTCCAAGTAGTGCAACCGTACAGTAGGCCTAACACAGCTAAATACTAAATGAATTTGAAATTTTATGGGTTCAGCTATTTACTATGAAAATAATTTAAAAAATAATATTTGACAATAATACTCTAACATTGATGATGACGATGATGTCTACTTTCAGTTTTGTACATTAACTTGATTTATATTTCTAAGCAGGCAATTCTTACTGCTTTGAAAAATAAAAAATAAAAATTTTGAATGTTTTCAGTCATTTTTGTGAAACAGAAAATTTACGATAAACAGGAATAAAAATGAAAATTTATAGGAAGATGGTTTAAAAAAGGAAGGCAGAAGGAAAAGCAAATTGTAATGACAAGCGATTAAAAAGAGGTTTGAAATGTCAAAACATGGAGGAAATTGATGGAAAATATTCAGTCCATTTTACGTCAGGATTCGCAGTTTTATAATCTGGAAATTCACAGGGAAAATATGCAAGATTTACACACATACACACATACATTCATAGGTATGGAGGTAAGTACACAAATACATATTACATAAAACAGACATATCCACACTCACAGATATAGATAGGTTTAAATATACACACAAGTTCATCAATAAATGATCGTTGGTTGCTTCGGATGGTTGGTTTTAAGACAAGTCAACTGGTATGAGACTATTTAATGCTGATGTCAGTCATTTTTTTTTTCTGTGAGCAGTTATATACTTTCTAATAACTCATAACTATTTGCAAGCAATTTAAGACTGAGGTAACTATTTTCTTCACAGACATAAATCAATTCAAACATAAACACAGGCTTATTTATAAATAATGATTGTTAGTTGGTTTAAAGGCATGTCAACCCTAGATGGATTATTTAATGCTGAAATCAGTCTTTCTTTTTTCTGAATGATTATATGGGTTCAAGAAATTAATTACAATTTGCAAGCAATTACAGATTCAAGTAACTATTCTTAATACAAATAATTTTGCATGCAGTTATAGGGTTTTAAGTATTCCTATCTAATACTAATAATTTGTTTTCAATTACATGGTTTAAAGTTACAATTCCTATTTAATAATAGTAATCATTTATTTGTATATATTCATATTTATTTATTGATTTCTAGCAGAAGATTTCACAATCATTAACATTAATTTTTAACTTATATTTTTCATCTTCATTTTGATTGCTTTTTTAATACACTGTGCATATTTGCATTTCTTATATATATATATATACATGCACACACACACATTCATATGCATACATTTATACACATATGCATCCTTCTACCTTCTACACCTATGTATACACACACATATATATATATATATATATATATATATATATATATATATACATGCACACACATATTCATATGCATACATTTATATACATATGCATCCTTCTACCTTCTACACCTATGTATACACACACATATATATATATATATATATATATATATATATATATATACATGCACACACATATTCATATGCATACATTTATATACATATGCATCCTTCTACCTTCTACACCTATGTATACACACACACACACACACACACACACACATATATATATATATATATACATGCATACAGATATTCATATGCATACATTTATACACATATGCATCCTTCTACCTTCTACACCTATGTATACACACACACACACACACACACACACATATATATATATATATATATATATATATATATACACGCACACACATATTCATATGCATACATTTATACATATATGCATCCTTCTATCTTCTACACCTATGTATACACACACACACATATATTTATACATACATATATATATGAGAGAGAGAGAGAGACACACACACACACACACACACATATATATATATATATATATATATATCTACTTTTGCATATCTATGAATCAGATATCGAGATGTGTTGAAAAAGTATTGAGTCTGATGCTGTATTTACCAAGACACAAATGAACAATGAATGAAATGTTTTCTTTAAGATAGTCCCCTTGGAATTCAATGTACTAATGCCAACACATTTTCCACTGGTCAAACCACCTCTGAAATACTTCTTTGGATACTGTGTGAAGCAGTGCAGTCATATTTCTATTAATGTTCTCAACATTCTCAAATCTTACACTTCAGGTGCATTTTCAGGTTTAAGCAACAAGAAAGAGTTGCATGAAGCAAGTTCTGGTAATCACTTGCACAATCTTGTGTGTCAACAAAAATCTGCAGATTACAAAGTATTATGATTACTCATTTAAAAGTAGGGATATTTTGTCACTGACTGAACCTATATTTACCAGGTCAGAAATGATCACTGAAGGAAAAGTTTCACAACTACTGTTTTATTTACCTAGACTGAAATGAACAATGAATGATATATTAATTTTCTTCAAAATAGTCTTCTTGACATTCAACACATTTACTTGAGTGAGTTTTTCATTGGTTAAAGCATCTCTGAAACTCATATTTTCATATGGTGTGAAGCTGTACCATCTTATTTCTTTTCATATCTTCATCATCATCATCATGTTGTGCTGGTAACACAGATATCCCTGACCCTCTTTCGCCACTTGTCCCAATTGTTCATCGCCTCAGGCAGGTCTTCAGGACAACATCCCGTATCCTCACACAGTTGCTGAATGTATGTTCGTGCTGGTCGTCCTGCTTTTGCACGGCCATGTGTGGGGGTCCTTAAGAGTACATCACTTATGAGTTCGTCCCTGCTTCTCCAGCAGTGTCCTGCATGTCTGGTTCATCTAACTTGAATAGTTTTTGTGATAGGAGGCAGGTGGCCGTACAGTTGGTGTCTTGTGGGGTGTTGCCGCCAGGACTTGTTCAAGCTTGCTCGCAGCATTCTTGTGTATTTCATATCTTAGATGTCATTAAATCTTACCTTCAGAAAGAATTTTCAGTTTAAGCAACAAGAAAAAGTCACCAGAAGCTAGATCTGGATAATATGGAGGGTACTGCATTTGATCTGGGTAGTATAGAAGTTGCTGCACTTGCACCATCCCGTGTTTTGCGCCCCCCCCCCCCCCGCAAAAAAAAAACATTTCATTCAAAAACTTTAGAAACTTCACAATTCTTTTTATTAAACCAGCACTGAGTAATCAAGATGAAGTCTGTGTGTCTAGCCATCATGGCTGTATACATGTCTTCATTTACATTTTGAAAATTAAAAAAATTAAAGATTCACTTTTTATATGTTTTGATCACACTTCATATATTTATGGAAATACACATACATATTATTAAGAAATATCTTTGTCTTTACATCAAACTATAACACACACAAAAAAAGTCATTTTTCATCAAACTTCACATGCAAACATTTTATTTTTATTTCTCTTTTTGTTTCCTGTCATTTTCAGGTCTTTACATTAACGACAAATATTTCCTTTCAAGAAAACTGAACTGTAAAAGTATTCCACTTGGAAGACAACCACTTTTATATCATCTCCTTCAATAAGATATGAATATGACAAATATTAAAGTGCATAAAATAAAATTTCCATTCAAACCATTTTTAATACTGGGCAATTTTCTACTTCCCTAAAACATGGTTTCATCTACATGCATTTTCAAAAAAAGATGTTATTTTCTTACATTCTTATACTCACTTTTCATGCTTATTTAATTCTTATAAGACATTCAATTGTTCTCTTAGTGGGAGTCCTAGGCATGACACTAAACTGCATCTGAGAGTGAGGCTCAAGTTCTGAGCCTCTTAGAAATGTGGAATCACCCCTTTGTGTGTGTGTGTGTGTGTGTGTGTATGTAATCATCATCATCATCCCAACCAGAAAACCAAACTTAAAAAAAAAAAGAGAATTTGTCATCTTTTGGATTTTGCCATTCCAGCGGACCACAAAGTGAAAATAAAAGAAAGCTAAGTAGATCGACAAGTACTTAGACCTTGCTAGAGAACTGAAAAAAATGTGGAACATAAGGTTCAAGGTTATGTCAGTTGCAGTTGGTATGCTTTGAACAGTCCCCAAAGAAACTGGAGAAATTGGAAATCAGTAGGAAACTACAACATTGCTGAGATCAACTAGAATACTGAGAAGAGTCCTGGAAACCTGAGGAGAGTTTCTGTCAGTTGGATTTTAGTAAAAGATCACCAATTAAAGCTGGCGTGAAAAAACTCATAAGGAGTGACATAATAATATGTTGCACGCTAACTATTTCTGATATAAATAATTTGCATACAGGGATAGGGTTTCAAGCATTCCTATTAAATGAAAAATAATTTTCAAGAAATTATAGGATTTAAAGTAACTATTTCTATGAATAATAAAAATTTGTTTACATACAGTTAAATAGTTTCAAGTATTCTTATCTAATACTATTGATCTATTTGACCCATAGAAGGGATCCAAGCAAGTAAATATCATTCAAGGTAATTGTGGACCTGGGAGTAAGAACAACAAGGTGACTCCAGAATTAAAACCTTGCAATTGGGTGCAATTTCATGACATATCCAGGATATGAGCAGAATGAAATCACACAAAAAAAAGTTCTTGTATGCTAGTTGATAATGGGATACTCGGCACTGCTAAAAGCCTTAATAATAAACTTTAAGCATTTCACTAAAAAACTGTATCATAAGTATCAATATTTCAAATCATCATCATCATATCGTGCTGGCAGCACGGATATCCCTGACCCTCTCTCGCCACTCCTCCCTATCGTTCATCGCCCTAGGTAGGTCTTCAGGACAACAACCTGTATCCTCACATAGCTGCTGAATGTACGTTCGAGCTGGTCGTCCTGCTTTTGCGTGGCCATGTGTGGGGATCCATAAGAGTACATCTCTTATGAGTTCATCTCTGCTTCTCCAGCAATGTCCTGCATGTCTGGTTAATTTTTTTTAGATCATCCATTAGAGGCAGCTCTTCTACAGACACTGAGGAACAGCAGCACCTGCTGCAGTCAAGATACGCAACACAAAGAGGTACATTTGTAGTTTTAATTGAATCAATTAATATATATATATAGACAGAGAGAGAGACAGAGACTGATAGTATGATGATTACTGTCCAAAGAAATGGACACAGCGACAAGAGTTTGAATCCAGAAAGATACTGTTTGCATTTCACTTAGTGCTAATACCCTTGGAAAAGATATAAATCCAATAATTCTCCCTTCAACTATGGGTTAATAGTAGGGCAGAGCGGGCTTTTTTACTTTGGTATGGGAACTTGTCTAGGAGAAAGAAAACTTACAATTAAAACATGTTAGAATTTGCTTAAAAAGTGAGATTGTGTTACATCCTGCTTGTACAGAAGGGTCAGGTGTGTGTATATATATATATATATATATATGTACAAAAATTAATTCATGAGTCGAAACTATCCTACTACAGTTTCGCCTAAAACGGCTCCTCAGGGTACCGAATTCTGAGATATATTGTTATCTCTGAATTCTGGCGGGGTTTTTTCTTTTTCTTTGTTAATTAGTAAATTAGTATATATATATGTATATATATATATATATATATATATATATAGTACATACCCTGTGTTTCTCATTGTGTGTGTTACATAATATTAAAATATTTCCAATATATTTTCTAATGCAGCATCCTCATGAAATGCCACTGCAATTCATCTATACATATAACACCAATATATGCTTGATAATGACAGAAAATCTTTGTTTGTATATGCTGATATGTGTGTGTATATACATAGGTGTAGAAGGTAGAAGGATGCATATGTGTATAAATGTATGCATAGGAATGTGTGTGTGCGTGTATATATATATATATATATATATATGTGTGTGTGTGTGTGTGTGTATACATAGGTATAGAAGGTAGAAGGATGCATATGTGTATAAATGTATGCATATGAATGTGTGTGTGTGCGTGTATATATATATATATATATATATAAGAAATGCAAATATGCACAGTATATTAAAAAAGCAATCAAAATGAAGATGAAAAATACAAGTTAAAAATTTATGTTAATGATTGTGAAATCTTCTGCTAGAAATCAATAAATAAATAAGAATGTATACACCACATAGACCCATACACACATAAATATCCACACAAACCCTTATATCCTTATATATCCATACACACGTGTATCAGCGTATGTATTCACCAACTCCTCTGTTTGAGTGGGATGTGACACAAGGCCAATTTCTAAGTGAAGTATGACAGGTTTGAATTCAGAGTTTTCCTTCTCCTAGACTGGTTGCCTAACCATTGCTTAAGAACTCAGCCTGTGCTACTATTTACCCATAGCTGGAGGGAAAATAATTGAATTCATAGCTTTCCCAAGGGTACTAGTGCTTTGTGAAATGCTACCAGTTTCATTGAGGATTTGAACTTGTTTCACCATGTCTATTTCCTACCATAATAACCATCATGCCACAAGCACTTCCCAATGTATATATGCATATGTATCCACTTTGATTAAATATACACATTCACATGATAAATATATTGACATACATACATTGTTTACAATATAAACTAATTATTCAGTACTTAGATGATTATATCTGTGTATTTTATATTTTAAAAAAATTAAATAATTTTATACGCAAACACATGCCGAAGCAGTGTATACATAAGAAAGTATGATAGATTTTTTAAAAACGTCCATGTGTATGAATATATATTGGCACACTATCAAATAAAGCATTATCTTGAATTAATTAAAAACATACACATGAATATTTATGTGAACAAATTTACATATCTGCATATATGGGTATAAAAGTTTTACATATAAAACAGACAAACACATGTATGAAATACTATGATATGTATTATAACAAACCCCATCTAATTTGCATGTATGCACAATGTATGGAGTTGGCCCTTTATAATGTATTTTTATGCATGCCTATATATATATATATATATTATGAATGTTTATACACATTAATCAAAGATGTGCACCTAATCTAAGCAACAAGAATCATCAACTGAACATGTATCATGAATAAAAAGCAAAGGGAGGGGAAGAAATCATTTTACATAAATTTATCATTAAAAAAAAATTAAGAATTGAAAACTAAAATGTTATTTGGATTTCAAAGCGGCAAATTGAAATGTAAATAGTTTTCATTCAGCTGCATAATACGTGATTGTTATCAACAATTCTTCAAGGAAAAAAAAATTCCATCCATTATACATTCATGTGTGCACACACACACACACATATATATACATTCAAAATTTCTAAAATTTATCAGTTCATTTATATATATATATATATATATATATATATATATATATATATATATATAATCAGTCTCTTATAAATAGTATAAGATATAATCAAAGATTGAAGTAGTTTATTTATATATATCAAATCAGATATCTTTAAGCAGTATAAGATACAAAAACTAAAATATTATATACATGTATTTACATATTTCAAATCAGACACTTATAAATTGTATAAGATACAAAAACTAAAATATTCTATTAAATATATATATATATATATATATGTATATAAAAATCAACCATTTATAAACATTATAAGAAACAAAGATTTAAGTATTCTATAATATGTGTGTGTGTGTGTGTGTGTGTGTGTGTGTGTGTGTGTGTCTATTTAATTTTGCATGAACAGTATGCAGTACAAGGTTAATTTTTCTAAGGTGTGTTTTACAGCATTCAGATTTTTTCCTTCTCCTTGATGGGTTGCCATACCAAGATTTAAAAGTCAAGTCTCCTCTACTATTTATCCATAGCTGGAGGGAGAATACTCCAATGTGTAGCTTTCCTAAGAGTATTAGCACAAAGTGAAATGGAAATAACTTCGTCCAGGACTTGAACTCAGGTTGTCATGTTGATTTCCTAGAACAATGACCATTATACTTCAGGTGTGTGTGTGTGTATACATATTAGATCAACCATTTATAAACAGTATAATGTACACAGATTGAAAGATTTTTATGGCAGTGGTTTTCAAAGCTAAGACCCCTTTGCGTTTTAGTATTTATCTTGTGGACCTTCATATGAATAAAAATGAAATCTTGTGGACCCCCATGGAAATAAAAATTAAATAGGGGCATCTGCTTACCTAGGTTGGCACAAGTAATCAATTCTTGGTAATATTTCGCACAAAGATACATGCAATTTACTTTGCAGAACAAGACTAGATCTGTATTTGGTCATTTTATTGCTAACTGCTGAAAATAATGTTTTACATGAATATTTTGTAGCAAAAGGTAACAGCATTTTGATTGCCTTTTCAGACAACAATGGATACTCAGAAGTTACATTGAGACAAAATTTTGAGCGTGGTTACTGTTTAAACTTATGCATTAGAATTAAGAAACAGATTCGAAACACTACAAGAGAAGACAGAAAAGTTACCCCAAATGATGAATATGAAAATTTTGTTGAAGCACACCTAGAGGCGGCATCAAAGTGTATTCCAACAAAACCTAGAACTAAATATAGAGTCCCTTGGGAAACGTCAGAGGTTAGAGAAAAACGTGCACTCGTGAAAACTGCCTCCAAAAGCTATCGGAAGAACCCAACAAACACAAATGCCCGAAAACTAGAAAAGGCACAATATCAATTAGCAGGAATATATCTAAAAGAACAGACAGAATACATACAAAATCAGATAGATAAGATTAGAGACTCGGTGGAAGATAGACAATCCAGGATAACCTGGCAAACAATAAACGAAGTAAGTAGAAGGAAGAGCACAGCCAAAGCAAAATTGAAAGCTGCAAGCCAACAAGAAAGAGTAAAACTGTGGGAACAGCATTTCAAAAATCTATTAGGAAGCCCACCGAAAATAACGGATGAACCAATAACCAGAATTATCAGTAAGCAATTAGACATTAAACTAGGGCCTTTCACCAAAGAAGAACTCGACTCGGTTCTTAAAAAAATTAAAAATAGGAAAGCTGCAGGGCTAGACGAGATCCCCCCAGAAGTGTGGAAGACTAGACAATTCGACGCTATACTGCTCCAGCAATGCAACGCTGTCTATAGTCAAAATAGGATAGAAAGATGGATGAAGGGATGCATCCTTCCTTTCCCTAAAAAAGGCGACCTCGGATTAGCCAAGAACTACTGAGGGATAACACTTACATCCATAGCAGCCAAAATCTACAATGCCCTACTATGAAACCGCATAGAACCCAAAATAGACAACATCCTTAGGAAAAACCAAAATGGCTTCCGAAGAAATAGATCCACAACCTCACAAATATCGACCATCCGTAGAATCCTTGAAGGCGTCCGGGCAAAAAACCTTCAGGCGACATTACTATTTGTCGACTTTACCAAGGCCTTCGATTCCATCCACAGAGGGAAAATGGAACTAATCCTACTAGCATACGGCCTACCAAAAGAAACCGTAGCAGCAATAATGATCCTCAATAAAAACACAAAAGTGAAAGTACGTTCACCAGATGGAGACATGGAATACTTCGACATTGTTGCAGGAGTACTACAAGGAGACACGCTAGCCCCATACCTCTTTATCATCTGTCTAGACTACGTGCTTAGAACTTCGATCGACAAAATCAGAGAAAATGGCTTCGAGCTGACTAAGAAAAGAAGCAAAAGGTACCCCGCAAAAACAATCACAGACGCCGACTACGCTGATGACTTAGCGTTACTGGCGAATACGCCTAATCAAGCAGAGACACTACTGCATAGTTTGGGACGAGCTGCAGCAGGCATTGGCCTCCATGTCAATGCACACAAAACTGAATATATGTATTACAACCAAACGGGCAACATTACCACTCTAGACGGAGCCTCTCTGAGGCTAGTGGACAAATTTACCTACCTAGGATGTAGCGTCTCATCAACAGAAAACGACATCGACACACGACTGACAAAAGCATGGGCGGCTATAGATAGGCTCTCAATAATATGAAAATCAGACCTGAACGATGAAATGAAGCGCAGTTTCTTCCAGGCAGCGGTTGTATCGATACTGTTATATGGATGCACTACATGGATGCTAACCAAATGGCTGGAGAAGAAACTTGACGGCAACTACACAAGAATGTTGAGAGCAATATTGAACAAGTCCTGGCGACAACACCCCACGAGACGCCAACTGTACGGCCAGTTGCCTCCCATCATGAAAACTATACAGGTCAGACGAGCCAGACACGCCGGACACTGCTGGAGAAGCAAGGACGAGCTCGTAAGTGACGTACTCCTATGGACCCCCACATATGGCCAAGCAAAAGCAGGACGACCAGCCCGAACTTACATACAGCAGCTATGTGAGGATACAGGATGTAAACCTGAAGACCTGCCGGAGGCGATGAACAATAGGGAAAAGTGGCGAGAGATGGTCAAGGATATCCGTGCTGGTGGCACGACATGATGATGATGATGATGATGATTCAAGAAACTAGAAATATGAATTTACAGTTCTATCAATAATAAGATAATATAAATTTTCAAGACACCCATCTGTTGACTCCTGCTATTGACATTTACAGAGTTCTAGCAATTTCCAGACAACAGTTTCATAATCACTGGTTAAGAATATATATGTGTGTGTGTGTGTGTGTGTGCTTGTGTGTGTTGGCCTCATGAGTAGAGTGTTTGCCAATGGTCCTGGAGACTGGGGTTCAATCCTAGGTCAAGTCATACCAAAGACTCAAAAAATGGTACTAGATGCCAGCTTGCTTAACACTCAGCATTATAAGGTACAGATCAAGAGTAAAGTGGAGCAATCTAGGGAAAGGAGTGGCATTCTCCCATACACCTCGGCGTAGAAGCTATTGGAAGGGTTGCCCTCAATTATGGTCACCAACTTGACTTTACTTTTAATATATATGTATATATATATATATATATATATATATATATATATATGCAAAATCAACCACTTATAAACAGTACAAGATAAAAGACTGAAGAAGTCTATAATATATATTAAATGAATCCCTAATAAACAATCAAAGATAAAATCAAACACTCAAGCAGGCTAATAGATGAATGTTAAATTAGCCACATGTAAACAGTACAAGCTCATTGGCCAAATGAGTAAAATGTTTGCTAATCGCCCAGGAGACTGGGGTTCAATCTCAGGTCGAATCATACCTAAGACTCAAAAATGCTACTTGATACCCCCTTGTTTAACATTCAGCATTATAAGGCATAGATCAAGGGTATAGTGGGGCAATCCTGGGAAAGGAGTAGCACCCTCCTTGCACCTCGGTGTTGTAGCTATGGAAAAGGGAGCCTTCCGATCACCCTCGACTATAGTCGCCAACTTTACTTACTTTTATGATATACAGAATATTCGTAAAGTCTAGCAGCAGTTTTAAGGTTTCAAATTGAATAATTAATATTGTATGTGTGATAAAAATCATCAAATAAAAACTGTATAAAAAATTGAACTTGTGAAGTTTTATTCTCAATGAACTTTTTGACAATCACACTTCAACATGACTGCCATATTTTTGAGACATCTTATAACTGAGGCAAGAATTTATGAACACCTGGTATATATAAATAAAATCAGTCTCTCATCCACCCTGTTATTAGGGTCTAGAATACACTGATTGAATTTTCTGCAAAAGAATAGGACACACCCCTCACTCCTTTAAGTAAAAGTAAAGTAAAGTTGGCGACCTTAGTTGAGGGTGACCCGAAGGCTCCCTTTTCCATAGCTACTACAACGAGGTGTAGGAGAGGGCACTACTCCTTTCCCTGGATTACTCCACTTTACCCTTGATATATACCTTATATTGCTGAGCGTTAAGTAAGGAGGCATCAAATACCATTTTTTAAGTCTTTGGTATGACTCAACCTGGGATTGAACCCAGATCTCTGGGGCCATCAGCAAACACTCTAACCATCATGCCAATGTCCTCTACTGAACTACATCAGAGTCCAGTTCTGGAGTGGAAGTATGTATTAGGTTCCATTTACCATATTTGATAGCATATAAGATGCACGGGTGTATAAAACACACCTGAATTTCAGCCGGGCAAATAAAAAAAAACCCAAAGTAATTAATGAAATTAATATAATGAATATTATCAATAATAACCTTTTAAATAATGAAAATAGGTATATGAAAGTTCCTCTAAAGTCTAAGCTAATAGGTGTAGCCAGATAGCTTATTTCTGTCAACTATTGCGAATTTTAAACCAACATACGGCATTCAAAATGCTGGGGAATTTTAAAAGATATTTTTCGTAAAAAAAAGGTGCCTTATATGCCATCACATATGGTTTATGCCAGATTGCACTGACACAAACTAATGTTAACCAGTTTAAGATGATTGTGAACATATATATTTTTTAAAGTATGTAACTGGAAACAATAATTATTTAAAAGAGTTTAGTATAAACTAACAAGGATTGACATTCCATAAAAATACTAATAAACCAATCAGTCTCTTATAAATAGTCCAAGAGTGATGAAATTGTATTCAAAAGCCATCAAGACTGAAGCTGTATCTACCAAAACAGATATGAACAATGAAAGAAACATTAATTTTCTTTAAAATAGTTCCTTTTAGAATTCCAGTGAAGTATCAATTGCTCAAAGCATCTCGAAAATTCCTCTTTCGATATGACAAGAAGCTTCATCATATTTCTTTAAATATTCCTCATCCTCTCAAATTTTACCATTTAGATCAATTTTCAGTTAAGGAAACAAGAAAACGTTACATAGAGCAAGGCTTGCTGTTTATGGGTGATTTTGCACTTACACAATCCTGTGTTTCACTAAAAATATTTCATCAAAAAATTAATAAGGCTGGTTTCATAATCTTTAAAAATCAGCACTGCCAATACAACATTACTTTATCTTATAAGTTTCTCTGCAATGCACACATCTTGAGAGTAATCTAGATATCTAGACATCATCACTTTATTATACTTTATTATACAAGTTGCTCAGCTGGGCACACATCTAGACAGTAATCTAGATGTCTAGACATCATGACCTTATTATATAAGTTGCATACATCAAGACTATAATCTAGATGTATAGACATCTCCCCTTTCTTATATCAGCTGCTCAGCTGGGCACAAATCTTGACAGGAATTTAGACATTGAGACATCATCACATTATAAGTTGCTCAGCAGGGCATACATCTAGACAGGAATCTAGATGTCAAGACATCAGCACTTTAGTATATAAGTTGCTCAGCTGGGCACAAATCTAGACAGAAATCTGGATGTCTTGACATCATCACTTTATTGCATCAGTTGCTCAACTGGGCACAAATTTAGACAGAAATCTGGATGTCTAGACATCATCACTTTATTGCATCAGTTGCTCAGCTGGATACACATCTAGACAGTAATCTAGACATTGAGACATCATCACATTATTGTATAAATTGCTCAGCTGGGCACACATCTAGTTAAGAATCTAGACATCATCACTTTATAGTAAAATTTACTCAACTGTGCACGCATCTTCATTTACATTTTGAATTCTAAACTGTAATATTAAAAAAGATTAAAGTTTCAGTTGTAATATTTTTTTATTACACTTTATAACATAATTGGTCTGTCTAGGCAAGTGTAAAAATATTATAACAGAGCCCCCCCCCAA
>CAUZXS010001320.1:3621142-3671142 GCA_963585895.1 Sepioteuthis lessoniana
GGTGGGGGGCTTAGAAGAGGGAAAATCTCTTCTTTTCAATAGTGCCACATCACTATATACACATAAACATATAGAGGGGTGTGCTCATGGTGTAATGGTTAAAGCACTGGACTGTGGGATCATACTAAGCGAGTTCAAACTCCAGTTGCGCTATTATATTCACTTTCGGACAAATACCCTTGGGAAAGGTATGAACCCCCTCATGTCCTCGTGTCCTCGTGGTGTAATGGTTAAAGCGATGCACTGCGGAATCGTAGTACGCGAGTTCGTACTCCAGTCGCGCTATTACGTTCACTTTCGGGCAAATACCCTTGGGAAAGGTATGAACCCCCTTATTCTCCCTCCAGCTATGGGTAAATAGTAGGACGGACTAGGTTCTTCAGCCTTGGTGAGGCAACTAGTCTAGGAGAAGGAAAACTCTGAATTCAAACCTGTTAAACTCCGCTTAAAAATTGACCTTGTGTTATATCCTGCCCGAGCGGAGGGGTTGGTAAATAGTACCCCCTTATACTCCCAGCTATGGGTTAAATAGTATCACCACTGTCCGTATAGAAGGAAAGATCTGGCATTAAATAACCCAAGAAGGTTGACATCATATTTACCAACCCCTCTGCTCGGGCAGGATATGACACAAGGTCAATTTTTACGTGGAGTTTAACAGGTTTGAATTTAGAGTTTTCCTTCTCCTTGACTAGATGCCTCACCTAGTCTGCCCTACTATTTATGCATAGCTGGAGGGAGAATAATTGGATTCATACCTTTCCCAAGAGTATTAGTGCGATGTAAAATGCAATCAGTCTCGTCCAGGATTTGAACTCATGTTGCCGTGTCCATTTCCTACAACGATAACCATTAAACCACGAGCACCTCCTAAAGAAGGTTGATATGCTATTTAAGTACAAGACCAAAAACAAACATATATATATATATTTTATTAAATTTCAGGTACAGGAAAATTTATATAAAGTGATTAGCAAAGACACCATTGGTAAGGAAAAAAAAGGGGGAACTCTAATAAAATAATAAAACAAACAAAGGCCTTTTCATCCGGTGCTTTTCAAGTTTTTATACACCAGAAAATTAGATAAAAATGGGGGTATATATTATATAATTTGGATTGCCAGATAAGAGGTGAAGAAAAAGAAAAAAAAAACAAACTAAGTCACCCCAGTATGTACATATATATATATATATATATATAATTATGGTTTGGTTTGGTTTCATTGTTTAATGGCATATCAACCCTCTTAGGTTATTTATGTTTGTTTTCTTTGTTTAAGAACATGTAAAACTCTTTAGTTATTTCATGTCCAAGCCATCTCTTGGGAAGGATAGTTGTAGTACTATTCAATGCATAGCCGGAGGGAATAAGGCAGTTCATGCCTTTTCAAAGGGCATTAATCCAAAAGTGTACATAACAGCGACACTGGAGTTTAAATTAGCTTACAATTATAAGCTTATATATACATTAACATATATATAAAAATACATACATATATACATACAAAAATTATTTTGTGAGTCAGGGACTAACCTACTACAGTTTCGCCTAAGCGGCTCATCAGGGAACCTAATCGTGACTAACAAAGCATGGAGAAAACCTATTTTTATATTAAGAAAAAAAAACAAAAAAAAAACTCACACCAGACAGAAAATTTTACATATATTGAGGTATATATATATATATATATATATATATATACACACACACACACACACGCACAAATAAATATATATTGTCACCCACAGACAGACTGTTTCATTGTATCACAACTCTTCAGTGTGGCTAGACATGTAGGATGCTTGAAACTGGGATTGAAACCAGACCAACTTTATATTACACTTAGTATCATACCGCTCAGCCAACAAGTTAACCACATGTATATACATGAATACATACCTATACATACACGCAAATTTATATATATATATATCTATATATATTCATACACACATAGATGCATATATGCACATCCATGTATATATATGCTCATACACATGTGCATATATGTAAGTAAAGTTGGCAACCTTCATCAAATATGACTTGCAGGCCCCCTTTACAATACCTACAGCACCTAGGTGTGGGGGTGAGCGCTACTCCATTCCCTGGACTTCTGTACTTTACAATGCTGAGTGTTAGGCAAGGTGGCAGCAAGTACCATTTTTTGACTCTTTGATATGACTCGACATGGGATTGAACCACAGTCTCTCAGACCATTGGCAAACACTCTATTCATTAGGCCTGGCATATATATATATATATATATATATATATATATATATATATATATGCGTGTATATATATATAAACATATATACACACACACACACATATGAATATATATACAAATATGTACACAGAAATATATATGCATATATATATATATATATATATATATATATATATATATATATATATATAAACAAATACATAAATATTCATATATATACCTACAAAGCTATGAATATATATATATATATATATATATATATATATATTCATACATGCATATATATATATATATATATACACACACACACACATATATATATACATATGTATATGCATATTTATACATAGATATATGCTCTTATATATATATATATAAATACACACATACATACATGCATATAAACACACATTCATAGACAGAAATATATATAGATAGATAGATAGATATTTACATACATATATCTACAAATACATATAAATGTATTAGTCCCTAAATGACTGGAGTTCAAAATCACTTATTACCACATCACAGTTCAGCACATTCGTCACCTCATTACTAGGATCCCTTCTCACTTGATGTTTGATAGAGATCTATTCTATATTAAAATGTACATGAAACAGACTTTTGTTTCTTTTTTTAATGCATAAAATTCTGTTTTTTTTGTATAGAACAAGAAAAGACAAATTCGTATAGATATTATGTGGAAAACTTGATCAACAATGTTAAAACTGCTTTTTGTTTTTTTTTAAACGATAACGGTATACTCTTCAAAAAGAAATTAAAAAATCTATCAAGAGGCAAATATTTATGCTTGATTTTAGACCTTCAATCACTGGATGTAGATACCACCACCACCATCAATAATAATAATAACAATAATAATGATAACTTCTTCTAATCATATTTACCAACCCCTCCGCTCGGGCAGGATATGACACAAGGTCCATTTTTAAGCGGAGTTGCCACACCAACACTGAAGAACCCAGTATGTCCTACTATTTACCCATAGCTGGAGGGAGAATAATTGGATTCATACCTTTCCCAAGGGTATTAGTGCTATGTGAAATGCAATCAGTCAGGTCCAGGATTTGAACTCATGTCACCGTATCCATATCCTGCGACGATAACCATTACACCACAGGCACCTCCTGAATCTCTTCTAATAGCAGCACAAAACAATGCCATAAGGACTAACCATATCAAAGCGAGAATAGATAAAACACAACAAAACAGTAGAAGTAGATGATGTGGTGATAGAGGCGAAAGAATCAATTACATGATAAGCAAATGCAGCAAATTAGTACAGAAAAAGTATAAGACTAGGCATGAATGGGTGGACAAAGTGATCCACTGGGAATTGTCCAAGAAATTGAAGTTTGACCAAAGGAACAAATGGTATATGCCCAACCCAAAATCCGTCCTAGAAAATGAGACACAAACTCCTCTGGGATTTTGAGATACAAACAGATCACCTAATCCCGGCCAGACAACCAGACCTTATAATAATCAACAAAAAAGAGAGAACTTGCAGGATTGTGGTCTTTGCTGTCCCGGTGAACTACAAAGTAAAATTGAAAGAATGCAAAAAGAGGGATAAGTACCTTGACCTTGCTAGGGAATTGAAAAAACTGTGGAACATAAACATGAAAATTATACCAATAGTAATTGGTGCTCTTGGTACAGTTACCAAAGGATCAGTACAAGAACTGGAAGACCTGTAAATAACAGGATGGGTAGAGACTGTCCATACTATAGCAGTGTTGAGATTGGTCAGAATACTGAGGAGAGTCCTGGAGATCTGAGGAGACTTGCTGTCACTCAAACTCCAGTGGAGAATCATCAGCTAACACTGATGTGGAAAACTCTCGAGAAGTAAAAAAAAAATAATGATGATAATAATATTTCTTCTTCTTCTTCAGATAATTTCAAATAAATATTAAATGGTACTTTTATAGAAGGATTATGAAGCCAATCACAATTTTTCTTTATGAGCGACAGCTGACTCATTTGTGGCCAGAAGTAGAAGGTAATAAGCTAATAATTTCTAGTTTTAGTCACAGTTCAACCTTTTCAAAGCTTTTATGCATAGCATGAAATCCAAAACCACATTTATTTCTCTTTTATAGATAATTGAATCCATGAGTGTGAGCAATTTTTGAGAAAATGGTCAAAATCACTCATCCTGCAGTCATTTAGTACATCTTTATCAAAGAGTAATCCCCTTTAAAAAAAAGCCCACAAAGATATGGTGCCTATTCTTGGGTACAATCACCCTTCCTTGAGTAGAATTTAGAAATGGGCAACTGAATTCAAATATGATAGAGAATACTTGAAATAAGTCTACTTTAATGGGAGACTTTTCACAGTTACCACATAAAAAATATCCATACATTTTAACTTATGAAGATTAATTTAAACAGCAGAAAATAATCAGTTATAACTTTTTTAATTCAGTGA
Organism: Sepioteuthis lessoniana; assembly: GCA_963585895.1. Taxonomy (NCBI): domain Eukaryota; kingdom Metazoa; phylum Mollusca; class Cephalopoda; order Myopsida; family Loliginidae; genus Sepioteuthis; species Sepioteuthis lessoniana. The sequence goes on from CAUZXS010001320.1 coordinate 3,625,834, forward strand.
ATAGTTATCAATGTTTTAAACAAGATAGTGCCATCACCTTATTAAATGACTCTCCTATGGAATCAGTAGACTGGTTTATATACCTTGGTAGCAATATCTCATCAACTGAAAGCAATATCTACCTATACGTATGTATAGGTAGATATTGCGTGGACTGATATTAAAAGATTATCAACCATATGGAAATCTGATATCTTAATAAAATAAAACAGAAATTCTTCTAAGTTGAAGTTCTACTGTATAGCTGCATCACTTGCATTCTGAGAAAATGCTTGGAAAAAAGTTTAGTGGGAAGAACACATCAATGTTGAGTGCTGTCTTAAATAAACCCAGGCAGCAACATCCCACAAAACAATGGCTGTATGGCCACTTACCAACCATCTCACAAACCACTCAAGTAAGATGAACAAGACATGCTGGGCACTGCTGGAGAAGTAAAAATGAACTTATAAGTAATGTTCTCCAATGGATAGTCAATTATGGACACACTAGTGTTGGCCATCCTATAAAAACTTACCTTCATCAGTTCTGTGCAAACACTGGATGGGATGTAGAGAACTTATCAAAAGCGATGGGCGATGAGAATGGTTGATAAGAGAGAGTCAAGGGAATCTGTGCTGACACGATTACTTGATAATGATGATCTATGAGGAAAATGGACTTGATGTTTTTAACAATATGCACAAAACAACACTCTTCCTTCTTCTTCATTACACAGAAGACTTTCTCTTGTTTTTTTTACATCGAATATTAGTAAAATAGGAAAATCCCAGTTCTCATAAATACAAAGTGGGAAACTGGATAAAAATAGTTAAAACTTTTTTTTTCTTCAAGTTATGAAAGGATACTCTTCTCTAAAAGAAGTCAAAAAATGCCTGTAGATCTAACTTGATTTTAGATCCTTAATCAGTGGAGATAAAGACAACTTCTTTCTGAGATCATTTCAAACAAATGTCAAATGAAATTTTCATGAAACCAAAGCATAACCTTCTGTGTTTTATGATTATAGATAAAAGTTTAATTTCTGTTTCCAAGTTATTAAATATTATTGACTTTTTCATAGTTCATACAGCTTCATCTCCTGGTACACAAAGTGAAACATAAGTTGTGTATGACACTAAACTGCTTCCAAGTCCTTGTAGCTGTTATGCTCCAATCTCTGGATCAAATAGATCTATTTGAGATAATGTTTAAAATGATTTTGAATGTGATTTGCACTTAAAATATTAATATTGCAACCAAGTATGAAGTGTTTTTAAAATGATTGACTGGCATTATAAGCTGTATTCCCAAAGCTTCCAACATCAAAATATGTACTGTATTCCAGACAACTAACATTAGGATATACACTGTATTCACAAAGCTTCCAATATCAATATATATTGTGACGGCAAATTGACTAAAATCCCTAAACGGGACTTTATTTTCGCACGTGTGAAGATGGGGCAGGTTGGCACTTGATCCCCTACAGAAATAAGTCCTGTTCAGAGTTCTTTTCTCAGGCAGATAAGAACTGGCATATTACGTGAGGGAATAATTTAGGGCCAGACTGACCACCGCTGGCAAAGGGGTCCAAAATTTCACACTATCACACACCCACCAGGCCGCTAAACTTCTTTCCCTTAGATAATAGAAGAATACGGGCCTATAGGTCTTAGTTGTAATAATATTAATGTTGTTGTAGTAGTCGGCAACTCCGGTTTCCCGTATGATACTTTAGGAATTAATAGGACAGTTCTAAGCAAGATAATATAAGGCGAATAGAAGCTGAAAGGAAAGCATGGAATAATAACATAGACAACATGGTAAAAAATGAAAATACATAGGTTCTTTACTACGGTTATGTACATATATATGTTCAAAGTGTCAAAAATATATAATAGGATAGTCCATGAATATAAATGTCTTTTCTTGGCTTTTATCCTTTTTCAAATTGAGAGAGAGAGTGGTAACAAAATTTGGGTGTAACGGAAAAATGTCCCAAAGTTACTTATCTTATTTTTTTGACGGGGTTCCACTGGAGAATTTCTCTTCTTTCACGGGCTAATAGACTTTGTACTGTTTTTAATGCTGGCTTGAAGGATTTTGGAGTTCTTCGTGTCTCAGTCTTTTTGTCTTTAGCCCGGAGTAAAATGGCTATCGTCCGTCTGCCACGAGCGTTGCTCAAAAACTCCCTTTTTTTGTATTTACTTCCGTTGAGGGGAAGGGAACCCCACTTCCGTTTGGGGTCCCCCCGCCAATCATTTGGCTTCTTTTTTCTTTCCCCTTCCGATGTCCAGCGACCCAAGGTCACTTAAGTGCGAACATCTGCGTGACCCACATTCTTTCCTAACGGTCACTTTTTGACTGCTAGATAATGTTAGTTCAACGAGGGGGGGAGTATCATTCCCACCTCCTTGTCTCCGTGAGCCATCACGTGACAATATTGTATTCCAAAGACTCCTAACATTAGAATAATCATGTATTCTCAATGCTTCCAATATTAGAAAACACACTGTATTCCCAACAACCCAAACATTGAAATATACACTGTATTCCCATTGCTTCTAAAATTAGAGTATATACTGTATTCCCAATATTTCTAACATTGCAAAGAAACAAAAATATGAAAAATAAAAGGGAAAAAATAATCTATTGATAAAATTAGATAATATTGATTTGAAAATTATCAAATAATAAATAAAAGAAGTGAAAAAACAACAACAATGATCTGGGAATAAAAAGCCCGATTTTATCCATGTGTACATTAAAATTATGTATTCATACAATTTATCCATTCATGTTGTGAATGTCTGAAAAGTCTTTTTGAAAAATCAATCAAATAATCGCGTCTTTGATTTAGGAAAATAACTTACCACACCGTCAACAATGGCAATCACAAAACCGTCAATAGATTTGTAGACTAGTCTTATAAGAGAGTCTGAACAGCCTAAATTTAATTCCAGATTAAATAAGGAAAAGTTCCCAAGGGACGCAACAAACTCTTTAGACTGGAGAGAGAGAGAGAGAGAGAGGAAAAACAAAAACAAAAAAACTCATTCAAATAAACAAAAGACAAAATGAAAATCCACCAAACAAACATTTCACACTCATTGAAAATAATGAAAATAAATAAAAAAAGAAAAAGAAAAAGATGAAAAAAAAATCAAGAAAATAACACTCCGAAAAATCAGAAAGAATAACTTCGAAACGTTCAAAACATGAAACAAAATAAGTAAGTACTGAAACAAGAAGCGCTAGATATGAAATGATATTGTCATGATAGTTTGTGCTTTGGTCTATCCGCAAGGCATTCATTTTCATCGAAAGCAAATATAGATTGAATTCATCATCTTCATTTGTCTGTTTCTCCTTATTGGCACAATGAGATAATAAATTAGGTCGTTTATTTTCGACTTTCAAAGTGAAAGTGAAAGTAGAAAGCAGAAGAAAGAAACTGGCAGTAAATAGGAAATAAGACGAAAGAAACCGTAGATACAAAGAAGGGCATCAGAACCATTAGAGACTGGCATGGAGAATTCTAAAAGTGTCTATAATAACCTGTGTCAAAGACACTTAGAAATTTATCTTTATTATTTAGTGAAAAAACAAAACAAAATTAAGGAAATCTTCATGAAATGCACTAAAAATAAAGAAAGGATAAAACACTTTTGGACTTGATTTTTGATGTATGTATGCATGGATGTACATAGATACACATATATAATTATATAGGGAGTTAAAATCAAAATCTATCCTTCGAATGCACACACAAACATAAATATATTTGAGAGAGAAAGAGACATAATCAAATTTAGAACTCAAAAGTATATATATATATATATATATATATATATATACACTTTCTTGTGTTACAAAGTTTCAGTGCTATGGAGCAATAATAAATAACACCTAATGATATCCATTTTGATTGTATAATGTTCTACACAATATAAAAAATACTCATATATTTGGTTTAAAATGTTATCATTATACAGTATACAGTATAGAGAGAGACAGAGAGACTTCATCATTTGTTGTGAATCTTTCATGCATTTATGTGTCTCTGTGTGTGCATGCATGCAGATGTCAGTATGAATACTTACAATATATGTTAATTAGCTCAAATATCTGGAGTTGCCAATCATAGTCGAGGCTGACTTGAAGGCTCCTTTTTCCATAGCCACTTCCCAGAGGTGTAGGGAAGGGTTCTACTTCTTTCTCTGGATTGCTCCACTTACCCTTGATCCATACCTCATAATTCTGAAGGTTAAGCGAGGAGGCATCAAATACCATTTTTTGCGTCTTTGGTATGACTCGACCTGGGAGTGAACCCTAGTCTCCTGAACCATTAATGAACACTGTAATCATTATGCCAATATATATTAAATCTAAATCTGAGGGAGGGTTGTGTATATATATATATATATATATAAACATAATGTAAATCACACTTTTCTCCCAAACTATTTTCCAGAAAACAACTAATACTCATTAATCGACAACCACAGAAATATTCCCACTAAAAGATTTTTTTAGATCAAAGAAAACCTTTAATTATTGAAATTAGCAACTCAGATTTTTTTTTTTAATTCAGTAATTAAAAAAATATAGAGTCAGAAAATGCAGGTCACTTTATATGTGACTCACAAAATCATAAAAACAAATAAAAAAATGTGAAAAAAAAAAATTAGTCATAAAAATTATATTGATAGGAAATGATGTTAATTTATATGACTTAGTTCTGTTTGGTGTATTAAGTTTATTTTATATAGGAACTGCATTATACCATGGCTCATAAGTAAGTACCCCACTCAAACAATAGGAAGTATGTATTGTGCCATCATATTATTTTATGTTAATAGGTTAGGGAATTGCATTCATTATTCTTTATCCACTGTCAGCTGAGGGATAAGAATCCCACCCCAATTGAAACCATTTGTTGGCCTTGGATGTTAACCCATAATGCCTGAGGATGGGATTCTGGTAGCTGAGCAGAATGTGACCTGAGTACTAAATGGTCATATGATCTGCAACAGTCCACTTTGTCCCTTAATTTAGCTAGACAAGTAGTTGGAGATGCTTGATTCAACCAATCGGCTTGTTATGTCAAACTCTATCACCTATATAATTAAGACCTGACTGTATTCTTCAAGTTGCTCATGTGGCAAACAAACACCCAACCCTTTTTTTATCTTATGGGTGCTAGGAGGTGGTGACTGAGAGTCAACCACATCAAGAGAAACGGTTAATAAAAATTATTTCTATCAATATATGTGAAGCTTGATTTCATTTTTTGTTTAATGACATGTCAACTTATGTGGGTTATTTCAATCTCAAAGCCATCCTTGTAGAAGGACAGTAGTGCTACTCTCTAACTCATAGCTAGGGGAAATAAAGGCATATAAAGTTAATGAAAATTATTTCATTCAATACACATGGAATCATAAGAAAACACACAAATAAGATTTAGCTTTAAATAGCCCACAAGGGTTGATATGCTAAAAAACAAAATAAAAACCAACTAATATTTTTATGTAGTTATTTCTTAAGGGATTTTTGGCACATGATTATATGATAGCAAGTACTCCCATGAAATACTAATAATTTTCAAACAGACCTATTTGACCCATAGATGGGACCCTAACAAGTACTATCCTTCCACATAAAGGTGGACCTGGGAGTCATGGCAATGAAGGTGTACTTGACACTTTCTAGAGTTTGAGAAGCAAAGCCTTACTACAAGATGCAGTCTAGTGTCATACCCAGAACACTCCCTTTTTGTGGGGGAGAAGTTTTATCCCTCAGTAGAGGATACAGTTAACGGATTCTAAGCCCTGTCGACAGAGTGAGTAACAGGTCATGATGAACCAACTGAAGGCAGTGTCAGTTAAAGACTTCCAGCACTGTTTCCAGGCATGGAAATAACATTATTGTTGGTGTGTAGCTTTCATTACTTAATAGATAAAAGGATCAGTGGAGAAACCATAATTTAAAAACTGTAAATAGTTTTTTTTTGTTTTTCTTCCAGTATTGACCTAATGAGAAGAGTGTTTGCCAATGGTCTGGTAGACCAGGGTTCAATCCTAGGTCAAGTCATACCGAAGACTCAAAAAATGGTACTTGATGCTGCCTTGCTTAGCACTCTGCACGATAAGGTAAGGATCAAGGGTAAAGTGGAGCAATCCAGGGAATGGAGTAGCGCTCTCCCCTACACCTCGGTGTCGTAGCTATTGAAAAGGGAGCCTTTAGATCACCCTCGACTAAGGTCATCAACTTTACTTTTAATTATCAAAATATATAAATTATTCTGTGTCCGCAAATTAAATGTATAAAAGCACTATAAAACCTTTCCAAGACTGGACAGTTATTTCCTTAATTGGGTGGATAGAACCAGTTCATCAAAGATGGGCATAGAATATTTGGGCTTTGATGGTTTTTAACAGTTCTCCAGGTCATAATTTTTATTATTATTATTGGAAGTGAAGATGCAAAAAAAATCACTGAAACAGTGAAACCATGTATGAAATAAAAGAATAACACTGACATAAATTATTTACTTATACAAAGCCATTTAACAAGAAAACTATTTTTCACTTTATTTTACAGTTTTTTTGGTGAGGGGAGAATTAGTCTGCTTTATTGCGAAAACTAATAATAAGTACTTATTGACACAAAAGAGGAACATGAATATATCTATAATGACTCAAGTCTGATAGAATATGGAAAGAAGGAGAATTATTCCTGTTGCTTTTCCTAATTCTATTTTATTTTAAATCACAAAGAAAGACAGAAGAAAAGAATAAAGTTTTAAAAAATGTAATGAAAAATAAACCAGAAATATTGACAACTCCTTCACATTTCTATTGGCCTGAAGAGATCTTAGCAAGTCTATTTAAATCAATAAATTAGACGTTTATTGAGAGAAAAAACTCTTGAAATTATTTGATAATCAACACACAGGAAGTAGATAGGATATATTGATAGATATATCTTTTTTTAAATGTGTATGTTACAGAGGGATAATCAACACACAGGGTACAAAAGAAGCAGATGGGACATATTGATGGATATTTCTTTTTTAAATGTGTATGTTACAGAGGGATACAAAAAGCTGAACAGGTTTGAAAAGAGAAAAAAAGATGAGAAAGAGAGCAAAAAAGAAACAGTGAAAAGTAGTCAAATAGATAGAGGGAGAAAAAGGAAAAAAGAGAATTAGAGACAGAAAAGAGAAAGTTTGAAGAAAGAGAAAAGAGGGGAAATAGAAAGGGGAAGAGATATAGATAGAAAAAGAGAGGCGAGAAAGAAAATGAGCAAAGGGGGGGGAGAGAAAAGAAGGAAAACAGAGGAGAGAGAAAGAGGGAAAAGAGAGAAAAATGGAGGAGGGAGTGAGAGGAGAAAGAGAGAGAACGTGAGAAGAGAAAGAAAAAAAAAGGGAAAATAAAGATAAGAATGAGAAAGATGGGAGGTAGAGAGAGAGTAAAAAGAAGAGAGGAGAAAGAAATAAAGAGAGAGGAGAGAAAGAGATAGAGAGAGAGGAGAACAAAAAGAAAGTGAGAAGAGAAAGAGAAAAGAGGGAGTGAAAGAGAGATAGGAAGAGGGAAAGAAGAGAGAGAGAGAGAGAGAGAGAGAGAAGAAGAAGAAGAGGGAAAGAAGAGAGAGAGGAGAGAGAGGAAAAGAAAAAAGAAAGTGAAAAGAGAAAGAGGGAAAGAAGAGAAAGAGAAGAGACAAAAGAAAAAAAGGAAGTGAGAAGATAAAGGAGAGAGCAAAAGAAAAAAGGAAGTGAGAAGAGAAAGAGAAAAGAGGGAGTGAAAGAGAGATAGGAAGAGGGAAAGAAGAGAGAGAGAGAGAGAAGAAGAAGAGGGAAAGAAGAGAGAGAGGAGAGAGAGGAACAGAAAAAAGAAAGTGAAAAGAGAAAGAGGGAAAGAAGAGGAAGAGAAGAGACAAAAGAAAAAAAGGAAGTGAGAAGATAAAAGGAGAGAGCAAAAGAGAAATAAACTCAGCTAATGAAACAGAGATGCTGAGACAAACATAAAGGAAAAGACAACTATGTTAAACATGAAAACAAATGAAGTTTGGTTTGGTTTGTTGGGTTTTATGGCATATCAACCTTTGTAGGTTATTTAATGCCAAATCCATTTTTATGTAAATAATCAGTTCTATTTAAAACAATCACCATCAGATTGTTTCGTGTCATATATCAGGACATTCATTGAAGGAGTCTTACCCCTCTACAAAGATGCAGTTGGTGTATTCTGCAGCTCCAGCTGACAGGGCCAACTAATTATTGTTGTTAGATAGGAATACTGTATGGTACCCGTTGGTTGGTTTGTTGGTTTTATGGCATATCAACCTTTGTAGGTTATTTAATGCCAAATCCATTTTTATGTAAATAATCAGTTCTATTTAAAACAATTCAGTTTAGCATAAGTACACAGTTTAATTGTCAAAAACATTTCTATTTCTAAACTATTCAAGCAGTTGTATGTAACAATTCGGTTAAGTGTAAATACAGTTTTAATGTCGAAAAACAGTTCTATCTCAAATAATTCAGTTAAGCATAAGGAAGCAGTTTAAATGTAAGTACAGTTTAATTGTCAAAAACATTTCTATTTCAAGCTATTCAGTTTACTCAAACAATTTGGTTTAGCATAAGTATGCTGTTAGTTCAATTTAACCCATAGATAGGGCCCTATCAGGTGCTACCACTCCGGGCCTGAGTGGACCTGGGAGCGATGGCAATGAATGGGTACTCCACATTCCCCAAAGCTCTAGCATTGCTGGAACCTCACCATCAGATTGTTTAGTGTTATAATCAGGACACTTGTTAGTGGGGGGTTACCCCTCTGCAGAGGTGCAGTCAGTGTATTCTACAGCCCCAGCTGACAGGGCAAAACAAATAAAGAGAGTAATGGACAGACAGATGGATCAGGAAAGATTCCTATGTGCCACACAGACTGACAGTGACAAAGATAGATTGGTTAGTTTGTTGCTTGTTTGGGTTTTATGGCATATCAACCTTTGTAGGTTATTTGATGCCAAATCCATTTTTATGCAAATAATCAGTTCTAATTCAAACAATTCGGTTTAGCAGAAGTACACAGTTTGATTGTTAAAAACATTTCTGTTTCAAACAATTCAGTTTAGTATAAGTACAGATTTTGTTTACATACAGTTAAATGTCAAAACAGTTCTATTTTAAACAATTCCTTTTAGCATAAGTACTGTTTCAATGCCAAAAACAGATCCATTTGAAACAATTCAGTTTAGCATAAGTATGCAGTTTAGTTCTATTTGACCCATAGATAGGGTCCTATCAAGTGCTACCACTCCGGGCCAGAGTGGACCTAGGAGTGATGGCAATGAAGGGGTACTCTGCATTCTCCAGCATTATTGGAAACTCAACATCAGATTGTTTAATGTTATGTCCAGGACACTTGTTGGGGAGGGTTCTTACCCCTCTGCAGAGATACAGTCAGTGTATTCAACAGCCCCAACCAACTGGGCAAGACAAGGGTGAAATAAATAATTTTACATAACTTTTACTTATTTTTCAACATAATCTCCTTCCTTGTCCAGATATCCCAGACTGCCTTACTCTTTACTCCTAACTAGAAGGAGAAAACAGATGGAGTCATGATTTCATGATGTGAAATGCATATAGCCTCATCCAGGGTTTGAACTTGGTTTGTTCATTTTCCTTACAATGTTAATCATTACATCACACAAAAAAATGGAATTAGTAGAAGTCAACACATTAGTAAACATATCAGTAAAAGTAAACATATATATATATACATATATATATATACCTACACACAAAATGGAATTAGTAAAAGTAAACATATACATATATATATATATATATATATACACCTACACACAAAATGGAATTAGTAAAAGTATATATATATATCTACACACAAAATGGAATTAGTAGAAGTCAACACATAAGTAAACATATATATATATATATGCACACCTACACACAAAATGGAATTATTAAAAGTATATATATATATATATACACCAACGCACAAAATGGAACTAGTGAAAGTAAACATATATATATATATATATATATATATATATATATATATATATATATACACACACACACAAAATGGAATTAGTAAAAGTAAACATATTAGTAAAAGTATATATATATATATATACCTACACACAAAATGGAATTAGTAAAAGTAAACATATATATATATATATATATATATATATATATATATATATATATATACCTACACACAAAATGGAATTAGTAAAAGTAAACATATATATATATATATATATATATATATACCTACACCCAAAATGGGATTAATAAAAGTAAACGTAAATAATGGTCCAAACATAATTTCGAAATTATCACAAATTAAATTTTTATAATTCCAAAATGTTAGTTAATTCAATAATAAAAAAACGTCCAAAAATTGTTGAATCTAACATCATTTCAAACCACAACACAATCAAACAAAAACCAATTTTTTTCAACTTATCTCTTTATTCAGTCAAATTAGAGTTAAACAGTTATAAAATCCATTAGTCAAAATAGTTTGGTTTCATTGGTTATATATATATATAAATATAAATATATATAGATGAAATAGAATGAGAGAAAGAAGCAAACTGACATTGATAATGATACATGTTTTATGAAATTGTGGAAATAGATATGACAAGAATGAAGGTCATAGATGGATAGACTGATGTGACATAATCACCTTCTTTTTAAGGAACTACATAACATTTTTAAAACAAATTTCAAATACTAATTACCTGACACAGTTTTGAAACAGAGTGCCACAAACGGAAATAGAAGGTTTAAAACTTTTCTCATTTTTTCATAACATTTAATAATTAAAATAATCTAATTTAAATAAAATTCAGAAGATACAACATGAAGGTTCAATGGCAAAAAACACAAAACAAAATGCTCAACCATGGCAAATAATTTAACTATGAATAAAATTGTATTTGAAGACGTGTTTATATATATATATATATATATATATATATATATATATATATGAGTTCGTTCATTATTGATTTTTCCTTTTAAAATTTTTGTTAATTTGTCCCCACTTTTTTTGTCACTCTTTTTCTGCACCTAATCCGTCTCACAAATACATCGACACATAAGTGACGAGTGAAAGAACAGCTTGGTGGGTGAAGTAGTTAAATATTTCTTACTGGTACAGCTTGATCATATGAATTTGAATGCTGATTTTCAAGGCAGGCTCCCTTCACATGGAAAAATTTGATTCAATATAATACTGTTTTAAACCTTTGATTGGTGTCATCAAGTTATATATATATATATATATATATATATATATATATATAAATCTGAGTTATCTAGTGGGTTGAGCATTTGCCAATGGTCCAGAAGACCTGGATTCAATCCCTGGTTGCGTAATACCAAAAACTTTAAAAATGGTACTTGATACCTTCTTGTTTAACCCTCAGCAATAAAAGGTATGTATCAAGGGTAAAGTGGAGCAACCTAGGGAAAGGAGTAGTGCCCTCTCCTACACCTTGGTGTAGTAGCTATTGAAAAGGGAGCCTTTTGGTCGCCCTCAACAACAATCGCCAACTTTACTTATATATATATATATATATATATATGAGTTATCTAGTGTGTTTATATATATATATATATGAGTTATCTGGTGTGTTTATATATATATATATATATATATATATATATATATATACACATGATGGCTGTCCTCTTGGTTTTGAGCATGACCACCTCCTTTGTCTCATGCTCTCTCCCCACTCCCCTATTCCCCCCTTAAATTCTGTGTTCTCTTCAGGCCAGCCAAGCTACGACAGATTTTACCACAGAATTGGCACAACCGTTCAGTTTTGCTTGCAGTGGCATTATTTGGGTGCAAGAATATATATACATATATGTATATATAAATATGAGTTATCTAGTTATATAACAGTTATCTAGTGTGAGTATATATATATATATATATATATATTGACACAAGTTATCTAGTGTGTATATATATATATGTGAATGTGAGTGATTGAGTAAATGTGTATATATGAGTTATTTAGTGTGTGTGTATATATATGTGTGTGTGTGTGTGTGTGTGTGTGTGTGTGTGTGTGTGTGAATTATCTAGCTCATGAGTTTCTAGCAAAAGTCCATGATGATATTAATGCTCCTACTTAGGAGTGTAGGATTCTCATTCATATTTTGTAGCTATCTCTGAAATATAATTGGTTGGCTTTATAGTATGTTGATACTCGTTGGGTTATTTGATACCCAAGTTATTTTTTTTAAAGCTATTACATAGTTTGAAATAACTAATGAAAATAACCATGTTTACATATTTATAGCTTCAAGTAACTATCCTAAATACTAATAATATATACATACTTGTATGGTAACAATTCATATTCCATAATAAGGATAATAATGTGTTGGCATATCCTTATATTTATTTCAAGTATTCCTATCTAATACTAATAATTTTCAAACGGATCTATTTGACTGATAAATGAGACTATTACAGGTATTTCCACTCAGCATCAACCTGGGAGTAATGGGAATGAAAAAGGGATTCCATACTCACCAGAGGTCCAGAAAAAGAATCTCAACACCAGAGGCAGTTCCATATTAAACTTAGGACCCCCCCCCCCAGCTTTCGTGAGGGATCCTTACCTTTTGCAGGAGAAGCAATTTATGTTTTCTAAGCCTCGCTGGAAAAATTGAAAATTTGGTTTGGTTTCTTTGTTTAATGGCATATCAACCTTCAAGAATTATTTAATGCCAAAGCTATCATTGTAGAAGAACAGCGATGATACTATTTAACCCGTAGCTGGAGGGATAAGGGGGGTTCATACCTTTCCCAAGGGTATAAGTTAGAAAGTGAACACAATAGCTTCATTGGTGTTTGAACTCACTTTCTTTGAGGCTGCAGTCCAGCACTTTTACCATTTCACCAAGGAGTTCTGTCAGAAAAGTTGGATGGTTTAAAAATGATGTTCTGTGCAAACACTACCCAAGAGCATTATCATTCAATTGCAAGTTCAATAGAAAATTGCTTTATTCTCTTAGATCATTTTAATTGTATTGCATTAATAAAAACCCAACTTCTGGGTATGACACACAACTACATCTGATGGTCAGGCTCTAGTTTTGGATTTTTCAAAGTGACTAGTTTAACCGAATTGTTCGAAAACATCAAAATAGATGACATTCTGTCCTTCTTGCGAGAAACAGGGTTGTACGAAAAAATATGACGAATTAAAACTGATTAATCATGTGCAAACAAGTGAAATTCTGCTTATAGAAAATTTTACCTACTAAGTATTCATTGGTAAAAGATATATATGTATATAGACAGAATTTGGTGTTAAATAATCTACAAAGGTTGATACGCCATAAAACCCAAACAACCAAACCATCTAGTTTTGGAGATCTGAAGAGTATGGAGTACGTCTTTATTACTCTCAGGAGTTGTAGTAGTTGTGAGGGTCTCATCTATGGGTCAAATAGGTTTATTTAAAAATCATTAGTGTTTGATCGGATCAAGTGGAAAAAGTAAGAAACAAATCTTAAGAGACAACTATATAAAAAATGTAAATATGAACGTATAATAAATGTGATTCCTTAACCTCAAGGCATAAGATAACCCTAGATAATGGAGGTGCCCGTGGTGTAATGGTTATCATTGTAGGAAATGGACACGGTGATACGAGTTCAAATCCTGGATGAGACTAATTGCATTTCACATAGCACTAATACCCTTGGGAAAGGTATGAATTTAATCATTCTCCCGCCAGCTATGGGTAAATAGTAGGGCAGACTGGGTTCTTCAGCCTTGGTGAGGCAACTAGTCTAGGAGAAGGAAAACTCTGAATTCAAACCTGTTAAACTCTGCTTAAAAAATTGATCTTGTGTCATATCCTGCCCAAGTGGAGGGGTCGGGTAAATATGATAAGATAACCCTAGATGGGTTGACAATCCATTAAAATCAATTAATCAATCTAATAAAAATTAAGCTACAATGTGCTGTTTTATGCAGTGGATTACTGTTACATACATGCAAACACAATGAGTAATATATAGATATATATGCGTACGCTTATATATAAGCTGATGAACTAGGGATAGCCTTATCAATAATGACAACTCCATAAATCTTTATCCATAACAAGTGGCATCATGATAGACAAGTACAAGTCATTAAGAAATATTGTTCAATATTCAGGAGCTCAAGTATGATTAACTTTCATTTGGACTTGTCATTCTTTCAATCTAAAAAGAATTCCAAGTTTTACATGCATCCTATTTTTTTTTGTCTTTTTTTGTTTTTTGATTCACCACCATAACACAAAGTTCGCTAAGAGATAATTTCTTGCAATCCAAACATGACAGCAATCACAGAGAAGAACATGTCTTGATTTATTTACCTTTATTTATTAGTGGAACATCTTTATTTCTATTTTTATTTTTATTAAAGAGATTTTTAGAAATCCCGGCTATAGAATTTTTCTGTCACAACTTTGATCATTGCCGTGATATATGCCAATTCATTTGTGGAATATAGAAAAACAAGCAGAAACAATCCAGCTAGAATAATGAGCTGACAGATTTTCTTTTCTTTTCTTCTTTGTTCGTTCATCTGTAACTTTACGCTTGGATAAGAGTGTAGTATCTGTATAGTTGACCATCCATTGACTTAGCGGTTAGAGTGCTCACCAATGGCTCGGGAGACCGGGGTTCAATCCCAGGTCAAGTCATACCAAAGACTCAAAAAATGGTACTTGATTAACACTCAGCATTATAAGATATGGATCAAGGGTAAAATGGAGCAATGCAGGGAAAGGAGTAGCACCCTTCCCTACACCTCGTGTAGTAGCTATTGAAAAGGGAGCCTTCGGGTTACCCTTGACTATGGTTGCCAACTTTTTATTTTTATCAGTGCAATCTGCCAAGTGGTGCAATGCTAATTTAAGATACCAGAGCTGACAAAATGTTTTCTGTTTTATATAAACAGGGTGATTGGAAAAAAAAAAGTTAACATCTTTATGGGAGTAGGTTATGATATAATTTCAAAGTCTCTACATTGTCAACATCCCTGTAAACCATTCTTGGAATCTCTTACAGGTGCTTAAAAAATATTTAATATTTCTATAGGAGTATCATTATTGAATAGCAGGATTACCATTAAAGAGGACACCCAGGGAAGATTCCTATACTGTGTTGATATGATGAACTGGTTTGGTTTGGTTTGGTTTGGTTTTATAGCACATCAATAATTGGAGGTTATTTAATGCCAAATCTTTTTTTATACATGAAAACAGTTCTTTTTCAAACAATATAAAGTTGGCGACCATAGTCGAGGGTGACCCTAAGGCTCCCTTTTTCGATAGCTACTACACCAAGGTGTAGGGGAGGGCGCTACTCCTTTCCCTAGATTGCTCCACTTTACCCTTGATCCATACCTTATAATGCTGAGTGTTAAGCAAGGCGGCATCAAGTACCATTTTTTGAGTCTTTGGTATGACTCGACCTGGGATTGAACCCAGGTCTCCCAGGCCATTAGCGAACACTCTAACCGCTAGGCCAAAGTACAGTTTTTTGTTTACACACAGTTAAATGTAATAACAGTTCTATTTCAAGTAATTCAGTTTATCATAAGTACACTGTTTAGATCTATTTAACCCATAGATAGGACTCTATGGAGCTCCAAATCATGGGAATGATGGCAATGAAGAGGTACTCCACATTCCCCACAGCTTCAGCACTGCTGGAGCCTCACCATCAGATTGTTTAGTGTCATATCCAGGACACTTGTTTGGAGAGTCTTATCTCTCAGCAGAGATGCAGTTGGTGTATTCTGCAGCCCCAGCTGACTGTGCCAGGTGAAGACTTTAAAATC
Organism: Sepioteuthis lessoniana; assembly: GCA_963585895.1. Lineage (NCBI taxonomy): Eukaryota > Metazoa > Mollusca > Cephalopoda > Myopsida > Loliginidae > Sepioteuthis > Sepioteuthis lessoniana. The sequence continues at coordinate 3,641,736 of CAUZXS010001320.1, forward strand.
ATAATAACATAAAAGAACTCCCATAGAAATCATAACTTTTTTAAACACCCTTATATATAGAGAGAGAAAGAGAGAGAGAGAGATATTGGAGGCATCTTTAATGATTATCGTCATAGGAAATAGACATGGTGACACAAATTCAAATCCTGGACACGGCTGATTGCATTTCACAAAACACTAATACCCATGGAAAAGGTATGAATCCAATTATTCTCCTTCCAGTTATGGGTAAATAGTAGGGCTGACTGGGTTCTTCAGTCTTGGTTAGGCAAGCAGTTTAGGAAAAGGAAAACTCTGAATTCAAACTTATTAAACTAAAAAAAAAGCAGACCTTGTGTTACATCCTGCGCATGTGAAAGGGTTGGTAAACACACACACACATATACTCACACACACACACATATATATATATATATATATATATACAAGCACACAATTATGATTATGATATGATTAAAATTCAACCCCAAAAGCACTTTTAAACCTGTAAAATCTTTACAGTGCTCAGTGTAGAAAAATGCAGAGTAATATCACAATGTATTTCAATTGTAAAAAAAATTGATATAAAGAGGATAAAAACTCATGACTCAGAATTTCATGATTCTATACTCTTTTTAAATCGTGTAACTATGACAAATGTACTCTTTTCAAGTCATATGTTCTATGAGAAATGTTCTCTTTTTAAATCATGTGACTTTGACAAATGTACTCTTTTCAAATCATGTGACTATGACAAATGTACTCTTTCCAAATCATGTGACTTTGACAAATGTATTCTTTTCAAATCATGTGACTATTACATTGCTGGCATAATAAGTCATTTGGTTCAATCCAGAACCAAACTGCTAAGTAAATATTTACTTTTCTGGTGGCAACTCACTACCAACCACAAAATAGTCATGTGACTCAAAAAGTGTATAAAAGGAGAGTACAATTGTTCAGTTGAAAAGTCAGATGTTGAGCACTAGCTTGTGTAAGTCAGAATCATGAGTCCATTTTTACAAGTGTGTGTATATTCTTTCTTTATCTCTTTCATCTACTTTCACTTGTATCCCAAACACCCACTCGTATCATGCCCCAAAAAATGAATTTCAAAGTTGAAAAATAAAAAAGCAAAAGAAAACAAAGAATACATATTGTTATTTATTTCATTTTGCATAGATATGGCACAAAGGCTTACAGTACTTGCAGTTGTTTCAGTGGTCACTCATATGTGTATTAAACAGGCTCATTGCTGCTTAACTTTGGTGATCGAGTAGGAACTAGCGCTTTTAGTGTGACTTAACTATAAGAATACATGTTTCATCTGTCTTTGGATGCATTCTACAGGGAGAATCGCAATAACAATTAGTGCCATTGGCATCTTATATAAGCCAGATGTGGCTAAAATATCTTCTCTCTACGACAGAAGGCAAAAAGATTTCACAAATTAAAAACATGTCTAAATCTGGTTCCAAACAAACAAAACAAAAGGAATATTATAGCCAAGTTGGTGAAATGAACCATATTTCATTTCTATTATACACACACATCTTTTTATGTTGTATCTGTTCCTGTTTGGTTACACATCAATAACGTTTTATGTTGTAACCCTAATACTATAACATTATTTCCTATTCATTTGTAAAAATGTATGCTTTTAGATCAGACAGAGCAGATGTTAACCTAACACTTCTAAAAACTGCAATAAACAAATGAGCAGAGATAGAAACAAATATGGACTGCTATTTTGGAATTTGAGGTTATTTTTCTCCTAGACTGGTGGTCAACCAAAGCAAATCAAAGTTGCATAATGGTTATCATCTTAGAAAATGAACTTGAAGAGCAGAGTTCTGATCCTGAACCAGACAGTTTACATTTCCCTCAGCTTTAATCATATTTACCAAGCCCTTTGCTCGGGTAGGATATGACACATGGTCAATTTTTAAGCGGAGTTTAATAGGTTTGAATTCAGAGTTTTTTTTTAGATTAGTTGCCTTACCAGGCTGAAGAACCCAGTCTGCCCTACTATTTACCCATAGCTGGAGGGAGCATAATTGGATTCATACCTTACCCAAGGGGAATAGTGCTATGTGAAATGCAATTAGTCTCGGCCAGCTTTAATGCTCTTTGGAAAGGTATGAATCCCGCTGTTCTTTTCCCTCAACTATGGATAAAAAGTAAGACACAGGGATCTTTAGCTTTAGTTAGGCAACCAGTCTAAGAGAAGGAAAACTGAATTAAAACCAGCTTTACGCTGCTTAAAAATTGACCAGATATTGCATTCTCCTCTAAGTGGAGTGTTTGAGTATATATACATATTCTCTGAGAAATTCAGGCAATAAAGTATTGGCAAGGAAAGTAACTTTCTGTAGGATTTTGTAAGATAAAACATAACAAAAGGGACATTATTAGCAAGTAGATAAAATAAACCATATTTTATTTCTATTACATGCACACATCTTCTCTTACATCTTTGTTCTTGTTTGTTTAGACATTAATAATGTTGTTATTAGGATTATCTCTTGGATTTCTTGCTGAAAGGAACTTAACATTCTCCGGAATTTTTTTGGTCGTGGGTTATAAATCATATAACCTGAATAGCGCTACCACATCATTATTTAATAATCTTCATTACCTCAATATTTTATCAGTATTATAAAATATGGTCTGTTTATTACCTTGTGACAATCTTGAGCAAACAAACAATTCTAAAATATCCTTTTCATCAACCAAAATAAAATCAATAAAGATTTTTTTTAAAAGTTTTTCAATCTATTATTTATATCTTCTTCAGAATAACTGGGATTTTACAGAATTTATTAAGAAAAATTTTATTAAAATCAATAGAAAAGCAAAGCTAATCTACTGCTGCTGCTACAAATAGAATATGTACAGCTGATTACTTAGTTAAGTGAATTTCTTTGTAATGACCTTTTCTTGTAAAGCAATGCTTCCAATGATTGATTGATTTTAATGACATGTCAATAAATCATGGGTCATTTTATGCGTAGAGTTTAGGGAATCATATTCATTATATATTCCTATTTACATTTTTGTGTAGTTGTTTCTTAAGAGGTTTTTGCACACAGTTATATGATATCATTCAAGTATTCCTATCTAATTCAAATAAAATACACATAGTTAAAAGGTTTCAAATATTCCTAACCAATACTAAAAATTGTATTGTCGCAAGTATTTTTTTCTATTTAATGATAGTCAGTTGTCTGCACACATATTAATTCAAGTAAATGATAATAATCCTTATTCCTATTGAATAAAAACAGTTTTTAAACAAATGTATTTGACCTATAAATTGGACCCTAATAGAGTGGGCCTGAGAGTAATTCCAATGAATGGGTACTCCACACTCCTTAGAACTCTAAAACTGAGAATTTTGTGTCATACCCAAGACACCCCACTTATTTTTTGGAGGGGGTCTTACTCCTTAGTAGGGGATATATTCAATATATATTAAGCTCCTCCAACATGGCTAAAAATGCTTCCAATTAGGATTAGTAAAGAACATTTTCACAAATACCTAGAAATTCACTATCAACAAGGGACTTTTTTGTATTTTAATTGAATAATTCAATACATTGTTTATAGTATTTGAAAGAGGATTTTTCTTAATGGTCTCAAAACCAGATACACTGTTACCAATGCAACAAAAAAGCTGCATCGATAGTCCTCTTTCTTGCCTTTAAATGCATACGGGCTAAGATCAAAGTAAGGTATCAGTGACAACAAGCTGAGATGCACCAAAAGCTTTAAGCTTGCATCCAGAAAGTCATCCCCACCAAGCAACACCTGACACCTGATATAAAAGGGTTAAAGGCTAGATTTATTACGAGGTGCTTAACACGGTTAATGAAAGCATAGACAGCTATTGAGAGGCTCTCGATCATATGGAAATCAGACCTGACTGATAAAATGAAACCCAGTTTCTTCCAGGCAGCGGTCGTATCGATACTGCTATATGGATGCACTACTTGAATGCTAACTAAACGGCTTTAGAAGAAGCTAGACGGCAATTACACAAGAATGTTGCAAGCAATATTGAACAAGTCCTGGCGGCAACACCCCACAAGGCATCAACTATACGGCCACCTGCCTCCCATCACAAAAACTATACAAGTTAGACGAACCAGACACGCAGGACACTGCTGGAGAAGCAAGGACGAACTCATCAGTGATGTAATCCTATGAACCCCCGCATATGGCCAAGCAAAAGCAGGACGACCAGCTCAAACATACATACAGTAGCTATGTGAGGATACGGGATGTAGCCCTGAAGATCTTCCAGAAGCAATGAATGATAGGGAGAAGTGGCGAGAGAGGGTCAGGGATATCCGTGCTGGCGGCACGACATGATGATGATGATGCTTGAGGCACCCCACAAGAGGATGAAATTTAAGCAATTTTTAAGCTGAATGGTAACCCACATTAAAAAATGACCTTGGGTCTATTTGGCTTGGTGTGAAGCCAGAAAAATAACTCAGCACATATTAAGTGGAAGGTGTCATTTTCATCTCTCTGTGGACAGACATGCCCCACTTTTAAAAGTCTGTGTATTTCAGTAACACTATAAGTAAGTAAAATTGCCGACCTTGGTCGAGGGTGACCTGAAGGCTCTCTTTTCAATAGCTACTACTCTGAGGTGTAGGGAAAGGCGATACTCCATTCCCAGGATTGCTCCACTTTACCCTTGATCCTTACCTAAAAGTGCTGAGTGCTAAGCATGGTGGCATCAAGTATCATTTTTTGAGACTTTGGTATTACTCGACCTGGAATTGAACCCTGGTCTCCTTGCATATGTATGCATTTACCCAACCCCTCCACTACGGTTAGGATTGGCACAAGGTCAATTTTTAAGCAGAGAACAGTGGGTTAGAATGATTTGACTGGTTGCCTAACCTAGGCAGATGAGCTCTGTCTATCCCACTATTTACCCATTGCTGGGGGAAGAAGAAATGGATTCTTGTCGTCCTCTAAGATGTGGGGATTTAGGAATTAACAGTAAAACTCCCAACCGGATATTGACTCGTCGGCTGCCAGATACAAAATGTATAAACGCGTCGCCACGCATAAGGCTCCACGCATCCATCCGGTTAAAATCAGAAAAAAGAAAAATAATAAAATGTAAAGTAGCCAATGGGAAGCGGTGGCGCCAAAATTAGAAGGATTTTGGAGTGGCGAATTTGGAGCCGGTGAAGAGAGAGAAATACTCAGGTTTTCTGTGAACCGACCTCTTTTCGGGTAGTGACGTCAAACCGACAACACCGATTTTACTATCTGGTGTTTTGGGGCACCACGCTGTGTCTTGGGACGTAGCGTTGGTTAGTCCATTCACCAAGTAAATAAAGGAAAGTATGGAAGAAATGTTTTCGTCTCTTATCTATTTTTATCTTTTCCTTTTGTATATTTCTTTTGGACTTTCTTTGGGCAAGGCATTGCGCCAGCCAGTCAACCTGGGGTAAAATAATATAACCAAAATATGGAGTCAGATATCTTACGGCAACACAGCCTTGCCCTTAGCCACTGACTACCTAAAACCCTTTAAACTCCACAGACATGAGTTTGAACTGCTTACAACAATGTCACATTTCAGTACATAAGCCACTATGCCCAGGGATTCCTATTAGTTAAGAAATCAGAAATGATTTGATCCAAAGAATAAAGCACAATCACTGGAACTTAACTGATTTATCAAGAAATATATCTTTCAAAACTTCCTTGAATTATTATTATTATTATTATTATTATTATTATTATTATTATTATTAACGACTTTGGCATTGGGGTCATCCTGGTACATCATTTGCTCATTGGGGGTGAAAAATCAAACAGTGGTTTAACCTTTTTTTCCTTGCTTTTTATGTGTGTGTATGTGTGTTTCCGATTGTAGGACAAACGAGTTTTCAGTTTGTAATTTATGGAGAAACATCGAAAATAATAAACATATACAATCAAATAAAGAAGATAGATGCATCGGTGAATAAAATATTGATAAAACGTTTATGATATCGAAGGAAGGAATAGGGTGAAAAAATAAATAAAAGATGTCAACAAACATTAAACGTAAACGGCGGCTTTTTGAACTCTAAAGGCTAAAATGTTACACCAAAACTAAAGAGTTCCCTTCGGAATGCAGGCAATCATTTCCTTACTTTTATTCTTTATTCATATCTTTGTATATATAAATATAAATATATGTATATAAATAAATCTATGTATATTATTGTGTTTTTGTATGTTTTCCTTTCTTTATTCTTATTTTATTTTTATTCCCCTTCCTTTCCCTTCCTTTAATGGTAGAGAGCAATTGTCAAGCGGTAAGTATGAAGCCATGATGATACATATGCCGATTTACCGCCAAATGGTAAGGAAATGGGTGAATGGAAGGGGAAACAAGTCAGGGAGGAGCAGAAATGAATGGCTGAATAGATAGATAAATGTAGAGGGATGGGAAGTGAGGGAACGTATATTTGGTTTTATTTTCTTTTTATTTCTTATCATCGTTCGAATAAATAGACAGATAAGCGTGCCATGAATGAGGTCTTTTTGTTGTATGTAGATGTGCGATTTCCGCGAAGCGTTTTAATGCATTCAATTGATTTCTTCCTTTTCATTTGATTTATACAGATAAAATAGACTATATATATATATATATATATATATATATATATATATATTTCCATACACAATTGTAGATATCCTTTTTCAGCATGTACAACGTATATAGATAATATAGAAAAGCATATACAAATGCATAGAAGCGTAAATTACACACACACACACACACACACACACACACACACACACACACACACACACACACATATATATATATATATATGTGTGTGTGTGTGTATGTGTGTGTATGCTTGTATCATCAAGTCGCCCTGACAACACCGAGTTCCCTGATTCTCTCTCTCTCTCTCTCTGTCCTGCTATCAGTCCGTATCATCCAGTGCTCCTGGCAGGTCTTGTAGGCTACATCCTGTGTCCGTAAGATTTCTCCTAGCTGGTCAGCCACATCTGACACTTCTATGTTTAGGGAATCATAAGAGAACGTCATTTATGAGTTTGTTCCTGCTTCTGCAGAAGTGCCCCGCATCTTTTTGTACATCTTTGGAATAGAATCTGACGAGATGAGAAAAAAGAACACAATGTAAAGAACCCAACTGACCTGTTTTGCTATAAGGATAACTTCTTCAGGAGCTCTCTCTCTCTCTCTCTCTCTATATATATATATATATATATATATATATATAAATTTCGTTGAATATAATAGACATTTTCTGTCTTCATATTTTCTTGTTGATCCTTTCATATTGCCGTATTGATTTTCCATAATTGTTTATTTCCCAAGTACTTTCTACCCGATTTTGGACAATCATCAGGGGAGGATGTATTACAAAAGTGATGTAACTTTTGTATGTACATTACAGAATACACATTTTTTTAATCTTAAAATAATCAACCCAAAAAAAAAACACAGTATAAGAACATTCTAGAAATTTTGGATCAAAATCGCATTAACATTAAAATTACATTTTTATATTTTTCAACCAATCAGCTAAAAACATAGAATAAGAACATTCTAGAAAATCCGGATCGGAAACTAATAAACAGAAAATTTTTAGGCTCTAAAACAAATCAGTAAATATACGAATCTGATTGGTCAAGAAATGTCTACGCGCTTGAATTTTAGGACCCGCAATAAAACTATTTTTTGTGACCCCAAAAAGTATAAATAACGAATTTAATCAATCAGGTCAGTCAGTCAGTCAATTCATTTCTTCCACGGCCAAAAGTTCATTCCGTCTACTTCCAAAAAGACTTTACACTACGAGGTTATGAACGGACAGCAGAGAATCACGTCATAAGACTCAAAGGGAAAAGGCATGCAACCTTCTTTTATCCATGCCACACGTTGTTGCCAAAATCATAAGAAAACACACGTGCGGACGTAATGAAAGCAAAGACCCATACTTACGGTCCATCACTCATATATACACACACATACCCATGCATGTAAGTAAAGACAAAATTTTTATCCTCCTTACTTTGGCCAACTATAGACCCATATATTTGATAGACTTTACTAACATGTAAACACACACATGAGTGAACAACACTATTTCATTCAACTGGCCATAACTGTATTTCTCATTATCTTTATTCCTATTTTGTTATGATTATTAAATTGTTTGTTTCTTAATGTTCGTTGTTGTCATATTCCATTTGTTTACGTGCTTGTAAAATTTGTGTTGTATTTGTGGTGGAACTGAATGTGAAAGTAATACCCGTAAAATACGGACGGAAACTCACTTACTACAAATTGGAGAGTAACGTATCCATATGTTTCCACTGAAGGTTTTAGGGCATATCAACCATTGTAGATTATTTAATGTTAAATCCTCTTTATACATATATCTTAAATATATATGATTTGTAAACGCACTTACGTGATAACATTTTAAAACAAGTCTGAACTCATTTTTTGTACTCATTTAAATGGTTTCAAGTATTGTTATTTAACAGACACAGTTTAATATCAGTCATTTCTTCATTTCTTCTGAGTGCTGTGTAGATATATGCGTGAGTAAATGTGGATTTGAATACACTAAGAAAATAAAAGCCAGACATTGAGATTCTACTCACAACTTGAGGAAAAAGTGATACCAGTGATTGATTGATGGATTTTAACGGAATGTTAACCCGTCCAGCACCGTAACAAGGTCATTCTTTCGGGGGGGGGTATGTTTTTGTCATATCTCTCCACGAGCGTTCATTATAATCTAGATATGAAAACGGAACCCTACCGCCTAGTAAAACTTCTTTAAATGGTTGGTTGGTTGTGTTTTATGGCATATCAACCCTTGTAGGTTATTTAATGCCGAATCATGTTTATACATATATATTAGATGTATATGAATTGTAAACAAATAGTTTGTTGGTAACATTTTTAAACGATCCAGAACTCATTTGTTTGCACACAGTTAAATAGTTTCAAGAATAGTAAATGCTTGAATAATTTCTATTTAACCAATAGATGAGACCCTAACAGGTTCTTCCACTCCGGGACAGAGTAGCCAGGAAAGTAATGGCAATGAAGGTGTATTCCACATTCTTCAAAGGATAATGACGAGGAAGAGGACTGGAGCCTCATTATCAGATGTAGTTTTGTGCCATATACAGGACACTCACGGGGGTGGGGGTACCCCTCAGCAAAGATGCAGACAACATACTACAGCCGACTGGGTAATAAATCTTTTAAAAATAGGACTTCATTATTACATTGAAAAATAATTGTCTATTCGGAAATGATTTGAATAAAAAGATGAAATAATAGATTAAGTACATATCCGTTATATATCATCATCATCTAATCGCGCCATCAGCACGGATATCCCTAACCCTCTCTCGCCACCTCTTTCTATCGTTCATCGCTTCCGGTAGGTCCCCAGGGCGGGCTACACCCCGTATCCCCACAGAGCTGGTGTATGTAGGTTCGAGCTGGTCGCCCTGCTTTTGCACGGCCATGAGTCCATAGGAGTACATCACTTATGAGCTCGTCCTTACTTCTCCAGCATGTCTGGTTCATCTAACTTTGATAGTTTTCGTGATGGGTGGTAGGTGGCCGTACAGCTGCTGCTTTGTGGGGTGTTGCCTCCAGGACTTGTCCAATATTGCTCGCAGCATTCTTGTTTAGTTGCTGTCAAGCTTTTTCTCCAGCCGTTTAGTTAGCGTCCATGTAGTGCATCCATATAGCAGTATCGACACGATCGTTGCCTGGAAGAAACTGCGTTTCATTTGATCGGTCAGGTCTGACTTCCATATGACCGATAGTCTATCGATAGCTGTCCATGCCTTTGTTGGTCGCGTGTCGATGTTTGTCTCGGTCGATGAGACACTGCTTCCTCGGTAGGTGAACTTGTCTACTAAAAGTACATATCCGTTATATATCCGTTAGCGGGAAAAGCAACAAAATAATAATAATATGAAAGTGATGGATATACCAATTGTAATTGGTGCTCTTGGTACAGTCACCAAAGAATTGGTACAAGGACAGGACGACCTGGAAATAATAGAACTAGTGGAGACCATCCAAACTACAGCATTATTGAGATCGGTCAAAATACTGGAGACTTGAGGAGATTTGCTGTCATTTAAACTCCAGTGAAAGACCATCAGCTTACACTGATGTGAAAAACTTTCAGAATAAAATAATAATGATTATACTACTACTACTACTACAACAAGAAAAATCTGTTTAAAAATCTAAATTCTGACATCAGTAATGAACGGACTACGGTTATATTCACCCCGCCCACACCGACAAAAAACAATTGTTGTGATTTTTTTTTAAAGAAAATTGATTAGATCACAAATTGTACGCTTATTTGAAAAGAACATGATAAATTAATTACCCTTTTTTTTAGATTTACGATGCGGAATCAGTTTCCTAAGTTAGGTAATTAAACAGACCCCTATTTAATGAATATACGTTTTCAAAGGAAAATTGTAAGTGTGTTTTTTAGGAAAAGATTAAGATCGACTATTTCTTTTTAAGAAAAATTGAAAACTGTTTCCGAAAATACTATGCTAAAACGTAGAACGTAAAAATTACTTACTTGACGAACAAAGAGACATGGCGTCCGTCAATCTTTTGAATGAAATTCTAAGATGACTGGTTTATTCAATTCTTAGAACAGAGAAAGTAACGCCAAATTTGTCACCGGAGTTATTTTTTTCACTGTTTTATTAGTCGTTCAAAAGACTCTTGGAGAATTTCTATGACATCAAATTTAACAATCGAAAAGAAAGGGGGTACGATTAACATCGTTAGCATCAGTGTTGGTCAAACGTTCATCGGTTTCAAATAACTTCGCCCAGTTCATCATCTGCAAAAAAAAAATGTTCTATTTTTATCCGAAGCGTTAAGTCCAGCACTGACTTTAATTGTCGTCGTATCTCTAGAGGGTGGACAATGCCGACATCTGCTTGTTACAACCCTGTCGTCCAGGCTTATTTTATGATGAGTGTAGTTGTTTCTTAGGAGTGCTTTTTTTTTCGCCCACGGTTCAATTAAATACTCAAGATTTTTAACCAGATCTATTTAACCCACTGGTGGAACCCTAACAGGTACTGCCACTCCTAGACAGTGAGGACCTGATAGTTATGGCAATGAAGTCCAGAACTAGAGCCTCACCATCAGATGCAGTTTAGCATCATATCGAGGACACAAAAAATGATACTAGTTCAAGTCTCATTGAAAACATTATCAAACCTATTTGCTGCTTTCCAACGGCCGTGAGAAGACGATGAGATATGTAATAAAATCTAACTGAAATTAAGATAAATTATTGTTCGGACAATTGAATCTCTTTATCTCATATAATGATTTGATGGGGAGTACCCGTGGCGCAGTGATTAAAGTGCTAAACTGCGGCCTCGAAGTAAGCGAGTTCGAACTCCGGTTACGCTATTACGTTCACTTTCACACAAACAGACTTGACTTCAGAAAGGTATAAACATCCTTATTCATCCAGCTATGAGTTAAATAGTATCAATAGTGTAATTCTACAAGGTTGGTTTTGGCATTAGATAACGCACGAAGGTTGATATGCCATTAAACTAAAGAAACCAAACTAAACAATGTTTTGACCGATCCATTCTCCAGTCCAGTGAGTATTCTAAGAAAACAAGAAGAAAAACAAAAAAAGTTCTCGAGAAAAAAATAAGATATAACCATTTTTCATTTCCTATTTGTATAAATAACTTTTTGCAGAAGTCCAGAGGTTCATGTATTTCCCCAACCCTTCCAGGCAGGATGTCACACAAGGTCAGTCTTTAGGCAGTGTCCTGTTCGTTTGAATTCAGTGTTTAATTTCGAGATTGGTTGCCGTACCCTGGCTAAACAGCCCAGTTTGCTTTGTTACTAAACCATATTAGAAGAGTTAAACTCATGTCCTTCCTCTGATGAAACGTAAATAGCCTATTCCCGGATTTGAATCCGGCTTGCAGAGACCATTTCTTACCGTAATCATATTTACCCAACCCCTCCGCTCGGGCAGGATATGACACACGGTCAATTTTTAAGCGGAGTTTAACAAGTTTGATTTCAGAGTTTCCCTTCTCCTAGACTAGTTGCCACTCCAAGGCTGAAGAACCCAGTCTGTCCTACTATTTACCCATAGCTGGAAGGAGAATATTTGTATTCATACCTTTCCCAAGGGTATTAGTGCTATGTGAAATGCAATCGGTCTCGTCCAGGATTTGAACTCGTATCGCCATGTCCATTTCCTATGACGATAATCATTACACCACGGGCACCCCTTACCGTAATAATCGTTATGCCACCAGTGCCACCAGATTAAATGTATCTCTGAAAATTGCCAATAAGCAAATTCAACTCACAGATCTATTTGGTACTGTGTGAGGGAGTTCGGTTTTAATTTGGTGCTCAGAGTCTGTTGCCTTGTATTAATCTAATGTAAATATAGAGACAATGTCAATGACATATATGATTGATGTCGATAAAAGCTTATTTACAAGCTACTTTATTATATTAGTAAGAACTCGCTCTCATTCAAAAAAGGGGACTGTTCTAGGCATGACATTAAACTTTATCTGGTGGTGAGGATCCAGTTCTGGAGCTCTGGGAAGTACAGAGTCACCCTTTTATTATTATTATTATTATTATTATTATTATTCACAAATCCACTCTGACCCGGAGTGGCAGTACCTGTTAGGGTCCCATCTATATGTATTAACCCAGCTCCTCTATACGAGCAGGATGCGACACAAGGTCATTTTTTAAAAAAGTTTAGCAGGTTTGAATTCAGTTTTCCTTGTCCTAGACCGTTTGCCAAACCAAGATTAAAAAGTTCTGTCTTCCCAATATGCAGCCAGCATAGCTGGCTGCATATCTTTCCCAAGGACCCCCATCTATAGTTGTGATAAATATGTTCAACTATAACTGGAAATTGTTTCTATTAGGAATAGTTACTTAAGGCTATAATTGTCGATATTTGTCGCTGCCTCCCACCAGACACGACTTGACACAAGGTCAAAAGCCCGAAGGCCGATTAAAGTGGGGATAAAGGGGAGGGGAGGTCGGGAACGAGCCGAGACTCGAACCCTGCTTGTCAGTGCTGCTCATCGGCTCACTTAGTGCAATGTGAGCCTGATGAGGCAAGCAGTTTCACGAACCCAAATGTGGGTCCGGGCACGTATGCCAGTTTACGGCTTAAACTAGACGCATGGTCTAGTGCCGTACATGGGGGACAAAGGAGACAAAAGTGCAGCTCGCCCACCCGAAGGTAGCCTAGTCAAAACTAGGTGCCTAATTAAAGGCCCCAAGTCTGCCATTGTTCCTTTTCCAGAGCCACGCTCCGGACCGAAGTCCAAAACAGGCCCCAGGGCCTCGCAAAAAGCTAAAAGCCGAGAGCGAGCCCCTAAGGCTATAATTGTCAACTAAGGTTTATCATTGATATTAATTAACTGTGTGCAAATAATTTATGTTAAGCATAGTTACTTGAAAATTAGACTGTTGACTCAGGATTATAACATGACACTATGCAATTGTGGGTGAATTATTTGTAATAGATAGAAAAAGTTGAATCTGTATTACTGTAAATTTTTGGTATTAAGAATAGTAACTTGAGGCTTTAATTATGTACTTAAGATTATTATAATTATAAGTGTTTACAAAAAAAAAGATTATCATCAAATAATAATAGTTACTTTAAACCATATAAAAGTAAGTAAAGTTGGCAACTGTAGTCGAGGGCAACCTGAGGGCTCCCTTTTCAATAGCTACTACACCGAGGTGTAGGGGAGCGCGCTACTCCTTTCCCTATATTGCTCCACTACCCTTGATACGTACCTAGTAATGCTGAGTGTTAAGCAAGGAGGTATCAAGTCTTTGGTATGACCCGACCTGGGATTGAACCCTGGTCTTCCGGACCATTGGCGAACACTCTAGCCATTAGGATAATAGGTGCATGAATTCTTACAACTTGATCGGAATACTTAATATTATTTATGTGCAAACATTATTATAGAAAAATAAAAATGTAATTTCAGAAAATGAAATAGAATATTAAATTAGTTACAAATTGATTAGATATCGGCATTGAATAACCCGTAGGGAGTTGATATGCCGTTAAACAAATAAACCAGACCAAACCAAACTAAATATATATAATTACGATTACAATCAGTTACAAATTGATTAGATATCGGCATTGAATAATCTATAAGGAGTTGATGTGCCGTTAAACCAAACCAAACCAAGACAACCACAAAATCATATAGTAATTTACAAAGCTTTTTGCTTGGATGTGGCACAAGTTCGAATGAATGGGACACTCAGTGAGACTCGAATTCACTCGTGAAAGTTTGTTCGTTTAGCTTGCCATTACACCACCCATCATGTAGGTATATAGAAGTATATATACATTCTTTGAAATGAATAGTCATTTTATTCTTTCACACACGCAACACAGGCAGCAATTAACGCCATCACATTACGTTCATAGATAACATTTATATGTTAGATATACGCACACAAAAATAATCTTTGCTTATCTTCCTATAATATATATATATATATATATATATATATATATAACAACGTCTTTTTGAAAGTAATATTTGACATTACTTTCCTATATTCATATCACTCAAAGCGAAAATTGTATTTCTGCCCTCTCCTCTCTGAAAAAAAAAAAGTAAAGAAAAGAGAAAAAAAACTTCCGTTTAGCGTTTAAAAAGGACTTTTTTTTGGCCCTCAGAAAAGCTATTGAAAATTTAAATGCTTACATAAAACTCTCATGCTTACATATATATATCTATTATGCCAATACTTAGATAATAAATCAATATATATGTATGTTTTTATTTTAATTTATCTATTTGTTTTTTCTTCTTCTTTTCGTTAACTGTCAGATTGCCTGAACAGGCCGCTTCGACAAAAGAGGATTCAAATTACCAACAGCTTTTCCTGCTTATGGAACAGAAAGAATCTTAAAGAGTCCGCTATAATATTGTGTTCGTCGGCAAAGACGACATTAAATGGTAAGGGAAAACGCTTAGCCGTGAGCATTAGCTAAATATTCAATGATATGTAATGAATAGCACAATGTCTGTAGATGTAAAAGGTATTTTTAAAAAAAATGTGAAAAAAGCAATGTGTAAGGGCTGACCCTGAGCATCTACTGAAGGAAAAAGGAGGAAGAGTTTAAAACGAATGAGCAAAGGATCTTTGGCTGTCGAAAGAATATAGAATGACAAAAGGTGGATGTTTAGGGAAAACTAAGTCAATCAAAAATGGAAACATTGCATTCATTTAGCAATACAAAGAAAAAAAAAAGCAAAGTTGGTTGGTAACTATCTCTATCTCATCAGATCTGTATGCATCTGTTAAGATAGATAGATAGATAGATATGAAGAGAATGAAGTAGGAGATAGATATATAAAGCGAGATATCTATAAAGCCACATAAATATAACGGGACTGAAATAGGAAAAAATGACTCGAATGAGATAGTTATATAAATATCGAGAGAATGAATTAGATATTAATTAACTGAGATAGATATATAAAGACAGATTGCAGTAGATAAGAAATCTCAAAGGTATGTAAACATACACACACACACACACACACACACACACATATATACACATACGCACACACATTGAAAAAGATCCGAACAGAGCGAGATGGATATAGATATACATAATGAACAGACTGACATAAACAGAATGAGGACTATAGCTCACTGTAAAACCTTAAAATTCTACTTAAAACTTCAATATATCACCCTCAAATCATAATAGCAGTGAAATGGCCACTGTGTGATATAGGATTAGAATTGTTTCAATGCTAAAAGTGCATCTTATGCGCGTGTATATATATATATATATATATATATATATACATACATACACACACACACACACACACACATACATACATACATATATAGCTATACATATACATAAATTCATATACACATATGCATACATATAGCAATACATGTATATACCTATATAAGTATGCATAGATATACATATAGATATGCACATATTCATTTATATATTTATATAAGTAAAGTTGGCGACCATAGTCGAGGGCAACACGAAGGCTCCCTTTTCATTAGCTACTACACCGAAGCATAGGGAAGGACGCCACTCTTTTCCCTGGAATTTTCCACTTTACTCTTGACACGTACCTTATAATGCTTTGTGTTAAGCAAGAAGGCATCAAGTACCATCTTTTTTAGTCTCTGGTATGATTCGACTTGGGATTGAACCCCGGTCCCCCGGGCTATTGGTAAACACTCTACCCACTATACCAATACATTATATATATATATATATATATGTATATATATATGCTCATATTCACACATGTATATGAAAATATACATTTGTATGCATATACATACATATAAAAATTAAATAGGCACACACACACACATATATATACATATATATATATATATATATTTGCAGATATATATTCATATACGTGTGGTCGTACATTTACAATTATATATATATATATATATATATACACACACACAGAGACCCACACATATATATACATACACACACACATATCTATACATACCAACGTTTATACAAGGCCAGTGCTTGTGTTTTGTGCACTCCCACAAATCCATGATACGCGGGTTCCACTGTACAATATGTCAATTTCATAGAAAATACATGGACCGTCCCAGACACTTTTTTGGTCTCCAAGGAGACACGCAATGCTTATAAAAGTAAATAATGGACAAGAATCCAACTGTATCGAGAAAAACTGAAAACCCAAGTAATCCAAAGTGAAGAATTTATTGTGAAAGAAAGTCGACGCTTTAACGTTTCGGTTTTGATAAACCATCATCAGGACTTAGAAAAGATGATACCGAGTGTTGTTAGATGAACGATGGAGGTTTAATGAAATACAAAATACAAAAGGCGGAAACATCCATTATACAAACCTTCACTCACCATTTTTCTGCTACTTTTTTTCTACATTTTTATTTATAGACATAACCATTTACATACAGTTGATTTTTTATGATTTAACCTAATTTATTATTTACTTATGATATGTCCATTTGTTCTATTTCCATTTTATATGAGTATTTTATTAATTTTGGTGGAAAATTTCGCAGTTGTAACAACAGTCCATGATTATACTGATGCTTCTATTTAAGAAGTGAAGAATTGCAATTAACATCTTATAGCTATCTGCATTATAACAAGAATTTGGATTATTAAAAAATGATGTCAAGTTTGATATATATATATATATATATATATATATATATATATATATATATATTGAGAGAGAGAGAGTGTGTGTGTAATGGAATAAATCTGAGGGGACATAGATATAAAATATGAAAAACAAAATGTTCAAATGATGTCATCTATTATATAACTTTGCCAATATTTCGATTAATCCGACTATCACCAGGGCAGTCTAATTGTTGATCAATGTTTCCCCTGAAAAAATATTTTCAAATGAGGTTTTTATTTTAAAGCCCTTAGAATTTTAGACTTAAATGTTTAAACAAACTTTTTAAAACAAATTCCTTTGCATGACCCCAGTATTCCAGATATACAAGGTTCTACTGGGATTAAAAAGAAAAAGAAAAAACATTAAAAATAAAATGCAAAAGTAACAATTTCTTAGGAGGCCTCTGACAGGAAGCGAAATTGGTGCATGGCTAAAACGAAAAGCTTCCTGGCATCCAAGAGAAACTATCCCTTAGTTACCTTGAGACGCCTTGACCGAACGGACCTTTTTCTCTCTGCTGTTAGTTGGGAGCATGCATGGCCGCTGAGTCCCAAACTACCACTATTAAGCATAGGACATTTTTCTACTTTTTAATTCCATATCAACACGTTTTTACACACCCAGTTATTTGAACTTTTTACTTATTTGTTTCCAATACAACTGTTACAATTTTTACGTGCCTTCGTGTTCTTTGTTTTTGTAACTGTGTTTATTTCTTTCCTTGCTGCCCTACGCTGATATAACGGTCAGTTTACTAACATCAGAATTTCCCACAATAACTACAATTAACCACATTCATGATAGACTCCTTTTATCTGTCCCATAGTTCTAAAATAAAAAAGCTTTTAAAATTCAGGAACGAAAAATGATAAAAACACAATTAGTAACAAAACCATAATTTCGAAAAAAAATCTATTACATAGTTACAATATTCAATCAATTAATTCAAACGACACACACGATCGAAAAAAAAAACTGTTATAAAAGAAAAAAATTTGCCCAGTCGGTTGGGGCTGTAGAGAGGTAAGACCCCCCTCCCCAAAAAGTGTCCTGGACATGAATGCGGAGCACCCTTTCATTGCCATTGCTCCCAGGTACACTCAGGTTTGGAATGGTAGCATCGGATAGGGCCCTATCTATGGGTTAAATAGAACTGTATACTTATGTTAAACTGAATTGTTTGAAATGGAACTGTTTTTGACATTGAAACTTTACTTCCACTAAACTGAATTGTTTAATATAGAACTATTTTGACATTTAACTGTGTAAACAAAATCTGTAATTATACTAAACTGAATTAGAACTGTTTGAATAAACTGAATAGCTTGAAATAGAAATGTTTTTCACAATTAAACTGTGTACTCATGGTAAACTGAATTGTTTGAAATAGAACTATTTGCATAAAAATGGATTTGGCACTAAATAACCAATAAAGGTTGATATGCCATAAAACCCAACCAACCAACCAACCAAGAAAAAATTGGAAATTAATTACTAGTTAGAATAACAAAACAGTAGCAGAAACTTACGTATATTCCATTCCTAGTTGATTTGATTTACATGAGTGAAACTTCCCAGACTATTAAAAAACGCATATATGAACACAGTCAAGATCTAAAAGAGATTTTCGTAGTGCTTTAATATAACATAATTCAGAAACCAAACATAGTTTAAATTCTAAAGATTCCACAATATTCGTGAAAATACGTAATAATCAATACAGAAAGACTGTTGAATCAAACATTATTTCTAATTATAATACTATTAAACAAAGACTGAATTCTTTTAACTTGTGTCCATCCTGACACAAAACCATCTGATGGTGAGGTTTCAGTAATGCTGTAACCTTGGGGGATGCAGAGTACCCCTTCATTGCCATTGCTCCCAGGTGCACTCTGATCCTATCTATGGGTCAAATAGAACTAAACTGTGTGCAAACAAATGTTAAATTGTGACTGTTATATAGCAATAATTGAAACCATTCAACTGTGTGGAAAAAAAGAGTTCAGGTTCATTTAAAAATATTATCAACAAAATGTGATTACAAATCATATACATATTTGAATTGTATGTATAAAAAGGATTTGGCATTGAATGACCTTCAATGGTTGATATACCATAAAAGCCAACCAAACAAAACCTACCTCCATCTTGCGTTAAATTAACGCTAAATAGTTACAATATCTCTGATTTAAATTTGTTTTTATCAAGTATAACTTAATCAGAATTACATTCAATATTTTTGTCATTAATTCTAAATAACAAAGACGTTTTTTTTTTTCAAACACACCAAAGTGATGTCAGTCTAATTTGAAATGGAACGTGATAAATGTTGAATAGTGAAAAAAATTTTCTTTTATTTGAAAATATTTTTTCTGATAAAACATTGATCAACAATCATATTGCCCGGATGATGGTCAGATAGACTGAAACATTAGCAATATTTGTATAAAGAATATACTAATAGAATATTTTGCTTTTATATTATAAATGTGTATATATGTGTGTGTGTGTGTGTGTGTATTTTTAGAATGCACATTAAGCATGATAATTATTGTTGTTAGAAATGGAATCGGTGACCTGAGTACTTAGTGCTGATGCTCTTGGGTAAGGCATGAATCCTCTCTTCCCTCCCTAGTGATGATTAAATAATAGGACAGACTTTCTTTAACTTTGGTAAGGCAACCAGTCTAGGAGAAGGAAAATTCTGAATTCTAACCAGCTGTACTCAGTTTAAAAACCTGTCTACTCATGGCAGAGTATGCATACACACAAAAACATTTACAAGAATATTCCGATAAAAACATTTATATAGATGCACACACACACACACACACATATATATATATATATATATATATATATATTGATATCGATACATTCACAAAGCTATGGAGGTGCCAGTGGTGTTATGGTTACCATCGCAGAAAATGGACATAGCGACAAGAGTTAAAATCCGAGACGAGTTTGATTGCATTTCACATAGCACTAAAACCCTTGGGAAAGGTATGAATCCAATTATCAGTAAATAGTAAGGCAGTCTGGTTTCTTTAGCCTTGGCTAGGCAACCACTCTAGGAGAAGGAAAACTTTGAATTCAAACATGTTAAACTCTGCTTAAAAATTGACCTTGTGTCATATCCTGTCTGCACAAAGGGGTTGTTAAATACATACATTCACAAAGCTATATATATGAATATATATATGTACACACAATCATATAGATATATATGCATCCTCATAGAAATACATTTACATACATACACTCAAAAATAATGAGAATTATGAATATATAGATATATGCACGCACACACACACACAAATATATATTATATATATATATATATACACACACTTACATATATACAGACATGCACACACACCCACACATGCATATATATCAGATGTGTGTGTGAGTATATATATATGTATATAAGCAAACAGCTTTGTTTACCTACATGAATGAGAAAGGTAAGTTTTAATTAATCTGATCTTTAAGCATTTCCTTCTGCTTTGTTTGTTTTTGCTTTTTGTTGCACTTACTCATTATCTTGCCAGTTTTAGCCTTCTGGAAACTTAAAAAAAAACAACAAACAAACAACATCCATTCCTTGTGTATAACTTTAAATTTAGATTAAATTAAAATTCTTCAGGGCTTAAAAATTCAAACAAAATACAGTTGAAATAATAAAAAATAAAATGTAAATTTTCTCATCTGATTTATCTATTGTGATAATAAAACTTTAAACATTTTTGTGATGTTTAAGACTTTTAAATGCTAATTTAAATCTAGACTAATTAAGTAAATGATGTGTTTTATTAGTTTTGTCTTGTCATCTTGCCAACTGATTCCACAAGTGAATATCTTCGCTATAAAAAGCTTCCAATATACATTTACGTACATGTATGTACAAAAAAAAAGAAAAAATGCTGTTATGAATAAGTAATGTATTTTTATAAATTTTTTGGTTCTGTATAAGTCATGACCTGCCTTGGAATCTTTAATTAAATTTCAGTCATCTTTTTTTTTTTGTATCAAAATATACAATTCTTTGTTCTCAGGATACAAGAGAGGGCTGAAAAGTTCTCAACTCTACCAAGAAGGCAATGACCTTTTACTTTTGAATTTTAATTTAATTTTTTCAGGTTTAAACCTTCTAAATTTAGAAATAGGACCCACTATCTCATGATATAACATGTTAATCAAATGCAAATCAGATCTCACAACCTCTTTTTATTGGCCAATAAAAACAAAATGTCAAGAATTCTAGGAAGTACCCCACAATTGAAAATAAGTAAAATAGGTTTTAAGTGTACATGCATGGAATCAAGCGTACTTGTTTTCCACACAAAAAAGCAATGATAATAAATTTACAAAGTGTATTGACCTTCTGGATAAATATGTAGATTAGCATTGAATTATTATCTCACTGCATTCTTAGTCAGGATAAGAACTTTTCAGCACTCTCTTTTATGAGGTACTATTGAAAAGTTTTGTAGAATTTTGGTCATAAAAATTAATTGCCTTCCCTAAAAATAAATTTTCAGTGTTTCAATCAAAATAATCCATAGCCTGCTTTTTGTACACTGGCTTACAAAGAGTACAAGCAAAGCCTTTGTTACTTTGGTGGGGGGTATTCAAAATTCCCTAATTTTGGAGGAAACACTTATGCATATGCCAACTTAGTAAAGCTTGGTAGATAATACCATATGCCAACTTAGTAAAGCTTGGTAGATAATACCATATGCCAACTTAGTAAAGCTTGGTAGATAATACCATATGTCAACTTCGTAAAGCTTGGTAGATAATACCATATGCAAACTTGGTAAGCTTGGTAGATATTATCATATGAAAACTTGGTAAAGCTTGGTAGATGATACCATATGCAAACTTGGTAAAGCTTAGTAGATGATACCATATGCAAACTTAGTAAAGCTTGGTAGATAATACCATATGCAAACTTGGTAAAGCTTGGTAGATAATACCATATGCAAATTTAGTAAAGCTTGGTAGATAATACCATATGCAAACTTGGTAAAGCTTGGTAGATAATATCATATGAAAACTTTTGCAACAGTTTTTTTCATTCATCCCGTAATATCCAATTTATAGATACAAGCTTGTAGATTGTGAACACTTATTCACCCAACTAGAATTTTATTCACCCTCCCTAACCAAGGGTCTCTATGGACCATTCAAAGAAGTCCTGGCCTAGAGAAAGTATTGAGTTAATGACTGTCAGATATAATAATCTCCCACCTCAAAATAAAAGAAAACAAAAATTTTGGGGGCTCCTTTTTCATAAAATTCTAGGACTGGGTGAACAGTGTAAAAAAATTCTCTGTATAAAATTAAACATCCTTTGTCACTGAGCCCTTAATGATCTCTGACTTGGGATTAATTATCTTGCTTAGTTTCAATAATTATAGGTAGCACCTATCTCATTACATTAAAAGGAGGCTAGGTCAGGGTCCGATACCTGAATGCCAAGAAAGCTGAGCTATTTTTGGCACTACCTACCCCACATTAAACTTGTCATCCAGCAAAAACTTTTCTAAACAGTTTGATGGAAAGTTTATACATTTATTATTGCTGTTATGAGTTTCATCACATAAAGATTTTGCACTTATAAGATTCTCCAATATATCTTTTATTGGAGAATCTTATAACTGCCAATAAGCTTGTCATATCAACCTAATAAGGAAGTACAATTCTTATGAAACTTTAAAAAGTGAGAAATAAAAAAAATGTTCAAAATTCTTCTTGTAAACTAAATGATTGGGGTGCTCATAGTGTAATGGTTATCACTGTAGGAAACGGGTATCCTGGACAAGACTGTTTGCATTTCCCAGAGTGCTAATACCCTCGGAAAAGGTATGAATCTAATTATTCTCTCTCCAGCTATAGGTATGGTATGGCAAACTAAGCTTTTTAACTCTGGTATGGCCGAACAATCATTCATTAAGATGAACACCAACAGCAAGTCAATTAAAATCCTTTACATTCTCCTGCTAAAACATTTCAAAGTAAAATAAATGCCAGGTTTTAACAACAACGTCTCAGAAAACAGTCAAATTTTTTCTTTTCTTCCAATTTTCATTTATTTATACATTTTCTATTTTATTTATTTATTTATTTATTTTATTTTTTGCACAGACACCATTTTATTTGTACCTTTGTAAGTTGCAAACTTGAAAAGATCTCACTCAATGACTGGGTAACTGCACATATCTTCATGTCCTCATTTTCTTTTGTAGGTTTGTGGCGCTTGACGAGGCTTTTGACATTTTCCATCGATAAAAATATACATCTTACATATAATGTTTACAGTTTGTTATTTTCAAACATTTTTGTATAGTTACTATGGCTTTAGGTAATTTTGTGCAATTATTTTATTATTTATTTTTTGCTTTTTTGGTTTATTTATTCATTTTATCTATCTTTTTGTCTTTTTTTTCCCTCTCTGGTATGTTGATTGATAAATTAGCATTCAATAGGAAAAAGGTTTCTGTACTGGAATCTAATTAGGGATTTGAATCTAAGGAAACACACATTTAATTCCCTATCTTTTTAAAATGTCATTTTGCATTTATTTTTTTTATTTGTCAGTAAATGTATGAACATATATGTGTGTGTGTGTATATACATATATATATATTCACACACACAATCTCTCTCTTTCTCTCTCTATATATATATATATACACACACACATGCATACCATCTGTGTGTGTGTGTGTGTGTGTTTGTGTATATATATATATATATATATATACATACATACTATCAAAAAACTGCATATATATATATATATTTATATACACACACAGACACACTAACTCTCTCTTTCTTTTCTGTCTCTCTCTCTATATATGTATAAATGTATATATATATATATATATATATATATATATATATATATATATATATATATATATATATATATATACCTTAGTGTTTGCCAATGGCCCAGAAGACCAGGGTTCAATTCCAGATCAAGTCATACCAAAGACTTAAAAAATGGTTCTTAATATTTTCGTGCTTAACACTCAGCATAACATATGGATCAAAGATAAGTGGAGCACTTTGATGTAGTAGTTATTGAAAAGGGAGCCTTTGGATCATCCTCAACAATGGTCAGCTAACTTACTATATATACATACACACAATCAACAAACTGCATATATATATATATATATATATATATATATATACAATCACAATGTATTTGCATGTCAGTAGGCCTGCAGCCTAAGAATAAAAAGAGCTTTTATTTCATACAACCAATATTTTTTAACATAATCTCCTTCATTTGATACAGTAGTGGACATTAATTGCATAGACTGAACATCATACAGGGAAAATTTCAGATTAAAATTTGGCTAATAACTATATGTCTTTAACTAGTTTACTTATAAATTTTCAAACACACATGGATATTTATATAGTGACACAAGTTTGTAGAAGTAGGCACATAGATATTTATGTAGTGAGGAAGGCATATAGGTATTTATATAGACAAAAATGCATGTGGATATTCACATAGAGAGAAATGTATGTAGATATTCATATAGAAAAGAATGCATGTGGATATTCACATAGAGAGGAATGCATGTGGATATTTATATAGAAAGGAATGCATGTGGATATTCACATAGAGAAGAATGTATGTGGATATTCACATAGACAAAAATGCATGTGGATATCACATAGACAAAAATGCATGTGGATATTCACATAGACAAAAATGCATGTGGATCTTTAGATAGAGAGGAATGCATGTGGATATTCACATCGAGAAGAATGTATGTGGATATTCACATAGAGAGGAATGCATGTGGATATCACATAGACAAAAATGCATGTGGATATCACATAGACAAAAATACATGTGGATATTCACATAGACAAAAATGCATGCGGATCTTTAGATAGAGAGGAATGCATGTGGATATTCACATAGAAATACAGCAGTATGGTTTAACTGTTATTGACACAAAAAACAAGTATGAACAAAGTTCAAGTTTTGGCTGAGGATGTACTTTTGCACTAAAGCCAATGTCAATGTCATGAACTCACAACTCCCTTAACAGTATTCCATTGCTAGATACTTTCAATAAGATTTCATTGCAGAGATGCTTTGATGCTTGTCAAAAAAAGAGATTATGGAAACAAGTGCTTGGGACTTGGTCCATGCCATTTCAATGTTGATTTTAGTTTTAGGAAAAGCCAGAAATAGCAAGAAGATAAATTTGTATTAAAGCAAGAGGCAAGGCTCATCTATGGAGGTGGTGTGATGCTTTGCCAACATAAACAAAATAATTTACATGAGATACAAAGAATCTAGTTGTTTGGTTATATAACAATCTCAACAGAGTACATAAGCACACTAATTGACAACTGACTGAGCAACCCAATGGAAGAGTCTTCCCACATACACACTAAGGTCCTCTCAATTTACATTAGAAAGCATGTCTGGTTTAATGACATAGGAGATAGACTTGGCAAGCCAAGGTTCAAATTTTTAAAGAGGCTGTTTGCATCTTCTTTTGTGCTAATACTCTTCAGAAAGGCATGAATCCAATTCTTTTCTCTCCTCTCAACTAGGTGTAAATAGTAGGGCAGACTCAACTCTTTAGTCTTGTTATGGTAACCAGTTTAGGAGAAGGAGTTTAAAAACTGACCTTGGGTCAAATCCTGGGGAATTTAACGATTGATTTTAATAGCATTTCAAACTGTCTAGGGTTATTTTATGCCTTGAGGTTAAGGAATTGCAATCATTGTATATTTATACTTACATTTTTTCTTTTGTCTCATAAGTTTTTGGTTCATGTTTATATGATATCAAGTATTTCTATCTAATGCAAATAATTTTCTAGCAGATCTATATGAGACCCTAAAACTTACTACGACTCTGGGTCCAGGTGAAGCTGTGAAGGGGTACTCTACAATTTCTAGAGCTCCAGAACTGGAGCCTCATGACCAGATGCAGTTTAGTGACATACTAAGGACAGTCCTTTAGCAGGGGTCTTATCCCTTTGCAAGAGATACAGTAAATGTATTATAAGTCCTAACCACAGAGCAGACTTATAGTGGAGGGGTTGGGGAATAAATACATCAGGGTCATGCAACCAGTTTTCACAATATTCAAAAGAGCTAGAGACAAACTTGTGTAAAAAGATTTTTTCTCTTTCAAACAAGAAGGAAAAGAGTTTTGTGCCTTTGTCTCCCAGAATTCATCAAAATTTTAATATTTAATCAAAAGAAATCTTCAATAAAACTTGTACTGCCAAAGCCTGAAGGCAGAAAACCTCTTAGAATGCTTCCAGCTGTATGCAGAGGGCTTCTTCTTTGAGCAAGCCCTAACCTCAGGTCAAAAGCCAAAACAATGAAAAGCAA
Organism: Sepioteuthis lessoniana; assembly: GCA_963585895.1. NCBI lineage: Eukaryota > Metazoa > Mollusca > Cephalopoda > Myopsida > Loliginidae > Sepioteuthis > Sepioteuthis lessoniana. The sequence continues at coordinate 3,668,445 of CAUZXS010001320.1, forward strand.
CAAAGTTTAAATATGATGTGACAAATGACAAACAAAATGTCAGTTCTTCAAAATTTTCTTCTTTTTCATCTCTTACTCTTCTTTGCATAAAACAAACTTCTAAACTCAAAGGAAAATTTTGAACATTAAAAAACAGGGTTGAAGCTAGGGTCTCATGCCCCCGCTGAATCTATGATATGAGGGGGGGTGTCCAACTGCATTACGTGAATTTTCATAGAGTATTTATACAAAATAAAGATGTTATTGTAACCTAATTAAGTATAATAATCGATTATACAATCTTATATATGTAAAAAAATTTATCATATAGATAGTGCAAAAATGTTGAAAATAAATATAATCGTATCTAAATACAAATTAGAATCATTCCATAACTGATCATTGCATCGTAAATAAATCAAACATTTTTGGCTGCAATTTTTATGTCAACATAAAATTTTTTTCTTGGTCAGTTATGTTTTATAGTATATCAACAATTGTAGGTTATTTAATGCCAAATCTTCTACATACATATATTAACTATATATGATTTGTAAACAGATAGTTTGAAGGTACAATTTTAAACAAGCCAGGTCATTTGTTTGCACACAGTTAATGGTTTTAAGTATTCTATCTAATATGAATAATTCTGTTTGCACACAGTTAAATGGTTGGTTGGTTGGTTTTTATGGGATATCAACCCTTGTAGGTTAATTTCAAAACTTATATATATATATATATGTTTTGTTAGGTTATATGGTTTAATGACATATCAATCTTTGATGGTTATTTAGTGCCAAATCTTGTTTATACATGGCTTTTAAATGGACGGTTTGTTGGTAACTTTGAAAAAAAGATCGAGCTCATTTGTTTGAATGGTTTTATTTATTGCATTTATCTTTAATCAGATATACTTTATATCTTCTCGACTAAGGTTGGCAATGATGGTGTCAGTTTCAAAATCCATACAATCTTTACTATCGGACCTGTTAAAATGATTTTGTTGGTTTCTCATCATTGCATTGTTTATTAATTCTTTTAGGTGATTTTGTTCTTAATGTTGAGGGGTCTCTTTCAAGTTTGGCTGAGGGCTGTTTGAATGTGCTTCTTGGAGATTTGTTGTTCCCTTTTGTGCAGATAGGCCTTTTTCTAGATTGATCAGCAGGGAATTTTTTTTTTTCTTGATAAAAAGTTGAATAATTTATCAGTGCAAAAATCAATACAGAGCAGGACCTATGTGACTGCTAATAACTTTACTAATAATAATGTTGTGTTCTTTCTTGTTTCAGATTTTAAAATAGTATATCATAACAACTATTAATCTTCAATCCCAATACCTTGGACAAGAGAGGAAAAAATATTTTGTGTCCCTACTTATTTAGAGACAAAATCTTTCAAAACAGTCTCAAAATAGATGCAACCCATTAATATGATAATGATTTATTTCTGAGACAAGAAATTAAAAAAAGATTGCATATCCTGGAAGCGGATATAATAACAATAAAAAAAACAAACATTGATTTGATGTCTCTAGCTTAAAGGATACATTCAGGTTTTATTTTCGTTGTATTCCTTTGCCTGCTTTTTTCTTCCGGTATTTTAGCCTCACCATTCTCCAACCTTCACTATGTGTCTGTTATAAAACATATTAAACACCTGAATAAAAGCCAGAATGTGAATTAATTGAAATTTTGTGACTTCATCTCTCCCCCCCACTCGCAACCCCACCCCCCAAAAAAACAAATGTTACACGAGCACAAAAGATGAATTTAATAATTTACAAAGCTTTTTTGTAAAAAATGCAGACAGAAATTCAAACGATACATCCACTGTAAGTATTTATCTGGCTTCGCAGAAGAAGTCATCTGTTGTAATTCCACTCTTGATCCTTGTTTCTGTTTTTTTTTTTCCACTACATATAAGCCACTATACTCTCCAACCTTTCTTAGGTGTCTTAAATTTTCTGATAAAAAAACAGCAAAAAAAAAACAAATACAATAGTTCCAATGCTTTGTCTAAAAATTCAGGCAGAAATTTATGTAATTTATCCATTGGAGGTGTTTATTCACCTCCCCATGAGAAGAGAATATAAGACAAGGTCACATGGTATAATTATACTTTTAGTCACATTCTTCTAATCATAGTTCTTCTTGGTGGATATTGGCTTTGTCATTATAGAGACATTTTTATTTTTATCAGATTTGTACGGATATTTCTAATATTGTCATGTTCTTCAGGAAGCTATGAACTTTATAAGTTAATCAGTGTTGTTACGTTTGCTATTCCCAAGATGATTAGTTCATTCAGTGGTTATAGAAGAAAATAATGACAAAAAAATTTAGTAATCAGCATCCCTGGTTCCAAAATTTCTGTTCTAGAAAAGATCTTACTTGATAATCATACTTTAAATTTAAATTTTCTTTTCTCTAAATTGGGTAAAAATTGGTAAGAGATTATTGCATCAAACTTTGTGAATTTCAACAGAAAAAAAAAAGAATTCTGACTAATTTTTTTATTGTTATTTTTAAAGACTTCTTTCCGAGTTAAAAATGTTTCTTTAAAGCTGTCTCCCGATATTTTACAGCACAAATATGAGTTTTTATCTGACTTTTGTGACCTAGAAAAAAATACCAACTTCGTCATTGGTACTAAAAAAATAAAATAATGCATACCAGTCTTTGGGGAAATCATCTAAATTCCATAGATAAATTCTAATTTG
>CAUZXS010001320.1:3676142-3733642 GCA_963585895.1 Sepioteuthis lessoniana
TTTGATGTTAGGTATATATTATGTTAGATGTGATGATGTTGAATGAACTGAAATTAAGTCTGGCAAAATGATTTGATGTTAGGTATATATTATGTTAGATGTGATGATGTTGAATGAACTGAAATTAAGTCTGGCAAAATGATTTGATGTTAGGTATATATTATGTTAGATGTGATGATGTTGAATGAACTGAAATTAAGTCTGGCAAAATGATTTGATGTTTGGTATATATTATGTTAGATGTGATGATGTTGAATGAACTGAAATTAAGTCTGGCAAAATGATTTGATGTTTGGTATATATTATGTTAGATGTGGTGATGTTGAATGAACTGAAATTAAGTCTGGCAAAATGATTTGATGTTAGGTATATATTATGTTAGATGTGATGATGTTGAATGAACTGAAATTAAGTCTGGCAAAATGATTTGATGTTAGGTATATATTATGTTAGATGTGATGATGTTGAATGAACTGAAATTAAGTCTGGCAAAATGATTTGATGTTTGGTATATATTATGTTAGATGTGGTGATGTTGAATGAACTGAAATTAAGTCTGGCAAAATGATTTGATGTTAGGTATATATTATGTTAGATGTGGTGATGTTGAATGAACTGAAATTAAGTCTGGCAAAATGATTTGATGTTAGGTATATATTATGTTAGATGTGATGATGTTGAATGAACTGAAATTAAGTCTGGCAAAATGATTTGATGTTTGGTATATATTATGTTAGATGTGGTGATGTTGAATGAACTGAAATTAAGTCTGGCAAAATGATTTGATGTTAGGTATATATTATGTTAGATGTGATGATGTTGAATGAACTGAAATTAAGTCTGGCAAAATGATTTGATGTTAGGTATATATTATGTTAGATGTGATGATGTTGAATGAACTGAAATTAAGTCTGGCAAAATGATTTGATGTTTGGTATATATTATGTTAGATGTGGTGATGTTGAATGAACTGAAATTAAGTCTGGCAAAATGATTTGATGTTAGGTATATATTATGTTAGATGTGATGATGTTGAATGAACTGAAATTAAGTCTGGCAAAATGATTTGATGTTTGGTATATATTATGTTAGATGTGGTGATGTTGAATGAACTGAAATTAAGTCTGGCAAAATGATTTGATGTTAGGTATATATTATGTTAGATGTGATGATGTTGAATGAACTGAAATTAAGTCTGGCAAAATGATTTGATGTTAGGTATATATTATGTTAGATGTGATGATGTTGAATGAACTGAAATTAAGTCTGGCAAAATGATTTGATGTTAGGTATATATTATGTTAGATGTGGTGATGTTAAATGAACTGAAATTAAGTCTCGGAAAGAGGCGTAAAGGTAAAATGACATGAAGTCGGGTATATATTAATAGATGATAATAATAATTGCAAATTATCTCTAAAAAGATAATTAAGAAGGGCTGTATATAGCTTTGACCTAAAATTTTAAAATTACAGTCTCACAGTCCTCTTTTAACTCAGACTTTTATAGGCAACCAAGATCATCAGATGGAAAATGGAGTCTCCAGTGGCTCATCTAATATATTCATTTTAAAAATTGATCATATAATATGAGGATTATACATGTAAGCACAAAGAACATTTTTTCATTTGACCAAATTCAGAATATTTTAAATATTCTTTTACACCATAAGGTTATTCACCTGGGTGTAGATGGTATCAAAGGAACAGATGCAACTGTCTATACTTGGACATTCATTCTATTTTCTTATTTGACAATTATATGTAATACGCAAGGATTTTCACAGTAAAACATAAACAGATCCAAGTAAGTTTGCAGATTTCAGAATAGAGGCCTTTTTTTAATTTTTATTTTGGCATAAAAGCTAAAAACTGTCAACAAATGTTGGTATTTAACTAGTTAACAAAATTGAGAGAAAAGGAAATGAAAGATGCAATGAGATTGTCAAATAGCCAGAGTAATTATCAAAATTAAGAAATAGCAGTGACTGTTTATCTATATAGCATATACTGTAAGACGTTAATTCTTTTATGTCGAAGATACTAGGATTTTTCTTTTTACAATCAAAAATGGATATTATTAGGTATTATTTTTTATCATTGGCCTAATGAGTAGAGTGTTTGCCAGTAGTACGGGAAACCAAAAACTCAAAAAAATGGTACCTGATGCCACCTTGCTTAAGGCAAGGATGAAGGGTAAAGTGCAACAATCCAGGGAATGGAGTAGCGTCCTTCCCTACACCTTGGTGTAGTAGCTATTGAAAAGGGAGCCTTTGGGTCACGCTCGACTAAGGTCTCCAACTTTACTTATTTTTTATCAGCCCATCCACAAAGTGTGACTATCTCTACACAAACTTTCATCACTAAAAACAATAATCAGTACAGACAGAAATATGGACCATTGGTTATTATTCAAAAAGTCATATTTATATATATATATATATATATAATTAAGATTTTGTATGTTTTTTAAGGAATATCTTTAGATACATAAGGATATATGACACACCAGACATTGACATTACATCTGCTTTTTGCACCAACTTCTGGCTCATATCTTACCTTTATTATTGTCTCTTTTTTTTTAAACTAGTAAGATTCCACTGAAGGAATATTTAAAAGAATTTTCTTCTCTCCATGATGTGATGGCTATTTAAAGAGGCTGGTTTCTCACATGGAGCAACCAGCTGAAATAAATCTATGATAGCCAAATGACGGTCTGTTGAATTTTTCTTCCAATTTATATATATAGATGCGCACATATATGGGTCATTCACAAAAAAAATTCTCAGCATCACCCAGAAAGTGTATCTCTCCTTGGCACTTGTGACTAGAATCAGAGTATGATATATATATATATATATATATATATATATACCCATGGAAATTTAATTAGACATATTATACAAAACAAAAATAAGGATATATATATATATATATATATATATATATATATATATTGTTTTTTTTATTGAAGAGGCATTCATTTTTATTTTGCATTTTAGATATTTTTTTTCTGCTCAGTTTCTATATAAACGTCCTCCCTAAAACCTAGTATTTTTATGATTTGAGCCAGAAGTACCCATCCATCTGTAAAAAAAACTGATTATATTTTATGAGACCAATGATTATATCACCATTATTTTTTAATGAGATAAATGTTTATAGGAAGATTGTTTTTTATAAGAACTATTTTTATAGGACCATTGTTTTTTATGGGAACTATGATTATAGGACCATTATTTATTATAGAACCATTATTTTTTATAGGACCTATGATTATAGGACCATTATTTTTCATGGGGCACATAATTATAGGACCATTATTTTTTTTATCAGACCTCTGCTAGTATGTATATTTGAATTTTCATGAGTGCTTGTAAATTTTTGCAGTTTTGAATTTATCTTTGATATTCAGAAATTTGAATAAAATGTATTTCCACCTAAATATTTTAAATTTCATATTCAGAATTTTAATTAAAGCAAAAATATCTTCATTTTAAAAACCTTTCCATTTCTTTTTTTTATTATTATTGTTCAAGTAATGTGCCAGTGGCATTAAAGTTTGAAAATGATTACATTGAAAGATTCTGAAATACATCTTTGAACAACTCACAATTAAAATATTAATACTAGCCATTCAATGAAATCATTCTGGAGTGTCAAATTTTAAGCTTGAAAAATGATTATTAAGGTCATGTGATTGCAACTTCATCAAGGGTATAGATAGTTGATATTTGTAAGATGCATTTTAAGACACCCAACTTCTCAGGTGAAAACTATAGCATGCATATGTGTGTGTGTGTGTGTGTATATATATATATATATATATATACAGTAGCATCCAAAACTAAGGGACAAAATTTTAAAACCTAATATTTGTTAGAAATAACAACTGTGAAAAGCTGAGATTTTCACAACTGGTAGTCGTTATCATCCATAATAACATACTAAAATTTGAATCATTTGTAAAGGATAGAAAAAGAATTATAACAATTATTTATTCATGTTCAAAATAGGATTGTCCAAAAGTAAGGGACAAAATTGAGAAAAACAATGTAAACAGTATGCTATATTCAAATTTTTTGATTTTCTCTAAAGAATAAGTCTTACATAGTCATTTGTAAACGTTGCATCAGCCAGCACCATGGCGAAACGCCAAAAACTTGATTACTCTGTGAGACAAGCTATTGTGAAGCTACACAAGGAAAAGCACACCATTAGAGAGATTTCAGAGAAAGTGAAATGTTTCAAGAGTGTTTTAGGCAGAGTTGTTAAATCCTACAATGATACTGGCAAAATAGTTAGTGCTTTTAAAACCAGCAGACCCCGCAAAACTTTGGCAAGAGAAGATTGAATAATGCAGCGTATGTCATTAAAGGACCGTTTTAAGTCTTGCACAGAAATCAAAAGGGTTATGAATAGTACCTCATGTATTAATGTGTCAAGACAGACTGTTTCTAGATGACTGCAAGAAATAGGGCTGTTTAATTGAACCCCACGGAAGAAACCACTTGTTAGTTCAAAGAATAAGAAGAGAATAGAGTTTGCAAACAGGTATGTAATTTGGACATATGAAAATTGGGCAAAAGTATTTTTCAATGATGAAAGCAAGTTAATTCATTTAGAAATGATGGAAAAAACAATGTAAAGAGACGTATTGGTGAAAGATTAAGTGCAAAGTGTACTAAGAAAACTGTCAAGTTTGGGGGCAGAAGCATCATGGTATTTGGAATGTTTTCTAGCCAAGGTACAATGCCTCTTGTCCGGTTACAAACTCGTGTAAACACGCAGATCTATAAAAACATTGTTCAAGATCATGTTGTGCCAGTCATACAGAATTCAGGTTTCGATAGGGCTACATTTATGCAAGATAATGCCCCATGTCACAAGGCAAAGGTGGTAATGAGTTACCTTAGCGAGCAAGATTTTTAAATTATGGATTGGCCACCGCAAAGTCCTGACTTAAATCCAATAGAAAATCTTTGGAAGACCTTAGGAGTGAAAGTTATGGAAAGAAATCCCACTAACACAGAGGATTTGTGGGTGAAGCTTCAAGAAGAAGGGTCTAAAATTAGTATCGAGGATTGTCAAGAACTGATTCGTTCTTGTAGTCAAAGATGTGCAGCTGTCATTGAGAGCAAGGGCTCATTTACTAAATATTGATTGTACATGTATCTTTATTGTTTTTTGGCTGTTGACATTATTTTTCTCAATTTTGTCCCTTACTTTTGGACATTCCAAATTTGAAAATAAATAAATGTTATAATTCTTTTTCTATCCTTTGCAAATGATTCAAATTTTAGTATGTTATTATGGATGATAACGACTACCAGTTGTGAAAATTTCAGCTTTTCACAGTTGTTATTTCTAATAAATATTAGGTTTTAAAATTTTGTCCCTTAGTTTTGGACGCAACTATATATACACTCACACAAAATGTCTGTTATCATATATGTTAAATAGCTCTCTGCTACCTTTTTTGGACTGATTGTACCGATTATCTGGACTCTCATGTTGTTTTGTGTTAATGGCCCAACACCTTTATTTGGTATGGAGAATAAACTTGGAGACATCTCTAGTTGGGAAGAGTAAACACTAAGAGACTTTTGTGTACACATTTTATTTTATTATTTCTTAGCTATGATACCTTTTATTTTTTAACATATAACTTGTGTACATTTGATTGGTCGGTTGTATTTTATGCCATATCAACCTTCGTAGGTTAATAGCAATAAATATATTAAATATGTATACAATTTCGAAATGAATAGTTTGCAGGTAATTTTTAAAAAATAAGACGGAGCTCATTTCTTTGCACACTGTTTCCAGATTTGCTATGTAATTCTAATAATTCAATTCAACACTAGTAATTTGTTTGCACACAGTTAAATGGTTTCAAGCATTGCTATATAATACTTATAATTCAATTTAACATTAAACATTTGTTTGCACAGAGTTAAATGGTTTCAAGTAAAGTAAATGATGAAATAGTGTCCATCTATGAGTCAAATTGAACTAACAGGTACTTCCACTCAAGGTCAGAGTGGACCTGGGAGTAATGGCAATGAAGAGTTATTCCAAATTCCCCCCAAATTCCAGAACTGGAGCCTTACCATCAGATGTTTGGTGTAATATCCAGGATACTCATCTAAATGCAGTTGGCATATTCTACAATCCCAGCCAACTGGGCTGGTGAATATCAGGGTGTTGATTCTTGGAAAACAGATGAAAAAATCTACACAGCTCATTTTCACAGGAGTGCATCGTGGTGCCTCAGAACCAATGGACTAAATTTTAAACCATTCTTCTAAACTCTAGAACTGTTAGGTCACATGATTAAAACTATCCAATCCAAGCTGTGGTCTCAGATTTGTCCTGGTTTCATAAGCCGTTGCTCATACAACATTGACACAACAGTTCTGAGTATGATCTCTATTTCACTTTTTCAAATCCTACACTAATAATATATACAACTATTCGATCATTCAACATTATATATATAGGTATCATACAATGACTGATGTTTATTCAGCAGCATTGCTTCCAAAAAAGCCTTCATTAGATGACGAATACTGGGGGAGTGATTATTTCTCTTAAACACTTTCTTCAAAAGTGGTGCCCTTTCAAGAATTTTTTCAAAACTTGAGTTTCATTATACAATACAAATCAAATCTCATTTTTTTACTTTACTTAATGGCCATAGAAGAACTTTCTAGAATCATTGATTTATCAAACAAAGGTCTTTTTTTTTTCTTTTAATCTTGTGTTTTAGTGGCTAATAGAATGTAGGAAACCAAAACATGTTCTATTTCTTTCTTTCTCTCTCTCTCTATATATATATATATGTACCCAACCACATCTTGGCCCAAAATATGTACCCAACCACATCTGGGGCTGCAGAATACCCTGACTGGATCTCTGCAGAAGGGTAAGACTTCCCAAACGAATGTTATGGATATGACACTAAAAAATCTGATGGTGAGGCTTCAGTAATGCTGGAGCTTTGGGGAATTCAGAGTATCCCTTCAGTGCCATTGCACCCAGGTCCACTCTGGGTCAGAGTGGTAGCGCTTTATAGGGTCCTGTCTATAGGTCCAATAGAACTAAACTGTATAATTATGCTAAACTGAATTGTTTGTAATGAACTGTTTTTACATTTAACTGTGTGTATACAAATGACTGATTTTTAATTAACTGTGTTTAAACAATAACTGTGCACTCATGCTAAATTGAATTATTTGAAATAGAACTGTTTAAAAAATGAGCACAGGTTCATTTGAAAATGTTTTCTACAAAATGTGTTTAGAAATCATATATCTAATATATATGTACAAAAAGTCATTTGGCGTTGAATGACCTAAAATGGTTGATATCCCACCAAACCAACCATATCTGCTACAATACAAAGTAAATATTTAAGAAGAATTCAGCTGGTTTGAATTCAGAGTTTTCCTTCTCCTGAATTAGTTGCCACACTAAAGCTTGTTTGTTTGTCCTACTCTTTACCAATAACTGAAGTTGGGGAAAGAGATGGATTCATGCCTTTCCAGAGGGCATTAGCCTGAAGTAAAATGAAACAGCCTTGTCTTGGATTTGATCTTATCTTGCTGAGTTCATTTCCGACAAGATAACTGTTATTCCCAATGTACCTCCACTGACCCTGACCAACAGGGCTTTTTCATCTGGCAATACCTACTTAGCTGGGCTAAGTTTATTGCTTGGCACCAGAGGCACCCAGAAAGGGGAATGCTGAGGAGATCAAGCATGTCTCAATTCATCCCTCCACCCCACTACTACACACATGATACAATTACATCACATCCAATCTGATTTGGTAGGAAGTCAGATAAATCCTTACCATGTGTGCCCTTTTTGGATGAACAAAGATAATCTATTATCTCTTCCTTACCATGTGTGCCCTTTTTGGATGAACAAAGATAATCTATTATCTCTTCCTTACCATGTGTGCCTTTTGGGATGAACAAAGATAATCTATTATCTCTTCCTTATCATGTGTGCCCTTTTGGGATGAACAAAGATAATCTATTATCTCTTCCTTATCATGTGTGCCCTTTTTGGATGAACAAAGATAATCTATTATCTCTTCCTTACCATGTGTGCCCTTTTTGGATGAACAAAGATAATCTATTATCTCTTCCTTACCATATGTGCCCTTTTGGGATGAACAAAGATAATCTATTATCTCTTCCTTACCATGTGTGCCCTTTTTTGATGAACAAAGATAATCTATTATCTCTTCCTTACCATGTGTGCCTTTTGGGATGAACAAAGATAATCTATTATCTCTTCCTTATCATGTGTGCCCTTTTGGGATGAACAAAGATAATCTATTATCTCTTCCTTACCATGTGTGCCCTTTTTGGATGAACAAAGATAATCTATTATCTCTTCCTTACCATGTGTGCCCTTTTTGGATGAACAAAGATAATCTATTATCTCTTCCTTACCATGTGTGCCCTTTTTGGATGAACAAAGATAATCTATTATCTCTTCCTTACCATGTGTGCCCTTTTTGGATGAACAAAGATAACCTATTATCTCTTCCTTACCATGTGTGCCCTTTTTGGGATGAACAAAGATAATCTATTATCTCTTCCTTACCATGTGTGCCCTTTTTGGATGAACAAAGATAATCTATTATCTCTTCCTTACCATGTGTGCCCTTTTTGGATGAACAAAGATAATCTATTATCTCTTCCTTACCATGTGTGCCCTTTTTGGATGAACAAAGATAATCTATTATCTCTTCCTTACCATGTGTGCCCTTTTTGGATGAACAAAGATAATCTATTATCTCTTCCTTACCATGTGTGCCCTTTTGGGATGAACAAAGATAATCTATTATCTCTTCCTTACCATGTGTGCCCTTTTGGGATGAACAAAGATAATCTATTATCTCTTCCTTACCATGTGTGCCCTTTTTGGATGAACAAAGATAATCTATTATCTCTTCCTTACCATGTGTGCCCTTTTTGGATGAACAAAGATAATCTATTATCTCTTCCTTACCATGTGTGCCCTTTTTGGATGAACAAAGATAATCTATTATCTCTTCCTTACCATGTGTGCCCTTTTTGGATGAACAAAGATAATCTATTATCTCTTCCTTATCATGTGTGCCCTTTTGGGATGAACAAAGATAATCTATTATCTCTTCCTTACCATGTGTGCCCTTTTTGGATGAACAAAGATAATCTATTATCTCTTCCTTACCATGTGTGCCCTTTTGGGATGAACAAAGATAATCTATTATCTCTTCCTTACCATGTGTGCCCTTTTGGGATGAACAAAGATAATCTATTATCTCTTCCTTACCATGTGTGCCCTTTTTGGATGAACAAAGATAATCTATTATCTCTTCCTTACCATGTGTGCCCTTTTTGGATGAACAAAGATAATCTATTATCTCTTCCTTACCATGTGTGCCCTTTTTGGATGAACAAAGATAACCTATTATCTCTTCCTTACCATGTGTGCCCTTTTGGGATGAACAAAGATAATCTATTATCTCTTCCTTATCATGTGTGCCCTTTTGGGATGAACAAAGATAATCTATTATCTCTTCCTTACCATGTGTGCCCTTTTTGGATGAACAAAGATAATCTATTATCTCTTCCTTACCATGTGTGCCCTTTTGGGATGAACAAAGATAATCTATTATCTCTTCCTTACCATGTGTGCCCTTTTGGGATGAACAAAGATAATCTATTATCTCTTCCTTACCATGTGTGCCCTTTTTGGATGAACAAAGATAATCTATTATCTCTTCCTTACCATGTGTGCCCTTTTGGGATGAACAAAGATAATCTATTATCTCTTCCTTACCATGTGTGCCCTTTTTGGATGAACAAAAGGCACCAGTGTACCACAGATTCTCTGAAAAAACACTCATCAACTTTGGAATTCAGAGTTTTCCTTCTCTTAGACTGGTTGCCATACCAAGGCTAAAGAGTCCAGTGTGCCCTACTATTTACTGTGCCTTTCCCAAGAGCATTTGAAGGGGAAGGCAAACAACCTTGTACAGGATTAGAATAAAACTCATTGGGACCATTTCTCTATAACAATAACCATTATCATATATTATATAAAGATTGTACCGGGCCATTGGCGTAATCAGTGGAGTGTTCGCCAGTGGTCCAGGAGACCGGGGTTCAATCCCAGGTTGAGTCATACCAAAGACTGAAAAAAAATGGTATCTGATTCTGCCTTGCTTCACACTCAGAATTATAAAGTATGGATCAAGAGTAAAGTGGAACAATCCAGGGAAAGGAGTAGCGCCCTCCCCTACACCTTGGTGTAGTAGACATTGAAAAGGGAGCCTTCGGGTCACCCTCGACTAAGGTCGCCAACTTTACAACTTACTTTATATAAACATTAATTATATATCATATGACCATAATTATTCATTATATAACAAAATATTGTAGAGCAGGTGTAAAACCTAAAAAAATATCATAATTATGAAAACTAGAAGTTTTTTACTTGCAGTTTCAAGAGGTGTGTACAATGATTGTGTATGTCACAAGAAACTTCAAGGAACAGACGTAAAGTTGGACGGGTTTCGATCCCGGCTTCGAGCATCCTGCGTGTCTAGCCACACTGAAGAGTTCTGATAAAATGAAACTGTCTGTCTGTGGATGACAATATATGCTCCCCCATGGGGGTTGAGCTCTCTGGCGAAGGAATTGCCGGCTGCCGCTAGCGTAATGCAAAGCTCTTCGAAAGAATTGAGCACTCTGGTAGCCAATAGGGTATAAAAAAAATGTAAACAAAGGCTGCTGCTGCTGTTTCTAAAAATAAAAATACCTTAAAATCCACTTAGCCAACATGGTCCGCTTGGTGGACGAGTGGTCTGAAACACAGTCTAACGTAAAGGATTAAGTACTTCAAGTTTCTGAATATTTAGAAATATTTTAAGTTTCCACTATTGTTCTAGAAGAGAGAGTTCAAATTATTTCATTTTTTAAAAATGGCTGATGAATGAGAATGGTATTAAACTATTACTGTTAATAGTTAAATTCACAATGGGAATAAAATACTCAAAATATAATACTCAATCCTGCAATATATATATATATATATATATATATATACACACACATACTGGAAGATCTCTGTTCTCCAGAATAAGATTTCAGGATTGTTAAACAAATATTTTATTTGCATCACTTTTTATTTTATCTTATTTTTTAAAATGTTTCCTCACTATTATTTTTGTCGATATTACATGCATAAAAAAAAGACTTGATGCAGTGGTTGAAATATGACACACTTTGCAATGTAAACATATCACACTTTTATTTCAAATAATACATTTTATCTACATATTTTATCTATTCATATAAGGGAAACCATGAATAATTGTCTGAATGAGAATGATTTCTCTATTTACAAGGATGATTCTGATGAACTGTTTTCTTAGAATATAAACTGCAATAACATGTTTTACATGCTTATATATTTAGAATACATTGCCCAAAGATATATGCGAAGGGATTCCTTCAAGACATTCTACAAAGCTTATATATGTAAATATACATGTTTTTTTTAATACTCATGTCCACAGAGAAGTTGCCCCCAAAAGCAATAAAATAAGAAGTAAGAACGATAATGGCTGTCTTCATAAATTCTTGAACTAATATATAAACAACCACATGTACTTGTGTTTATATGCAAACAAAGGGAAAAAGTGGTTTATTTGACTAGAGGCTCTGTACATGAATACAGTGATGGAACTCATATATACACATGGATACAATAAAAAAAAACTCCTTGGTCAGTTGTGCTAATAAAACAATAGAAGAACTTTCTTTCAATATTGTCCTATTTATACAACAAAGAATCTACACTCACTTGGCTGATATATACGCAAAGTTTATATATATATATATTGTATGTGTGGTGTGTATTAATGAAATTCTCATATTTATATATATATGTGTGTGTGTGTGTGTGAAATGAAAATTCACACATATATATATATATATACTTTTATGCAAAGACAAAAGAAAAAATTAACTTTCTTGGTATCATTATAAATCTATTTCAAGCTTTTATAAATTTTTCAATAAAAACCTTCCTCAGATGAGTCATTCAAAACTTTCATTTAGATGTTTTCATATGGCTTCTGATGAGAATATATATATATATATATATATATATATATATATATATATATATATTGAGCCCTCATATTGGATACACCTACCCCTAGGATTTCTTCCTTGGATCATATAATTATATATATATATATATATAAAGAGATGAGCATAAGTGATTAGACAAATAGGAATATTAGTTTTATGTTGTCTATTTTTTGATTGTTCACAAGTTTTGACTTTTGGTCATTGTCAGGGAAAAAAAGTTTTTAAAAAGTTATAAATTTTTTAAAATTTCTTATAAAGAACTTGATATGAAAAGTGATTTAAAATGTACTAACAGCATTGCATATCTATTGGTCAAGTGAAAAACATTTTTCCTTTTATAGATTTCATATATATATATATATATATATAAATGGAAATTCTCATTTTATATATATATATATATATATATATATATAAAATGAGAATTTCAGTTACATATATATATATATATATAAGTAATATCCAGTTGGCGTCTGAAGACGCATTTGTGTAAATGAGAATTTCAGTTACATATATATATATATATATATAAGTAATATCCAGTTGGCGTCTGAAGACACATTTGTGTAAGCGTGTATGTCATCTGAAGAGACGAAGATTATATTCTTCACCGAAATAAATTTATAATGACAATTAAACCAGGTTTGAATTCTCATTCAATTACATTATATATAACTGAAATTCTCATTATATATATATATATATATATATACATATATATCTAACTGAAATTCTCATTATATATATATATACATATATATATATAACTGAAATTCTCATTATATATATATACATATATATATATATATATATATATACACACACACACAAAACATATATTATTAGATATTATTTATTACCAAACTCTAAAGCACTGAAACTCTATAATTTCCCAAAAATACCTGGCTTGAAAATATACTTATAATATAGAATTATGTAAAGTGATGTATTCATTTTTGTCAATGCTCCTCAAGAAGCGATAAAATCCTGGAACTTTTGGTGTGGAAGAAAATTTACTTTTTATAAAAATTGTTAGGGGTGTAACTATTTATAAGTGATAATGCTGCTATGAAATCTATTTTGACAAGAATAAGAACAAAAGAAAGAAATACACATCAAATAGTGGAGTTTACCAAGTTATTACCCATGAAAAAATCAGGGATATATTTGAGTTTCTATAAGATTTTTTTTAAACAAATAATAAGAGAATTAATTTTTTATTTATTGCGGACTTTTTGTCCTCATCTTGGTAGTTTTTGTGCTGTTTCTTTTTCACTACGTTTCAGCCAAATTTCACCTCTGGCCTTCTTCAGGTGATTAACCGCGACCTCAGATAGGAATGCTGAGTCTTGTAACCGTATCCCCAGCAATTAATGCTTTCCATAGTTGTTGTCTATTGCACCACGTTTTTGACCAAGTAAACCTCTGGCCAGCTTGGGTAGGAATTGAAACCGCTATCTTCTGACAATGCTCATCTGGAACCGTAGAGACTCAATGCCTCTATCCGCTGCGCCACAGGCCCGACATAAATAAAAAATTAATTCTCAGATTAAGAAGCCTCATATCAAAATGATTCCAATTAAAAAGACAAATAATAAGACTTATTTTCATATATATATATATATATGAGGGTTGTTCAAAAAGATATAAACCTCACCCAGAAAGAAGAACATAACTGAACATTTTCGTGGTAGCAACACACTACCACTTCATATAAAACTGGAAGAATCTAAATAGTTTTTCTGATTTTATAAGAAGAGGTAATCCAAAAAAAAAAAAATGCACTTCTTTCTGGTTGAGGCTTAAAACTTTTTGAACGACCGTTGTGTGTGAATATATATATATATATATATATATATATGTTGTATAATGGCTCGTACCACGTGACTTCTGGTATCTCAGAGGTATGAAATACGTTGTGTTTCTTAAGCATGGGGGTACTGAAAGATCTCGGTCAAGACCAATTTCGGACATAACACCCACAGTGCAAGACTTATAATATTCATTGGACTGTACCACTTCAGTTAAAAGATAATTAACTCTTTCACTGTGTATCTCTACCTTACCACAATACAACAATATATATATGAAAATAACTCTTATTATTTTCTGTGTGTGTATATATATATATATATATATATATATATATATATATATCGGCTCATTGGCTTAGTGAGTAGAGTGTTCGCCACTGGTCTGGGAGACCTGGGTTCAATTTCAGGTCGCGTCATACCAAAGATTTTAAAAATGGTACTTGATACCTCCTTGCTTAACACTCAGCGATATAAGGTACATATCAAGGGTAAAATGGAGCAATCCAGGGAAAAGTGTAGCGCCCTCCCCTACACCTCAGTGTTGTAGCTATTGAAAAGGGAGCCTTTTGGTCGCCCTCAACTACGGTTGCCAACTTACAACTTATATATATGAAAACAAGTCTTACTGAATGTGATGAATAAGGAACATCCGATTAATTCTTAACTCAACTTTTCTTATTTCTTTTCAAAGGAACATATATAAGAATTAAGCGAATATAAAAAAATTTCCATAGTGTTTTGCTTTAGATTCAAGTGTTTGTGACTATTCTCTGGGCATTATCAAACATAAGAATGAAAGATGGGTGTTGTTGTCTATGGGCAAACTGAGATATGGGACTGTCTTCAGTGCCTCTTTCCTAGGACACCAAGATTTCAAATTATGTAGTTAAATCAAGGAATTCTATTGGCTTGTTTACATATATATATATGTATATATGAGAGAGAGAAAATATTTATATGTATCTAGCTGCAGGCATTTCTATTCACTGTATACACATTATAATTTTTGGACCAAAGAATACAAGTTTGAAATAAATAAAGAGGTTTGTATTAACTCAATGCACTTACTTAACTGCAATAAGAAAAAAAAAGAGTCAATTCCTTACAAAAAAATTCTTTTTAAGGAAATAAATAATAATGAAAGGAAAGAAGCCAGCAAAGATTTTTTTCAATTGAAGAACAAAATATTTTTTTGTTTAGTTTTGGAACAGGATGTCTACTGAGAGTTCTTGTTTGCCAAGGAGGTTACCAAATTTGTGGGTAGCATGTTTTTAAGAAGCCCTTCAAGAGAATCTATTGTTAAGTGAATGAATTTACTAGGCTTATAATATTCAGAAAACAATCCCTCTTTTTTTTCAATGATTAATTTTTTTTAACTTTATTTTTTTGGGGTAAGAATTTCTTTTTCTTTTCTCTTCTTGGAGAATTTAACAAACATAGAAAAACAAAACCATGATTTTTTTAAAATCATTATAGTCGTATATAAATAGACAGAATCTCAACCCAAAGAAATGAATAGAATCAATATAGAAAAACAAACACACACAGTGCCAATATTGACAGAATAGTAATTGTAAAGATATTATTTATCAAGTCAGTTTTAGCATTTCTGATCTTGTGTAAAAAACACCAACATTAGTTCGATCTTTTTCAAAACTTATACAAAATTTCATAGAAGACCCCATTCTATTGTTGAAGAATTTGCTAATTGCATCCCTTGCAGGGGTTTGTTTTGACTTATTTGTTTAATGGCATATCAACTCCTTATGGATTATTCAAAGCCAGAAATGTAATTCATTTCTAATTGTTTTTAACCATAACAATATCTTCAATGTCCAACAGCATTTTTTAAAAATTCAACTTTTTATTTGCCTATAATTATTTGTTTGCCCACAGTTATATCAAGTATGTATTTACCTAACCCCTCCACTGTGAGCAGCATGTAACACAAGGTCAATTTTTAAAGTGGAGTAAAGCTGATTTGAATTCAGAGTCTTCCTTCCTTTAATGTAGCCACACTTTTAACATTAACACAAAAATGATACCTCAGTATTCTACAAATTCTTCAGACAGTATTTCTTAGGTTTTTTCCTTCAAGGCTGGTTACCTTATGGAAGCAGAAGAGGCCAGATCAAGCTACTATTTACTCATAATTGAGAGAAGAAAAGATGGTTTCATGCCTTGCCTAAAGGCCTTAATGTGAATTAAACACAAACAACCTTATTCAAGATTTTAAACTTGGATTGCAGGTTCCATTTCTTAATGTGAATTAAACACAAACAACCTTATTCAGGATTTTAAACTTGGACAGCAGGTTCCATTTCCAAGGACACTAACTTTTATGTCATACAGTTATATGAATACAAATAATTTGGACATAGTTGCAAAGTTTCTAGTGTTTCTTAGACTAATGATTTATACACAATTCCGTGGTTCCATGCAAACTATTCCTATTTGATAATAGTAATCATTTGTTTGCACACAGTTATATGTTATCAAGCATTCCTATCTAATACAAATAATATATACACAATTATATGATTTCAAACCGGGCCATTGGCCTATTCAGTAGAGTGTTCAACAATGGTCAGGGAGACCGAGGTTCAATCCCAGGTCGAGTCATACCAAAGACTCAAAAAAATGGTACTTGATGCAGCCTTGCTTAACACTCAGCATTATTAGGTCAGGATCAAGAGTAAAGTGAAACAATCCAGGGAATGGAGTAGCGCCTTTCCCTACACCTCGGTGTATTAGCTATCAAAGAGGGAGCCTTCGGGTCACCCTTGACTACAGTCGCCAACTTTACTCATATGGTTTCAAGTAACTATTCCTATTTGATAATAATAATCATTTGTTTGCACACAGTTACATGGTTTCAAGCATTCCTTTCTGATATAGATTATTTTCAAATAAATCTATTTGACCCACAGATGGGACTTTAACATACACCACCCAGAGCTCCAGAACTGGACCCTCACCATCCGATCTAGTTTAATTTGGATCGTACTTACTCTTCTGCAGAGGATGTAATCAGTGTATTCTATGCCCTGCCACAGTCAAATCATTCTGAAAGCACCAGTTCTTGCTAGATCACTGAAGTAACCATGAACCTTTTGGTAAGTGGGTGACCATAGCAGGTACTGTAAGCAACCTGAGGCCTGTGTGCCATATCTAAGCAAAGCTTATTAAATAACAACAACATGGCTATTGCTGCTCAAAGACAAATGTGGGGATTGAATGTCAAATACCCCCCCCCCAATAACATGAAAAAATGAAAATAAAATAGATAAATACAAAAAAAAAAAACAATCTCCCAGGAGGCTTTGACAAGAAGGACAATCTAAGCTTGCCTGAAAAGATGGGCTTCCTGGCGCCAAAAAGAACACTTTCTCAGATCCTCGACTGGAAGCACGACAGTTTTTACTGGTTCAGAAAAAAAAAAAACATTTCCCCTTCATGAGATAGTTGTAAACCTGGGAATAAAAGTTGAGTTTGAAAGTATTCCTGTCTCTTTTCGGTCCTTCATTTCTTTTCAGCCAGAACAACCAACAAAAAGAAGATATCAAGCGGATTGGGATAAGAAGAAAAAGTTAGTGACCAACTTCATAATCTTTCCCAACACCCCCAAATCTCTTATACCTGACAGACATATGTCCTAGCCGCACAACCGCTTCTAGCTCCTTCAGGTCAGCATTTTTAAATCCAGATCATTTTGCTGGACTCCATATAGCACAGAGAAATGAATAATTTCCAGATATATTTCCTATTAAGTATTCTTAATTTTGATAATAAAGGAATCGACATTGCGCGTCTGTAAGAGGGAGGGAGGGAGAGTGAGAGGGAGGGAAATAGATGAACGATGTTTCTTTGTAAATATTAATGTTTGCTGCAGGCATGTTTATATATACGGTGTTTTTTTTTAAATGTATATCTCTCCTTGTCTACACAGATATGTATCTCGATATTAATTGTTCATTAGAAATATTTATTTCCCGGTTGTTAAGCTTTTAAGATAGAAGACAATGAAGTTAATTTGGAAAGAAAACGAAAGGGGAAAAATAAATGAGAAAGGCCTTACATAGAAAATATATAATTACTAAAAACAAGTAGCAATGAATTGATCGACAAAACAATAGAGACGTAAGAAATATAAGCAAACGACAAGCCTCTTTTGTTTTTCTTTCTTTTTTTTTGTTTTTTGTTTTTTCTTTTTCCTTTTATTTATTTCATTTCCCACCTTCTCTTCCAAATTATGTTTTATTTGTTTCGAGATTTTTGTTCCTCTCTCTTACCCTGAAGCTATGAAAGCAAATATCCTAACAAAATAGAAAATCGCAAACGGAAGAGTGAGGTTTACAGATAGCTATTATTTCACTTTTTTGACCAAATAAAAAAAGATTTTAAAAAATACATAAAAATAAAAAGCGCACGATTTTTGTTTTTCAAGAAAGTCAATAAAAAAAAAAGGGAAAAGAAAGAAAAACACACATAAAAAAAAAAAGAAAGAAAAGGAAAGATGTCTTTTAGCTGTTAATTTACTGTGGTGATGACGGGAAATCTCATACGATAATTGTTCAGGCCACTCAGCTAATTGCCGAGGTAAATCACTATTTAATAAACAAGAAAATCTACCTTGTAGATAGATAATGGAAGTGCGTCTCTAGCAGACAATTAAGGTGGAAACCAAGAGAGACACTAAAGATATGTTATTAACAACCACTGCATTGGCAAGTGGTTCATTTAACTCTGATTCTTAGATTAATGGAGTAGATCTTACAAAATCTATTTGGATCCTAATGCTAGGTTTGTGATGCTCCGTACTATTTTTAGCAGAATCCACAATTTACGATGTCACCAATGAATAAACACCCTAACTAACTGTTTTTATTAAAAAAAAGTTATTTTCTTCTAAACCAAAGATACAAGGATTTTATTATTTCTCCCAGAATATTACACAATCAAAACGCATATCATTAAATATTATATAACTCTACAGCACTGAAACTATCACCAAAAATACGTAAATAAAGTTGGCGACCTAAGTTGAGGGTGACCCGAAGGCTCCTTTTTCAATAGCTACTATAATGAGGTGTAGGGAAGGGCGCTACTCCTTTCCCTGGATTGCTCCACTTTACCCTTGATCCGTGCCTTATAATGCCGAGTGTTAAGCAAGGCAGCACCAAGTACCATTTTTTGAGTTTTTGGTATGACTCGACCTGGGATTGAACCTCGGTCTCCCGGACCATAGGCGAACACTCTACTCATTAGGCCAATCAATTCACTATATTTCTATATATTTTATATGATTTCACTATAAAAATATATTAGACATCATCATCATCATATCGTGCTGGTAGCACGGATATCCCTGACCCTCTCTCGCCACTCCTCCCTATCGTTCATCGCCCTAGGTAGGTCTTCAGGACAACATCCCGTATCCTCACATAGCTGCTAAATGTATGTTCGTGCTGGTCGTCCTGCTTTTGCACGGCCATGTGTGGGGGTCCATAAGAGTAAATCTCTAATGAGTTCGTCCCTGCTTCTCCAGCAGTGTCCTGCATGTCTGGTTCGTCTAACTTGAATAGTTTTCGTGATAGGGGGCAGGTGGCCGTACAGTTGGTGTCTTGTGGGGTGTTGCCGCCAGGACTTGTTCAAGATTATTAGACATGATTTCACCATAAAACGCACTAAAAATGATTTTACAATAAAAATGCATTGGAACTGATTTTAAAATAAAATGCACTGGAAATAGTTACCCAGAACTAGGGAGTCTGCTGAGTATGTAAGTTGCTGCACTTGCGCAATCTTGTGTTTCATAAAAAATTATGATCAGCTTCAGATCAATCTTCATGTAAATATTAAAACTGAAGATTCTGTCTATTTACTTTTTGATTATACCTCTTATGTACAAACCTCATAAGAATTTAAGTAAAATATGAATCATCTCTATTCTGAAATGTCTTCATTCTTAGTTTAAGCTTCTAAAAGTAAATAATTATTCACCTTCTTCAGGAAATTCGACTAAAAATAAAAAGATTTTATTCAAAACTTGTGAAATGTTGCAAGTCTCTCTCTATTCTACATTGAATCACTTCTAATTCTATCCAAAGTAGAAACAAAGTTTAAGATAAATTTTAGCTTTAAAAAAATAAATAAATAAAATTTTTAAAAATGGGGGTGAAAAAAAAAAAAGTGTCCCAAAGCTGAGGTTATTAAAACTCATTGATATAAAATCCTGAAAAGATTTGAAATATGAAAAATAACAACAAGAAATCTGAATGACATTTGTTGTCAAGTGAAAGACATATTTCTGCTAAATGAGGAGGTATTGTCTAGATATTCTATCAACTGTAAAGTTTACAAAATCTGTATAAAAAAAAAAAAAACCAGCAAGAAAGAAGAAACCATTTTTATTTGATCCTCCTATTTTTTTTTTTTTTTTCGTTTTGAATGTTTTTTTATTTCCTCTGTCTTTTAAAGATAAAGTTCTGCTTTGATTATTTTCTACACAAACTGATTTTTATTGCATAAAACTACGTAATCAGGGAAGTGTGTTTAACATTGTAAATTCCCCCATTTCAGTGAATCACATAAAGTCTAATGAGTTATCATATGTAAAGATGAAAATTAATGAGGGTATTTAGAGGTGGGTTATGATTTTTATTGTTATTGTTACTTTTTTTAATGAGTAAAAAGGGTTGGGGACACTCATGGTGTAATAGATGTTGTAGTAAAAAGTGGAATTAGCAATCCAAGTTCAAATCCTGGATAAGGCTGTTGGCATTTTACTTGAGAAAGGTATGATTCTAACTATTCAGCCTCCAGCTATGAGCAAATAGTAAGACAAACTGGGCTTTTTAACCTTGGTACGACAGCTAGTCTAGGAGAAGGAAAACTCTGATGTAGACTTGGAGAGGGATATTCCTGCCCACAATCTAATAACTGAATTACCAATTCCAGCATCTGATAATTGTATCACCAGTAAACTACTAAGCGTATATATATATATATATATATATATATTATATATATCAATTTGAAGCATTATCACTCAATTAAAGAATCAAAAACATAATTTTTATAGTGTTCATTCTGATGTTTCTTTGAGGGATTCCTATTTTGATACTATCATTAGGTAGGAAAGAAAAGTTCTCTATCCAAGTATAATATGGTAGCCTAAATAAGCTTCAAGCCTCTCAAATATGTCTGGTTTCTACTATCTCTAAACTTTAACAAAATCTTCTATTTTGGATCACAGTTTGGATCACATGATAATCCAACTACCCAATCAGAGCATAGTTTGGATCACATGATAATCCAGCTACCCAATTGTCATGCTGACAATTCTAATTTTTAATTCCTACATTTCTATAAAACTTTTAGCTTGTCATTCTGTCATATACCCTACCTATAAACATTAATGGGTATGTCCCATTCCTCACAAATATGTTGGACACAATTGGGAGGGGGTGAGAATATACTAAGTAGTCACCACTAGCAGAAGTTACCTTCTGCAAGTATTGTAGTTTGTTAATGTTATAAAGATTCCCATTTCATTTCCAACCACCATTTTGGTTATTTCTCATTTTCTTAGACTGGTTGTCTAAAAGTCTAATGAACACAGTCTGCCATACTATTTACCCATAGCTGGGTAGAAAAGGGATGGATTCATGCCTTTCCCAAGTGCAAAAATGAAATAAAAACAACCGTGTCCAGGATTTGAACTCGGATCACCCATTTCATTTCTTTGACAATAACTCTGAAATAAACTTCCCTCAGGATTACAGTCAAACAATACTCAGCCTAAAATATCTTAAGAGTAGGTAGTTTGATTTAGTTTCTTCATTTAATGGCATATCAAACTTTGTGGGTTATTGTTGTAACCTAACAAAAAGGTTACTGATTGAGAAATAACCAAAACAAGTTGGAAATGAAATGGAAATCTTTATAACATTAACAAAATACAATACTTGCCAATACTTGTGAAGAAGGTAAACCATTGCTGGTGGTGACTAGTTAGTCAGCATATTTACGCCCACACACACACACACTCTCATAATAGTGTCCAACGTATTTATGAGGAATTGAACATATCCGTTAATGATAATCATCATCATCATCATCATGTTGTGCTGCTAGCACAGATATCCCTGACCCTCTATCGCTACTTCTCCCTATCGTTCATCGCCTCTGGCAGGTCTTCAGGGCTACATCCCATATCCTCACATAGCTGCTGTATGTATGTTCATGCTGGTCGTCCTGCTTTTGCTTGGCCATATGCGGGGGTCCATAGGAGTACATCACTTGTGAGCTCGCCCTTGCTTCTCCAGCAGTGTCCTGCATGTCTGGTTCATCTAGCTTGGATAGTTTTCATGATGGGAGGCAGGTGGCCATATAGTTGGTACCTTGTGGGGTGTTGCCACCAGGACTTGTTTAATATTGCTCGCAAAATTCTTATGTAATTGCTGTCTAGCTTCTTCTACAGCCGTTTAGTTAGTGTCCAAGTAGTGCATCCATATAGCAGTATCGACACGACCGCTGCCTGGAAGAAACTGCGTTTCATTTTATCGGTCAGGTCTGATTTCCATATGATCGAAAGCCTATCGTTAGCTGTCCATGCCTTCGTTAGCCGTGTGTCAATGTCTTTTTCGGTTGATGAGACGCTGCTTCCTAGATAGGTTAATTTGTCAACCAGTTTCAGAGAGGTTCTGTCAAGTGTGGAAATGTCACCTGTTTGATTATAGCACATATATTCCGTTTTGTGTGCATTGACATGGAGGCCAGGGTATATAACAGTTATTTTATGCTAAATCCACCCTTATAGAAGAACAATAATTGTACTATCTAATCCATAGCTGGAGGGATAAGAGGGATCATACTTTTCCCCAAGGGTATTAGTCTGAAAGTGAACATAATAGCACAACTGGAGTTTGAACTTGCTTAATATGATGTTGCAGTCCAGCATATTAGCCACTATGCTACCGGATTCCCCTAGTGTTAATAGTGCAGGTGGACATTTGAGCAAAGGATGATGTCAATTTATATCATATGTGTATCTACCCAACCCCTTCATCATGAGCAGGAAGTGACTCAAAGTCAGTTTTTAAGCAGTGTTGTACAGGTTTGAATTCAGAGTTTTCCTTCTTCAAGATAAGTTGTCGTATCAAAGTTAAAGAATCTAGTCTGCCCTACTATTTACTCATAGCTTATAATTTATATTATGTAAATCATCTTTTTGTTGTCTGTCACTCATTTTACATAACCAGTCCATCTTGGGTTTTTTGCAGTTGACATTCAATAATGAAATTAGTAGTATATGTTTGTTTGATAAACGCTTACAGAGCAATATATCATGGACTCTTCATTCTATAATTATTCAAGAAACTTCTAGGTCTTCTCCTTCAGTTTCTTATTTTTTTCTCATTTTTATCTTTATAAGTCACAATGTTTATCAGTTGTATACTATTTATTTACTCAACCCTTCTGACACAAGGTAAATTTTTAATAAGAGTAAAGCTGGTTTGAATTTGAGTTTTCCTTCTAGACCAGTTGCTGCATAAGGTTTAAACTGTCCAATCTTCTCCACTATTTACTCATAGCTTATATTTTATACTATGTAAATCGCCACCCCCCAAGAAAAAGATGGTCTGCCCATTAACTTGCCTTGAAAATTGTTAAAAATTCTAACTTTTCATCTGGGCTTGAACCTCTGACACTGGAGGGGAAACAACCAAGTGTTTAAGTTATATGCCAGCCTCAAAAACTCCACTTACCCCTACTGTCTCTCTTTGTCCATATTTAGACAATCTAAATGTGATCTAACATTTATTTAGAATCCTTTCAAAAATCACTGAATTTTTTTTTTAAACCAATAAAAACAGCATGTCCCTTTTTTTTTTCCTTTTTTTTTGCATCTTCTGGTTAATATATCAAAAATAAGATGTGAAAACGTAGTTTTCTAATCAAGCAATTACTGTTTGAGAGTGGCTAAGCTTGATAAAATGTCTGGTATTTTCTCATTTAATTTTCTCTTGCAGATTTTCAGAGGTTTCTCTCTCCAAAGACAACCTACCTGACTCCAATCAGAGCAAAACGCTCAAGAAAAATTGCTCTTTGTTTATTTATTCTTGCATATCATTTTTTTTTTTATTTATCTATTTATATTTTTGCAAAGAAAGATATTCCTGATAGACTTCTTAACAAAGACAAATAATGAACAAAATTAAAACAATAGATAAAAGAACAAACATTGAATAACAAATTTTTATTGATGTCGTATATTGCTTTCAAGTAAATGGACAATGGTTGATAATAAATCAGTTGACTCGGTTGTAGAATTTCCGGAAAAAGAGTCTTTTAATCATGGAAGTAAGGTGAGAAGACTTTGAAATAGCAATTGCTTACAATCATCTATACTACTAGAACATGTACCTCATCAGTCAGCATGTTACTGAAAAGTGTCCGCAGAGGAAGAAATAAAGTGAATGAATGAATCAAGAGCAAAAAGACAGCAAATGGTTAGTAGCATCAAGAAAGGGAAGTTTATACCAAAAACAGCAAAGAGGAGAGAAGATAGCTGCAAAATGCAAAATTGTTCATTAAAATAATCATGGATATATTTAGTGTCATTTAGAGAAAGACAAATGTATACTTCCCAAAAATCTTAACCCAACAGGTGCCATTGTTCTATTTATGACGCAATTGCAAAACAATTTTATATCTTGATTTTAGAACCTGACAATGTTCCAAAAACAAGACAGAAATCTTTAGATGTAATAAACACTTATAAAAATCTTAAATTGTGTAGACATTATTTTTTTAGATTTCCAAAGTAATCATTGATGAAAAGTTTAAAAGATTTGCCTTAAGATAATTCCAGCAGGTATTGGGTTAAGAGGAAATGATTAAGGTAACCTTGAAAAATATTTTTATAGACAAACAGTTTTTACTTCCCAAGACAAAAAAAGACTTTTGTTAATGCAGTAATACCCTACTTTACATCAGTTTGGTCACTTTTCTCAACTAAATTTCAGTCTAGTGACCATCAATTTCTCACATTACCTCATTTATATCATAATAAAAGAGTGAAATAAATAAATTTTTCCCGAAAAATATATTTCGAATAAATAAAATGTATAAAAATTAACAATAAAAGATAAAGAAACCAAAAAGAAATTTTAAATACAATAAAAACACATTAAAAATGTATACATAGCAAAATAAAATATTTGCATTAAAAAATTGTAAACAAATGTATACTATTATATAGAGGTCCATTGGCCTAATGAGTAGAGTGGTCCAAGAGACAGGGGTTGAATCCCTGATCGAGTCATACCAAAGACTCAAAAAATGCTACTTGATGCTGCCTTGCTTAACACTCAGGTTCATAAGATATGGATCAAGGGTAAAATGGAGCAATCCAGGGAATGGAGTAGCACCCTCCCCTACACCTCGGTGTAGTAGCTATTGAAAAGGGAGCCTTTAAGTTGGCCTTGACTGAGGTCGCCAACTTTACTGACTTATATAGAGGTAAATAACATATTTTTTATAATTTTATTTATTATTCTTTACAAATTAAAATAAAAATATTCTTAATGCCTTGATGAGAGTTATAATCTTCTGGATGTTGTTTACTCTCATCTTAAGACATGTAGGGATAAATGATTATCTCCTTTAGATAATTTGGGTGTCTGATATGGGCCCATTGGGAGGAAGGTCACAGGACAGTTCCAAAAACCCATTCTCAATCTCTTTTTCACCTCTGGTCTTTGAAGAGAAGAAATATTACCTCACCTTATCAAGTAAGCCGTTTTCTATTTCTAACCCGCTTTCACATATTGTTTGATCATAGAACAATGTGTGTATAGATCTAGCAGTTAAGACATATTTGTGTATTCTTTTCTTTGAATACCTCTAGTTGGTATATTGAATACATAAAATGTTTTATGTTCTTGCATGTACAAGTGAGTTTGTCTTTCCTTCCATCTATTTAGTATTAGCACATCACATATATATTACAACTAATATTGGTCCTCAGAGAGTGAGGACTTGATAAAAACATTTTCCCTACCACCAAACATCAATTTGGTGGTTACCATCATACTGAAGGCATTTTTAATGACGAATCACAAGGTGTATTATCTTCTGCACAACTTTATTATGTTCTTAATTCTTCAAAAATATATGACTAAAATGTGTTTTTTAAAGTTTAGCAAGTTATTTACACTAGTTTTACTGTGTTTGTTCTCATTTTAAGGTATTTTTAAGGCATTATGTCCAAGTTATGTCACAGCTTTTTGAAACCAACTGATGATATAAGGTAGGATATGACTGCATTGGAACTTACATTCTGAGGATGTGAATAAAACCTTGTCAATCAAGAAAATGTTAAAACATAAAGGATGTAAGTAACTTTAGAAAATATATATGAAAGTAATCAATGATTAACAAATAAGAAAGTGTTATCAATTCAATAATTAATGTGAACACGTAAATCAACTTTACATATCTGAATATTTTTGGCAGGTGGAAAGAAACACACTCAAATATTAAGTTTGACATGAAACTGGTAACAGAATATTAAAGTATATTCAGAGAGAAATAAGAAAATACTTAAGTGACAACACAAATATTTTAGAATCATTAGACAAAACCTTTTTTTAAATACAATAAAAATAGACCCTTTTCATGCAGAGACAAAATCTTCATTTACAATATTCACAAAAAGTAAACATTTACATGTTCTATGTTTATCTTAGAATTTGGGACGAGCATATTTACTTACCTATTGTTCCTGGGAATACAGAATAGAATTCAGAAACAATTAACCCTTCAAATCATTTTGACTGATTAATTTTAACCTTTTAAGAAACAATTAAACAAAAATATAAATATGAGCATAATTCCTTGACTTCTTGGCATAAAATAACCCTAGATGGTTGGCATGCTTTTAAAATCAATCATAGACATCATTGCTTATTCATTTTCGGCTTAGACGTTAAGGAATTTTTTGTGCAGTTTTTTAGGAGTTTTTTTTTTGCATACTTTTATATAACTTCAACTATCCTGATCTAATATAAATGATTTACAAACAGAAATATTTGAAAATTGATGGGACTCTAAAAGGTATTACTACTCTGGGTCAGAGTGAACCTGGAAGTAATGGCAATGAATGGATAATTTTTTGAAAATTTGGATTAAGCCACATTTCAATTCATTCAAAAAAAATTTTTTTGAGTAGAGTATCAAGACAAAATCTTTAAATTTTAAAAAAAATTCTTAATTCAAAGAAAGATTTCTATACATCTGAGCAACTTACATAATAAAGCAATGATGTCTATAATTGATTTTAATTGCATCCCAACCATCTAGGGTTATTTTATGCCAATGAGTTAGGGAATCATGTTCATATTTATATTTTTGTTTAATTGTTTCTTAAAAGGTTTTCTTTTGCACATGGTCCAATCAAACAGAAATCATTTCTAAACTAATCTATTTGACCCATACATAGAACCCTAACAGGTACAACTACTCTAGGTCAGAGTGGACCTGGGATTATTTGTTTGGTTCATTTTAATGGCATATTGACTTTCATGGGTTATTTAATGCCAAAGCCATCCTTGTGTAAGAGTAGCAGTGGTACTATTTAACCCATAGCTAGGGAGTTAAGGGAGTTCATACCTTTTCCAAGAGTAATAGTTAGAAAGTCAATCTAATAGCATGATTAGAGTTTGAACTCAATTAATGTCAGTCTAGCACATTAGCCACTATGTAACGAGTACTCCTGTAGCATAGCCAAATAATACACGGATGTGTGAAACATACATAGAATGTTCATACTCATATATATAGAACATAGGAATCACAAAACTTTACGAAATTGGTTCAGGTACAAAACTTTTATTCACCTTTTTGAGTTTAAAGGTTTTTCAACACAAGGAGAGAGAGAGAGACATAATCTTTCTATGCTGACTGCTTTTACATCGTCAGCTCTCAACCCAACCAATGCCCACCCCCCACACAAAGTCGTCTGGCCTCGCCCAGCTCTGAAAGTCAACCTTCTTCTTCCGAGGCAGGAACTCAACTAACTGCTTTTACTCAAATCTCAGCCCACGCTTCCGGTGCGTGACGTTACCCAAATACCCTGGTCCCAATTCCTATCTGGGATTTTTATTTTGACATCTCTGAATGACATATCCTCTCAGCACACGCGTGAACACCTGCGTTAATGTTGCACCTAACTAACCCATGCACTAAGTGAAAGGCAAGATACATAAAACAAAATCCCAACCAAATGAAAATAACCAGTCAACCAACCAAACCAACATTGTGTTATGCTTCATATCACAAATGATTTGAAAGCTTCACAGAGTAAAATACAGGAACTCAGAAAGTTTTAACTGGGCCATAACACTGTGGAAGAAAGCAAAAACATTTATTATGTAAAAGGTGAGAGTACATTTGATCCCAATGCCTTAACCAGATGGTTCAAGAAATTTTGCTAGGTTTGCAAGAACTTTGGTGATCAGAAAGATCAAAAAGCCTACATTCTGAGGCAATGCTCCAAGCCATACAGGTAAATCTGGTGAGTAGCACTCAGAGAGTATCAGGTGAGCTCAACACTTCACAGTCCAGTGTGGTTCATCACCTTCATAACCTTAGTAAAAGCATCCAGAGCTATTGAATTGTACCTCACATTACCAAAATATTTTAAAACTTTTGACTCAGCCAAGTAAGACCAAGCCGGAAGACATTTTGCATTAACACTTATTTTTGCTTGCAATTTTAATGTCTGAAAAGGGTCAAGCTATGGTGGGTATTTCTCCAATAACCTGACTTCTTCTCCTTGTGCCCCATTTCTCTCCCCCCCCAACCTCAATAATAATCATACATCTGGATATGGCTCATTACATTTCGACTTCACTTAGTGGAAACTATTTATTCTTTACAGACAATAAAACAACGTAAATGACTTAAATTGCTTTTCCAAATGTTTTCATAATAAAAACATCAGGCGAGGGGAGGGGGGAAAAACAAAAAAAAATTGTTAAAGATAAATAAAATTGGTTTAAATCCTAATTTTATTCACTTTCTTTTTTCTGTTTAAACTTTTTCAGGAAGGAAGATCATTTAAAAATCAATTTTTTTTTTTTTTTACTTTTCTGTCACTAGCAACAGGACAAAATGCAGAAAGCATTCAAGTAAACAAATAAACAAACAAAGATGAAAAAAAAAAAACAAAATCAAAAAATACAATGAAAATCTATTGACACGACGAGCAAACAACAAAAATTACTAAATAATTTCCACTTGAAATATTCCCACTCTTATTCTCTTTCTTCGAGTTCATAATAAACTCGACTGTTCATATTTTTCTTTGTCCCCACCCCTGCCATTTCAAAATGAATTATTTTTACAATTTTCCTCCTTAAACAAAACAGACTCAAAAATCTTTCATTGACAAAAGATATTTTCAATAAACAATCCAATTGATATATCCAAATTTATCTGGCCATGAATATATCCATAAAATAAACAATAGAAAAATTCCACGCCTCCTATTCCGACTTTCCATAAATCAAAAAAATCAAAAAAATCAAAGAAATAAAAAAAAAAAAGAAAGGTAAAGTTGCAATCAATTCATCAATGGATGGACCTGTCATCTGAAATTGCACGTTTTTGCACCACTGAGCATGAATAGGTTAAGACTTACAAGCATGCAAATATATTTTCTCATGACAAGCTTTTTTCCCACTTTTTGATGTTATTTTTTTCTCTGTATCAGCCCCTTTCTGCAGAGAATCAACCAATATATTTGAAGGGGGGGAGACAGAAACTTAGCAATGTACAATTTCTTTTATTGGATGCAAAAATTTGTTTAAATTCAAGAGAGAGAAAAAAGAAATGAAAAGAAAACTTAACACTGGACAAAAGCAAATCTGAAGAAAAATATAAATCATCTCAAAGAACATTTGAAGGATTTTTAAATTTGAGATTTTAACTGTTATTTTATATATATATTTCTATATATAATTTTTGTTTCATACTTGAGCTATATTGTGTGTATATATATATATATATATATATATATGTATATATATATATAATATAGTTCAAGTATGAAATAAGAATAATAAAACTGGATCAAAACTAATGACAGAGTTTCTCATTACGTATCCTCAGGTGAGTGAACAGTTAACAAATACTGAATACTAGTTCCCCTTGGATTGACAATCTGAAACTATGAGTTTTTCTCCCTTTTTTATTATCTTGTTTTATACTTCAAATATATTGCAATATTGGTCTGTATTTTTTAAGCATAGAGTACTGTATATATTTTACATATCAAAAAACACCTTTTAGTGTTAAATCATATATATGATAGGGTCATTTAATAAATAGGGGGAATTTTAAAAAGAAAAGCAAAATAAAACTTTTTTTTCAGAATTTTTTTCAATAAATGTAAACTTTGCATTATTTAGAATTGGTTTATCCAAAAAATT
The DNA here is from genome assembly GCA_963585895.1 of Sepioteuthis lessoniana. Classification (NCBI taxonomy): domain Eukaryota; kingdom Metazoa; phylum Mollusca; class Cephalopoda; order Myopsida; family Loliginidae; genus Sepioteuthis; species Sepioteuthis lessoniana. The sequence goes on from CAUZXS010001320.1 coordinate 3,706,628, forward strand.
ATTTCAATCTTGCAACGATATTTGTATTCAAGTTTTTCAAAATGTGACAAAACTAACAGAGTGCTCCTGACTTCAACAAAGGTCTGTGATTAATTCTTTAGCAGCTTGGAAGTGCAGACAACATGAAATTTACAGAAAAAAAAGTGTAAAGTGTATGGAGAAGGTTTTAGTTAAAAAATGTTTACAAATTTGCCACCACAAGCCTGATTTGTAAAGATAGTCCACTGAGTTTAAACACATTGACTCTTAGTTAAAGAAAAAGTTTCAGGCACAGTGGTCAGAAAAGCAGGTGATGCTGAGAGTCATTTGGGACATGAAAGAACCCATGACTATTGGCTTCTTTGAAAAAGGGCAACTATTAACTGTACTTCCAATTGCCAACTACTTTGGCAAAATTGACCTCTTTTATTGAATGACTCTCATATATATATATATATATATATATATACACACACACACACTGACGCAGATTCATTTATATCTAAGTTGAAAAAATAAAAAATTGGACGCAAAAATTTGTTTCAAATCAAAAGAGTTAAAAAAGGCACATATGAATGATCTAAAAGTTTGTCTGAAACATTTTAGAAATTTGAGATGTTACCCTATATATATATATACACACAAACAGGGGGGGGGTGAGATCCTCATTGTGTAATGGTTAATATGCTAAATTATGGCGATAAGAAAAAGAGTTCAAGCTCCAATTACACTATTACCTTCACTTTCAGACTAATGCCCAAGGGAAAGGTATGAACCTCTTTATCCCCACCAGCTATGGGTTAGATAGTCTCACTGCTGTTCTCCTACAAGAATTTCTTTGGCATTGAATAAACCAAGAAGGTTCATGTGCCATTAAACACAGAAATGAAATCAAATTAACACACACACACACACACGTGAATGTGTGTATTTACCAATCCCTCTGTTAGAAGCAAGATGTGATATAAGGTCAACTTTTAAGTGGAGTAAAGCTGGTTTTGAATTCAGAGCTTTCTTGCTCCAAGATTGGAAGTCATCAAAGGCTAAACAAACCAGTTTATCCATAGCTAGAAGGAGAACAGATGAATTTGTGCTTTTTCTAAGGGCATTAGCACAAAGTGTATTGTAAACTTCCTTGACTAGAACTTGAACTTGGGTTGCTAATTTAATTTTCGACAAATTTGCATCATGTGCATCCTTTGTGTGTGTGTGTGTGTGTGTGTGTGTGTAAGTGGCTTGTATTTCTCACAATCTTTTTTATAAATACACATACAATATATACAAATGAAGGATAATTGGAACCTTCAGAAGGATGATGTCAGTCCAGATGATACATCCCTTAGTTTGTTTGATGGTTTATTTATTGTTTGAGGGTTTGTTTATTGTTTGAGGGTTTATTTATTGTTTGACGGTTTATTTATTGTTTGAGGGTTTGTTTATTTGCCAACACATTTTGAATTCAATCTTTTTTTGAATGCCAAAGTATTTTATTGAAATTACTTTAGTATGAGGAATAATTATGATAGATAAATTTTGATTCAATTACGATTCTTCATCAGGGCTTGTAGATCTTACAATGTATTCATCCGTTTTTTCACATAGCAAGATCTACAAGCCCTGATGAAGACTTCTAATTGAATCAAAATCTATCTATCTTAATTTTTCCTCAAACTAAAATAATAATAAACACTTTTGCATTAAAAAAAATGATTTAAATCGAAACACATAGGCAAATAAACAAACCATCAAAAATTTTTCTTCCTTTTCAACGTACATCCTGTCAGACTCAGTTCATTTCTTCCTACATCCCTTAGTTTGCACATACTGATCTCTCTAAAGGACTTTATTCCATCTACATAATGCTTCATTGTAAGTAAATCCAAGCAGATGCTTAGGACGTCACAATTTCATTTTCAGATACATATATGTGTGTACATGCACATGCAATACTGTGACAACATAGGCATGCTGATAACAATATGAGAATGTTTACATAACACACAATCAACAATAGAACACATCAAATTTATCAAAAATCTATAAATTACCTCAGAGCAATCAATTGGAAATCACTGATTAAAGGCCAAAGAATTTTAAATCAATATGTTCAGCTTCAAAATAACAAAAGAAAGAACAAGTTATTTTCACTTTATTGAATTTGTAAAAATATTTTCTCCTCCTTCATTCAAGTGGAAAACCAATGTATATGGTGTATGGAACCCCCCCCCACCACACACACACATATATATATATATATATATATACACACACACATACACACACACACATGGCATATGAAAAAATATATATGGATTTGACAATTTATTTAAAATTATATCTATCACAGAAACATAAAACAAAAAACAAAATTTGCATATTATTTTTAGCAATGACCTTTTTCATCATCAAAATTTTTATTCCAAGAGGAAGGAAGACCTATATATATATATATGTGTGTGTGTGTGTGTGTGTGTGTTTGGCAATTCATTTAAAATCATTTCTATCAAGGAACTTAAAATAAGAAACAAAATTTGCATATTATTTTTAGCAATGATCTTTTTTAGCATTAAAATTTCAATAAAAACCCTTTTTTAATAAAATAATTTTTTTAAATTTTCTTTCAGCAGGAAAAAAAAAGGGAGCCAAAGATGCTAATTTTTTTCAAAAAAATTTTGCTTTTTTTTCATAAAACATCTTCATTAGAAGTTGATTTCTAAATGTAAAAATTTTCATTCTTTAAAAATAATTTTTTATACAATTTACTTTTTAATTATATATGACAATTGATTAAAAATTTTTTTTTCGATAAACATATGACAAGAAATGATATTTGTTTTGTTTTTTTAGTAATAATATTTTTCAGCATTAAAGTTGCAATTAAAAAAAATCTATTTTTTTTAATAAATTTATAAATAAATTTATAAATTTATTTAAGAAAAAAAAAAAGAATAAAATATGTCAATTTCTAGAGAGAAAAGCAATTTTTTTATTTAAAAAGTTATCAGTTCATTGCTGAATATTAAAATCTTAAAAAAAAAACCCCAAAAGAACAACAAAAAAAAATTGATATAAAAATTAAAACTACATTTTGAAATTTACTGGTTTTTCCCTCTTTTATTACATAATATTATTAAAAAATAATAAAATATCTAATTCTATTTATTGAAAAATACATCAGGAATCAGAAAAGAACATACTTGCACATCCAACCTTGTTTCATAAAATGTTTCGTTTTTTCTTTTTATGCTGTTTTCTTTTCATCTTAAGTAAACATTCATTTCTAATAAAGATGAATCTGATGACCTCAGCAATTATTGCTTGATTAAGTCCATATGAAAAGGGGACATAACCCTTGAAGAAAAGTTTGAAATGGGTCGGTGGATGGGTAGCAATTTCAAAGAAATGTGTTCTTTCTGATTTGATGAAAATTTCATTGATTCATTTAAAAAGGAAAAATAAGAAAAAAAAATCCTTACCATTGTTTTCAAACTTCCAAATCATGTCAATGGATTTTCATCCTGTTTCATGTTGCAAATAAGCAATAATCACAGCATCAATAATCTTTTTAATATTGCAGAAAAAGAAAAGATTATATATATATATATATATATATATATATATATATATATATATATATATATATATAAAACACACACACACACACACACAGGTCACCTGAAAAGTTTGTAGGCTGACCAAGATACTCTCATGAAATATGACCAAATTCAGTTTATTTTTCAAAATAGTCCCCCCCTTATGGTCCACACTCTTCTTCCATTGGTATTGTAGTGGTTGTCATTAACAGCAGATATGATGTCAGCCTCTGACCTTAAAGCCCACCCTTTATATATATATATATATATATACACACACACACACAGAGGATGTCTATAAAAGAAATAGTTTTGAAAATTTATTTAAAAAAAAAAAAGAGAAGAAAATGAAGATATTCACAGTCATGATACACAGTTCTGTGGAGAAACACAAAGTTTATTATTAAAGCTTTCAGTAGCATCAGGTGTCACAATATTAGTTAAAACATCAAAAATATATAGCGTTTAAGGAGGCAGTTTTTGTGCTTGAATTAAGCCAAACAAATCCCATTACCCTCATATAATGGTATTTAAGAACACATTTCATGAACTCCATTTGTGTTTATGTAAAGGCAAAAGTCCCGTGATACCATCAGTATCTGAAAAACAATTGGAGCATGTTTTTGCTAGTTACTTATGCAGCCCACAGAAATTTACAAGGAAAACAGGTCTGGAGTTTGAAATTCTGCATCAGACTCTTTGGAAATGATTCCTTACAAACTATTGGTCTAAGTGACCATGAGGATTAAACTACATGCCATGATTTCCTCTATAGAAATGCTAAAGTATTTTTAAGATAAAGATTGGTTTATAGAGCATCTTCATTTTCAGTGATGAATCAACTTAAAGTGTTTCTCTAGAAAATTGTGTATCATCTGAGTTTTTATCTTGAAACATTTTTTTTCTAATAAATCTTTTAAACAGTTTCTTTTGCAGACATCCTATTTATATATTACTAGCTGAAGTACCCACCTATGCTGGGTAAGACATCAAGAGTTAGATCACGGTCATTTTACATTTGCTTTCAATCAAAAATTAACTTTGACATAGTGCTGAATTAATATTTAGTAGGCCTCTGGGCTACAGCTATTGTGAGGCCTCGGTAATGTTTTCAAAAGAAAATTGACTAATCAAGAAGTTTCAAAATTTTTTTTACTTATGTCACACACACACACACACACACATATATATATATATAGAGAGAGAGAAAATATATTTACCAAACCCTCCATAGGAGTAGGATGTGACACAAGGTCAATTTTTTAAGTGGATTTTAACAGGTTTGAATCCAGAATTTTCCTTCAAGACAGTTTGTCATACCAAAGTTAAAGAGGTCAGTCTGCCCTGCTATTTGTTCACACACACACACACATATATATATATATATATATATATATATATATAGTTTAAAGCGAATAGGTCCATGAGTGGATTTATTTCTTAAGTCATTTATTTCTCTTCAACATGTGTTTCTAGTGTTTTACATTGTCTTCAGGAAGTGATAATGGTTGATAATGGTGTTGCTTTTGATTTATATAGTGGCGACTATTTTGATAAGGTTGTGGTTCTTATTAATTTCAGGATATGTGTGTGAGAATTTTTTGGTTTGTATTAATCGTTCATGACAAATTTTCTTCTCTGCAGGTGTTGTTTCTCTATTTTTCGTTTTGTTTTGTTTTTTAAATCTCAAGATGAACAAAAGTGATATGACGAATAGAAATATTTCTTTTATGTTAATTTTTTGAAAAAGTTTTCCAAGGAGTTGATATGCAATAAGAGACAAGGCAAGTGATGTAGCATATTTATTAGTTAAATGAATATTGTTTTCTGGTCTAAACGTTATCAGCAGACCTTTTATATATATTTCTGCAGTGAACACAACTGACTAATGAGTTTTTTTTATTAGGTTTGGGTGGAGTGCATTTCAAATTAGCCATGACTGACCAATTGGTTTACTTGTTTATATAGATAGTGACTGCCAAATTTTATTTCAAGGCAGAGTAATTTAGTTTCATATTAAATCCAAATAGGACATGTGTTTTAGAGATTTTTTCATCCATTTATCTTCTTGTTCTATGGTTGAATTTATGGGTTGTTTTTTTTCCCCCCACTAAACAATACTATTCTATTATGTAATTTACAAAGCGCTTTGCTTTGATGTGGCACAAGGCCGAATGAATGGGGCGCCCAATGAGACTCGAACTCACTCGTGTAGGTCTGTTAGTCTAGCTTGCTAACCGTTACACCACCAGATCCAAGCTAAATATATAGCTTAGAATATATGTAAAAATACATCTGACTTAACTAAATTTTGTGACACATTTGGAGATTTTTGTAACACACAATTGGGAAAACTCAATGATATATAATTATCTTACATCACAAGCTTGAGTAACGACCTATAGACCTAATTAATCATGTTTAATTAGATGTGAATAATTATCTTACTAAGAATTTGTTTAGTTTTTCTTTTGAAATTTGAATGTTTTAATGAGTTACATCTTGAAACACGGTGGGATTTTACAACTTTCACTTTCATTTTACATTGTACTTCAGCTCTTAAACTTTAAATTTTTTGACGACAGATGATATTTAAAAATAATATACAAAAATATGAAAATAATTTTAAAAATCTAATCAATAGAAAATCTAGAGGACTTATTAATAAGTGTCGATATTTATAGGTTGTCACTGTATTCAACCATCTTCAACTGCATCAAGATGATATCTGGTTGTGGAAATTTGATGTATGCATATTTGCTTTTTAAGAAGAGTTAAATTTTATAGAATTATAGAAATATAAAAAGTAATTATTAATTAGAATTTGAATACTGCTCTATTATTTTCATCTTCTGACCTGTATAGTAAAAGCATGCATTTGTGAGTATGGGAACATCATTAATAAGTACACTAAAAAAAATTGTTAAAAAATTCATCCTCAACCGAATATATTGGGATTTTATTATTTTAGAGGAAAATTATACAATCAAAATGGATATTAGAAGCCATTATTTAATACCACACTCAATAGTATTGAAAATTCTTTAACCAAAAATATGATTGATTTTAATGACATGACAACCTGTCTCGGGTTATTTTATGCTTAGAGGTTAGAGAATCATATTCATTGTATATTCATATTTACATTTCTGTGTAGTTTCTAAAGAGTCTTTTTTTATACGGTCAGCTCAATTCAGGTCAGAGTGGATCTAGGAGTCGTTGAAGTTCTCTCATGTAAGATTTTACCAGTGTTGAAGCATAAAGCTTGTTAGCTATGAGTTGGCACTCAGTTGCATAACCAGTTGAAGTGAGACTCATAGCTACCAAGTTTTATGTTTCATCACAGGCAAAATCTTACACCAAGAGAACTTCGACATGGCACTGTGAGCAGGACTTCTACATCTTCCCTTTTCCCCGGACTCAGTTGCATAACCAGTTAAAGTGAGACTCATAGCTACCAAGCTTTATGTTTCATCACAGGCAAAATCTTACACCAAGAGAACTTCGACATGGCACTGTGAGCAGGACTTCTACATCTCCCCTCTCCTCCGCCTGGTAATGAAGGGGTGACTCCACACTCTCCAAATATACCAAGACATAACAAGATAGACATGAAACAGTAAATTTACTCAATATGGCTGCCTTTTTTTTTCAATTATTGTATCAACATGCCTTTGAAATGATTTGCATGCCTTCAGAATAAATCCTTCAGACATTTTATTTCCTTTCTCCTCAATGGCTGCCTTAAGCGAACTGATATTTAGATGGGAAAATTGCATTTGTTTAGTTTCCTAAAATGCCCCATATCGTGTAATCAAGGGGGTTAAGGTCTGGGATCGATATAAGCCATGAAGAAACTCCAATTATTTCAGAAATTTATTTGGTTTGGTTTCAGCATTAAACAAATCATAGATTCTTTGTTATTTCTTTATTTACTCACTCATATTGGGCTGAATTATGAAAAAGTGTTTGAATAACAGAGCTAATCATGAAAATTTAGCTTTATTGTGTTTTTTTCCAAAACTGGATAAATCAGATGAAAAAAAATGTTTTAAAGATTATTCCAAATTTTGCTTCCACACCCTGTAGCTATTGAAAAGGGAGCCTTCAGGTCACCCTTGATTAGTCAGCCAAATTACTTAATATATGATTTGTAAGTGATATTTATCTGTACCTCCCACCAGGCAGGTTTTATGAACTGCGGAATCGTAGTACGCGAGTTCGTACTCCAATCGCGCTATTACGTTCACTTTCGGGCAAATACCCTTGGGAAAGGTATGAACCCCCTTATTCTCCCTCCAGCTATGGATAAATAGTAGGACGGACTAGGTTCTTCAGCCTTGGTGAGGCAACTAGTCTAGGAGAAGGAAAACTCTGAATTCAAACCTGTTAAACTCCGCTTAAAATTTGACCTTGTGTCATATCCTGCCCGAGCGGAGGGGTTGGTAAATAGTACCAGGCAGGTTTTAACACTAGGTCATTTTATAGTGGGGATTAATGAGAGGGCGGTTACACAAGAGCCAAGTTTCATGTGCTGCTGATCAATACCGGTCATAGAATCACTAGGTATAATATGAAACCATTCTGGTCATTGATAACCCCCACCCACTCCCAGCACAACTCCTGTACCAGGTAAGTACGAATATGATTTGTTAGTGGATAGTCTATAGGTAACTTTATTTTTAAACAAGTTGTTTTGCCCAGTTGGATGAGACTGTAGAATACACCGACTGCTTCTCTGCAGAGTTTAGTGTCATATCCAGGACAATGAGAGTCCTGGATATGACACTAAACAATTTGAATGAGGTTCCAGTAATGCTTGAGCTGCACTGCTACTGCTCTCGGGTCTCTTCTGGCCTGGAGTGGTAGCACCTACCTATGGGTCAAATAGAACTGAACTGTGAACTTGTGCTGAACTGAATTGCTTGAAATAGAACTGTTTCGACATTTAAACAGCATACTTCATTTAAACTGTGTACTTATGCTCAACTGAATTGTTTAAAATAGAACTGTTTTGACATCTAAACTGTGTACTTAAGCTAAACTGAATTACCTTAAATGGAACTGTTTTTTATACTAAACTGAATTGTTTGGAATAGAACTGTTTTTGACATATAACTGTGTGTAAACAAAAAGCTATATTTATACTAAACTAAATTGTTTGAAATAAAAATGTGTGTAGTCGTTAATTTTAATCCTACAACAAAACTCAGTCGGGTTGGTTTGGACAAGAAAGCCACGAGTAAGATAAACCAACTTTTCAAAGAATATTGCATAGATTGGTTTGGTTTCTTTGTTTAATAGCATATCAACCTTTGTAAGTTATTTGATGCCAAAGCTATCTTTCAAGAAGAAGAACAGAAGTGTTACTATTCAACCCATAGCTGGGTGGGGGATAAAGAGATTATTGCATAGAAGAAGAAGAAGAAGAAGAAGAAGAAGAAGAAGAAGAAGAAGAAGAAGAACTATAATATTTTTTCACACAAAATATTCTATCAAACACTTTCTATTCTGCGCATTTGTCAGTAAACAATATCAAATGAAATATTGCTATTGTTTGTACTTTTCAGTTTTATTTTATTCACATGTATATATTTACCCAACTCATCTAAAACAGGTCAGGTAATTGTTGTAGGAGAAGGGAAAATAATGGATTCAAATCCAGTTAAATCAAGTCAGATATTGTTCCTTGCTACTAGTATCATGTCACCCAGTACAACCTGTCACATGTTACTTGGGGAGGAGATTGGCACTGCCAAGTGAGCCTATTACCCAGAGAGAAGCCACTAAATGAAATGACTATCCAATACTTTGATGACCTAAAAAGTTTGAACATTCGATTCCATTTTGAGTTTCATCAAAAGATATGTCTTTATAATCTGATATATATGCTGTGTGTTTGATATATGTATACTTATATATTTTTGATTCATTGAAATTTATTAGTCCAGTCCCATGGGACCCAGCCTATCATCTGAAGTCCCCTCCTTGGGGAGGAATAAGAAGGATACAATAGTTTTTGAGACCAACTTCCAAGGAGGATCAACATTTGTAAGTGTTCCTACATTAAACTGACTGTGGGTCCCATCTTGCCACCATAGTGGGTCTGGCCAAAATTAATTCTTAATTCTAATTTAACACTCAAGAAAAGCTGGACCAGCTGAGACTATTTTGATAAAAACGAAAAAAAAAAAAAAATAATGAAAATCAATCAAGTCAAAATGACCAATTAAAAAATATACTTATTTATTTACTTATTACAATTACACATCAAAATTTTCTATTCCTTTAATAATTATTCTTATAATTTTTACTTAGCAGTTCTCATTTTTTTTTTTTGTTAAACAGACAGTCATCAAATGGATTAGATTTAACCCAACTAGTTACAAATCAATCCAGTGAAAAGTAAGACTGCAATTTACATACCATATAGTATTCAATACAAGGTATTGAATACTAAAAGTCTAATATGTTTTTTTTTTTATTTTACTACTTCTGTGACTGTTTAGTCTTTTTTTTTAAATTATATTTATAATGGTTATTATTTTTTTATTATTTTCTTTGAATAATTTATAATCTTTTGATTATCATTTTCAACATTTATAAATATCTTTATATTGTTAGACAACAGAACATATACAGTATATTGCATAATATCTTACCAATGACAGTAATATACAGAACACTGGAACTGCTGAGCATATGAAATTTATTCTCTATTTTTACATTTTTGGTATTCTTTTGTGCATTTTGGTTTCATTCATAATTGTTGATTAATTAATTGATTGATTTTAATGACATGCCAATTCATTTGGGGTTATTTTACCCCTAGAGATTAAGAGGTCATATACATTATATGCTTATATTTACATCTTTGTGTAGTAGTTTAGTAATTTATTTATTTTTACAATAGTTTGTTTTAACAATATTCCAAAATTCTCTGGAATAGTTTATCAACAATTACTTTGTTTAGTACTGATCACATTTAATTTTTGGTATAGTTTCATTTCTCCTGAGAACAATAAAATGTCATCCATGTCAACATTTTCACATAGGTCTTTCTTACTGTTTGCATTGAAAAAAAATGTCTAACGAGAGCTAAATCTCCATGTTCTATGAGAAAATGTTTAACAGTGTAGAGTGTTTGACATGCTATACACTGTGGTTGTTCCTCTTGTTTGAATATAAAAGGTGTGTGTCAGTCTTGTGACCAATGCTAAATCTCCATATTCTATGAGAAAATGTTTAACAGTGTAGGGTGTTTGACATGCTATACACTGTGGTTGTTCCTCTTGTTTGAATATAAAAGGTGTGTGTCAGTCTTGTGACCAATGCTAAATCTCCATATTCTATGAGAAAATGTTTAACAGTGTAGGGTGTTTGACATGCTATACACTGTAGTTGTTCCTCTTGTTTGAGTATAAATGAGTGCATATATCTTGTGTGAACAATGTGCAATTGGGATATAGTGACTTGTTCTTTTCTGAAACCTGGTATCCATTCTTCTCTGTACTGTGGAATTGAAACACCCCTTCTATTTTGTCCTGATATATAATGAAAAAATACATATCTAGTTATATTTGTAAAAGATATTTAATAACTATCCATGTACATACACATATATATATGTTTAATTAGACAGCATTTTCTTTTTTAAACATGTTTGATTAAATAAGACAGACACTTTTGTCTGCCTATTCTATTTTTGATCTATTCCAGTGTTTCTATGAGTCATTTGACTTTGGGATGGAATGAATTTAGGAAAGTGTCATATGTTTCTGAAATACTTTCAGTCTCAATTGGTAAAAATTCTTATTCTTCTACTTTTACTGTATTTGTTATTTGATTATTTGTTCTCCTAAAGACGGCTCAAATTGGGGCTGAAAGTACTTGTTAAACATATGGTATCTTCATAAATCTAATCCATCCCAAAGTCAAATGACTCATATGAAGGCTTGACACCAACTATACGGCCACCTGCCTCCTATCATGAAAACTATCCAAGCTAGATGAACCAGACATGCAGGACACTGCTGGAGAAGCAAGGACGAGCTCACAAGTGATGTACTCCTATGGACCCCCGCATATGGCCAAGCAAAAGCAGGACGACCAGCATGAACATACATACAGCAGCTATGTGAGGATATGGGATGTAGCCCTGAAGACCAGCCAGAGGCGATGAATGATAGGGAGAAGTAGCGATAGAGGGTCAGGGATATCTGTGCTAGCAGCACAACATGATGATGAGGATATATATATATATATATATATATACACACACACACACACACACACACACGCACACACACATTGTATTCATCAATTTGTGTATGTTATTCAATATTTATAATATCTTTATATACTTTTAGAAGCGGCACTCCCATAAATTTATGTCATGAGATGCCACTGATTATCCTGGTGTAGATGTGGGGTCATGTTGAATAAGTTGTATGTTGACAATTATCCGTACATATTTACAATCCATCTTAATGATTTTCTGCTCGGTTTATACAAGTGGGGAATTGTATAATTCAAATATATAGGCACATCAGTGAGTCTGTAGCTCAACACAGCAAATTTTTTTCAGCAAAATCTCTTTTCTTTTGTCAATGCACTTAATCAAATACTTCTCCAATTTCAAGTGTACACTTATCATTCTATCCAGATCAAAAGATGTTCCAAAAGTAATGCTCTTATATTTATTCCCATGAAAACTGTCAGATATAAGGAATACTTGGAAAGAACAAGTCTGAATCACTAGTGATGACTGTTTACAAAAATAATGTTTTATAGCTGAAAACTTGCTCTATGCCATGGTGCGATTATACTCCCAAGTATTAGTTGTAGTTTCTATAGACATAAGTAGGAAGCATTATTTTCAAAGTACCCCTTGTGCATATGTGTGTGTGTGTATACACACACACAACAGGATAATAATAAAACAGGATAAAAATTCATGACTCAGAGTTTCACATTGTCGATCCTCAGGTTAGCAAATATTCAATATGTCTGAATTTGTTTGATTAAGGAGTTTTCATCTTGTTCTATAATTATCTTATTTCATGCATGAAATATATTATGATGTTGCTCTGCATTTTCATGCAGAGAGCACTCTAAAGATTTTATGAATTAAAAATGCTTTTAGCATTAAATTTCAATCATAATTATATATATATATATATATATATATATATATATATATATACACATATAATTGAAATATTTGTTGAGGATAAGTCTCCACTGATGCTCAGAATTTCATTTCAATATCCAATCCCCATTATTGTAATGTTTGAAAGTATTTTTCCATGTTCTTTTCCAAATAATTTTGTAGAATGTTACCCCAGAAAGGTTTCACGGTTACAGTATCCTTGTGCATTTGGTGTTCAGTGCTTTTTTTTCTGCACCTACAACAGAAATACAAGGCTCAATGAACGAACTAAAATAACATATTCTTCTTTTTTCTTTTTTTTTTTTTTTTTTTTAATAGCAAATCAAATTTTCAGAAAACAGAGTTGTTAATTCAATACATTGTTTAGACTTGGATCATTTTTTATATCTGGTACAGTGGTGAGGAACCTTTCCATGTTTAAAGGCTGCATTAAAATTCATTGTCAACTACTAAGGTGAAACTTAATAAAATTTTGATGCAATTCAAACAAAATCTATGAGGGTCGTTCAAAAAGTTCTAAGTCCCAGCCATAAAGATGAACCATTTTTTTTTCTGTGTTGTTGTTGTACTCCCTACATTTTGGACTCACCATAAATACATGTCAATGAGAACGCCAGGCAGGAGTTTACCAATCAGCATGATTGATGCACCTCTCCAGTTGTTGGGTCACACTTCGGCCAGGTGTGCCTCATCACTGGAGATACCTCTGGCCTCAGGGTGCCTTCCCCCCAGGCTTTAACCCTCTCCAGAGGGGTTAGGTTTATCACCTAGCACTTGAGGTGCCTCTCTTTAGGGGAATGCTGACGGTGCCTGAGGTATTTTTGAAAATGCTGGTTGCGTGTGGGCTACGGCCCTGCGCCCCGACCCACCTTAAAAAGGCCTTGTGCCATACTTGTCTGGTTGGTGGGCCAGAAGACAAATAACAGTTCACCAATCAGCGTGACACAATCACATGTGATACCATTTACGTAGAGGACGGATAGTCACTACCTCACTGGAATCTCAGCTTCCTATCAACTAACTACTGTTTAACCAGGTTCATTCGTATCTTGTTTCTGTTACTTGAATACTTATGTTTTCTATCAACCCTTTTTGTGTTCCCTGTGTCTTTCTTTTGTCAGCATCCCAGCAGTTGTAACCTAACAAAAGGTAATTGAATCATAAATTACCAAAGTGGAGCTTGGAAATGAAATAGAAATCTTTATAACATTAACAAAATACAATACTCGAAGCAGAATGGAGAAAGTAACCCACTGCTAGAGGTGAACTACTTAGTCAGCATATTTCCCACCTCTTGCAATAGTGTCCAACATATTTCTAAGGAATGGGACATACCCATTAATGTTCAAAGGTATGGTATATAACATAGTGACAACACAATACCACTTCTTATAAAAGTAGAAAAACTAGTTCAGATTTTTGTTAATTTCTGTGCAGGTGAGGCCTATACAAACATGAGAGGTGTATGATAAATATAAAATCTTGGTGAGGCTTAGAACTTTCTGAACAACCCTTGTAATGTTTGAATTATGCTATTAATAGATATGCTAATTTGAATTTAATTAATGCGCACGGCTCATAAAGAAATGAAAAAATTTATTTACAGTTTAATAACATTTTTTTTCAAGAAAATATTTAGATGTCAAATTCCAGGTTGAAGATGCTTGATTTAAATAGATCTTTCAAGTAGGCTGAACTTGAGAGTTTAGAAAATCTACAGCGGACTTTAAGATTCAAGTTCTCAACCTTTAGTCTTGAACTTTGAAAAGATTCATTAGCATATCAGAAAGTGGTTGGACAATTGAACCTCTTATTCATATTCTTAAGTAAGGTTGGCAACTGTAGTCGAGGGCAACCAGAAGGCTCCCTTTTCAATAGCTACTACACTGAGGTATAGGGGAAGGGGCTACTCCTTTCCCAGGATGGATAGAGTGTTCACCTATGGTCTGGGAGACCTGGGTTCAATCCCAGGTCGCATCATACCAAAGACTTTAAAAATGGTACTTGATACCTCCTTGCTTAACACTCAGCAATATTAGGTACATATCAAAGGTAAAGTGGAGCATTCCAGGGAAAGGAGTAGCACCCTCCCTTCACCTTGTTGTAGTAGCTCATGAAAAGGGAGCCTTCTGGTCGCCCTCGACTATGGTCGCTAACTTACTTACTTATTCATATTCTTGATGTAGTTAACATAACATTTGGGTCAATCCACTCTTCCACCTTCTAAAGGTGAGAAAAAAAATGCAACTTTTTTAAAATGAAGAAATGAGTTTCCTTTTTTTCTGATATACTATATACCTGAGGAGGGTTGAAGAATAACTAAACTAAAATGTTGCGTTAATAACATTAAGGATAAGAAGGAATACAATTCTCCGCCAAGTATCTGTTATAATCTGGCTTTGTTCAATATTTTTGGGTTTTTTTTGTCAGTGAGCTCTTCACCCTACCTCACTTCTTAGTCATATCTAGTACTCTTTTTGCTCTTCACCTCCTCACGGATACAAATGGTCCAAAAAGCCCAGTACTGTAAATGTAGTCATAGTCGAGGGTGACCCGAAGGTTCTCTTTTCGATACCTACTACACCAAGGTGGAGGGGAGGGTGCAACACCTTTCCCTGGATTGCTCCACTTTACCCTTGATCTGTACCTTATAATGCTGAGTATTAATCAAGGAGGCATCAAGTAGCATTTTTTGAGTCTTTGGTATGACTCGACCTGTGATTGAACCCAGGTCTCCCGGGCCATTGGCAAACAGTCTGTTGTAAATGCAAACTGTGAGTTTTTCAAACATTAGAGGGTTAAAAATTGCGCAGAGAAAAAAAAAAGTTAAGATAAATCAGTTTTGTCTGGAAAGTATCCAGTCATTTAACAATAATCGGAAAATATAGCCTGCTTTGAGCCTAGCTCATTAACCATTACACCACATGAGATACTGAACCGTGATTTACCAAGCTTAGTGATAGACCAGAAGTATGGAGCACCCAGTGAGAATCCAATTCATTAGTTGGAGTCTTTTAGTTTAGCTCACTAACTATTACACTTCACAAGGGGTTCTGCTCCCTTCCTCTTGGGAATCGGTACACTTGTACCAACATCTGTTTCACTTTTCCTAACAGTTAGCATCCTTTTTTGTCATGAATACTGTACATTGAGTTTGAATGGAACTGAGTGCCCAGGAGATGGATAATTTGGGCTATGACCTCCCAAATCAGGAATCAGTATAAGGAGAAGTTTCTAATGAAAATATCTAATCTTTTTTTAAAGTCTTCTAAAAAAAAAAAAACTTGGATACTCTAACACATTTTTTGAGGGAAGGGATGGGGGATTTTTGAAAAAGTTTTTAAAAAAATTAACAGGTCTATTTAAACACAAGTAAAGGAAACACTGGACAAAGACTATCAAAAAATATCATCCAAAACATGATAATAAAAACCAAAAGGATGAAGATACTCATAAAATGATTAGTGAATTATATTAGACTTATCCAATCCTTGAATTATATAATATGAATATATAAAGTTAAATATTCTCTCCGACACCTGTCAACAGGTAGGGTAGAAATAACAGGTAAAATTTAGCAATCAATTTCTTCAAATAAAATTAACCAGATTAACAGTTACTTGTATATATTATGTATATGCAGAGTGTAATTGCCTTTATTTAAAGTAAAAATCTTAAATTCTATTAGTTTTATAGACACCATTTTGACCCTATAAGATACTTCCCAGGCTTTTTAGCCGACCGTCTGGCATTCCTGCTGGATGGAGTATCAAGTCAATGATAGATTTGAGGGTGAATGATCACTGGCTCCCACTGGGCCACCTTCAGGTGGGCGAACAATCAATGACAAGCTTACCACTAGACCTTCTGGTCTGGTTCAAGCTATGACCAGCAAAGTCGCCTGGCTTCATTCAGGAAGACTTGGCAAAGGACTGCATTTCACTCTCCTTCTCTAAACCCCTACGATAAAAAAGACCTTGTGTCAAATCTTGTCTGGTGGGAGGCAGAGATAAACACTATGCCTCCTGGATATGACACTAAACAACCTCAGGCTGCAGTAATGCAAGAGCTTTGGGAAATGCAAAGTACCCCTTCATTGCCATTGCTCCCAGGCCCACTCTAGCTCGAAGTGTTAGCACCTGATAGGGTCCTATCTATAGGTCAAATCAAACATTTAAATTGAGTGTGAACAAATGACATGCTAAATTGAATTGTTAGAAATAGAACTGTTCGATGATTTAACTGTTTGTCAACAAATGACTGATGTTCAATTGAATTGTTAGTGATACATAAGAATACTTGGAACCATTTAACTGTGTGCAAATGAATGAATAATTATGAATTGAATTACCATTTTAGCGCGGTGAGGTGATATGGTTAATTGTTTAGTGCTATATTTTTTAAGGCAACAAATGAATTACGAAACTATTCTTTAACAACACACAACAGCGAAAGTTCTTTATTTGCAGCTTTGAATATTTAGTTTGTTCTTGGTGCTGCAAGACTTGTGGTGTTTAGGCTTGTTGGTTTTGGAGACGCGATAGCTTAGCAGGATGTTGAGATGGCAGCGTGTCGTTGGACGTGTGAGGGAAGTATTCAAGGTCACCGTGTAGTTTTGTGTGTCGAGAGCGAAGTGGCGCTCGGATCGACATAGTAAATTTTTGTGGTGACAATAAGTGGTGCTTGTGGAAGGCATGCTGAATGTTTCTAATTTATGTTCAACTGGGATTCCTCGTAAAGAATCCATAAATTAGATGGTTCCCTCGTTGAGAGTCCATGTTGCTGCTGCTAGTGTTAAAGCCACAGTGAGATGTTCCCACTGGGTGGCTTGTTTAGCTAAAAAGCATCGCTAAGCAGGGACGAACAGAGACATGTCTGTTCTGGTCGCCGTCTCAAGCTGAAGAGAGTGTGTTTGGCCGCTCACCCGTTTTGCTAGCCGGAAATGAAGGTCCGGGCTGAATAGGATATGTCATCCTGATTGGGTGAAATTCAGTGTTGAATTAAATTGCGCGCCAAAACAAAATACGAGATTTTCCTCTTCTCTACACCATGACCAGAAAATCCGCCAAACACCTACGCACAATATACGGGAACACTGAACAGCTGCTGGCTCAGTTGTAGTTTCAGCACTGCAATCTGTGGTCGCTGGTTCGATCTCCAGTAGTGGAGATTACGGTATACACTGCTGATGAGACCTAATAAGGTGGAAGGTCATGGTAATTCAATTCACAATATTAATTCCTCTACTTAAAAAATAAAAAATGTGAATGAATAATGTTGAATAGAATAATTAGTATTAACATAACAATACTTGAAACGATTTAACAGGGTGAAAAAATGAGCTCAGGCTTGTTTAAAAATGTTATCAACAAAATGTGTTTACAAATCATATATATTTAATATGCATAAAGAGGATTTAGCATGAGATAACCTACAATGGTTCCTATGCCATAGAACCCAACCAAACCAGCTTTACTTTCCTTAAAAATTGACCTTGGGTTACATCCTGCTTCTGGCAGAAGGGTTGAGTAAATACATACACTGTAATGCTTGTATTTTAGCCTCAAAGGGATAATATAATAAACTACTTAGATAAGAGGCTGCTGAAAAGTTCTTAGCCCAACCATCAAGTGAATGATATTTTTATTTTTTATTGATTTTCGTTTTTTTTTGTTTTTTTTTTTATCTTATGTGGCATACTGCCCGAAGCAGGAGTGTTGGGTAGATATATTCCAAAGATGGGAACATGGCTAAAGAGTAGGAATAGATTCTACACAAACATATGGGAGCTACAGTCTGATTTTTGTCAAAAATGCTTGAGAGCAACACATTGATCTCAGGCAAAGTGCACAGATACTACACTCTGATCCTAGAAGTATTGGATCAGACTTATTTCATTTTTTTGCTTTGTCATGCTCCAAAGTTGAAAACATGGGTGCAAATAAACGATCTGATACTACACTGATCATTGGTAGAAATGTTAGGAGTAATATTCTTATCCTAGACAGGACACACAGATACTATACTCTAATCCTAGCAGAAGTTACAGAGAGACAAAGAAAGAAAAACAAACAGAAAATGCCATTTTGTTTATTCGATAGATAGATTAATGATGTGATATTAATAGAAATATAATAGACTTTTAGAAAAAGAAACAAAAAAAAAAATGAAATACAGTATCATTCTCAGAAAGACGAAGATAGTCAATATTTGAATTATGCAAGACTGGAACATTATTCGAAATGAGACGGAAACAGTTTTTCTGATTAAAAGCCTGCTTAATTCACACGCCGAATCCTCGGCTTTATCACAGTAACCGAAGTAAAACCAACAGAGGAAAAGCCACTGTTCCTCCTATTCTCAGAAACACAGGAGGATAATATTTTGCCCCGGGGCTGCTTTTTCTGGACAGACAAACACTTTCCTAGAGTATTCAAAAGAGGATACTTTTATGTATATAAACTTCCATAGTGCACTTCCATTAATTCTTTCAATCATACTCTTTCAAGTTTTCTTCTTTAAATATTTCATTCCATGACAAAAGGGATTTCGTGGGGTGTGGGTAAAGGAAAAGGGGAGAAAGAGGAAGTGGGGAACGATGAGACCTCCCATGCTGAAGACTTTTATCACCTCTTGTTATTACGATCATTATTCTTGTAGCGAGCAAAGATTTGAAAAATAAGCTGATTATTATTAGTGAATAGTGAGAAAACACAATAGGGTCTTTGAGATCTGGTGAAATATTGTCAGAGACACATCTATGTGGAAGAGGACAAACAGTTTGGAATATATGAAATCCAGGAACCATCTTATCTTCTAAAAACACACTGTGGCTTAATTTATCCGTAAAAAAGCAAAGAAGGCGACAAGAATCAGGCCTATTCACTAACGCAATGCACTTTAAACTCAGCTCAGCAAAACGAAATCAAGGAGTTTGTTGAGAATTGGCGTTGTTATAATCGTTCTTTCTTTATGAACGCTCATATGTGTTTTTGTTTTTTGTACTTATGTCTTCCTTTCGTTAGATAGGCAAGTATCACAGACCGACAAAAGCAAGTGTGGCTGACAGATCAAAATAATTTCATATAAACATCAGAAAATAACGACGATGACAAGAAACCGAGATGAAGTGGTGGTGATGGGTGGGTTGGTAATAATGGCAACAAATTCTGATTGTGGAATAAATAATAAAATGAAATATAAGCGGAAATGAACACTGGAATTAGATACACAAAATGTTTTGACATTGTGCTATCTCGGTAATATCTTTCATAATCTTTTGGGTAGGTAAGGATTCTTGGATTTTTAAAAAAATATGATAAATTTCTCAATCCTATCAAAAGAAATCAATTGAATTCGGACAAGGGACACATTTGTTTTACTTTTCACTTTCTCTATCTCTTTCTTATCGCCCTCTTTTCTGTTCCTTTCTTCTTCTCTTTATTTTGATCCTTGTTTTCTATCTCTCTTTTCCTCTCTTTCTCATACCTTCTGTCTCTTTGACACATGCTTTCTTTCTTCTACTTTTCCTCCTCTTCTTTTTCTAGCATGTAAAGATTCTTCTCTCTCCCTTTCTCTTCCCCCGCCCTCTTTTCTGTTCCTTTCTTCTCCTCTTTATTTTGATCCTTGTTTTCTATCTCTCTTTTCCCTTCTTTCTCGTACCTTCTGTCTCTTTGACACATGCTTTCTTTCTTCTACTTTTCCTCCTCTTCTTTTTCTAGCATGTAAAGATTCTTCTCTCTCCCTTTCTCTTCTCCCACCCTCTTTTCTGTTCCTTTCTTCTCTTTATTTTGATCCTTGTTTTCTATCTCTCTTTTCCCTTCTTTCTCGTACCTTCTGTCTCTTTGACACATGCTTTCTTTCTTCCACTTTTCCTCCTCTTCTTTTTCTAGCATGTAAAGATTCTTCTCTCTCCCTTTCTCTTCCCCCGCCCTCTTTTCTGTTCCTTTCTTCTCCTCTTTATTTTGATCCTTGTTTTCTATCTCTCTTTTCCCTTCTTTCTCGTACCTTCTGTCTCTTTGACACATGCTTTCTTTCTTCTACTTTTCCTCCTCTTCTTTTTCTAGCATGTAAAGATTCTTCTCTCTCCCTTTCTCTTCCCCCGCCCTCTTTTCTGTTCCTTTCTTCTCCTCTTTATTTTGATCCTTGTTTTCTATCTCTCTTTTCCCTTCTTTCTCGTACCTTCTGTCTCTTTGACACATGCTTTCTTTCTTCTACTTTTCCTCCTCTTCTTTTTCTAGCATGTAAAGATTCTTCTCTCTCCCTTTCTCTTCTCCCACCCTCTTTTCTGTTCCTTTCTTCTCTTTATTTTGATCCTTGTTTTCTATCTCTCTTTTCCCTTCTTTCTCGTACCTTCTGTCTCTTTGACACATGCTTTCTTTCTTCAACTTTTCCTCCTCTTCTTTTTCTAGCATGTAAAGATTCTTCTCTCTCCCTTTCTCTTCCCCCGCCCTCTTTTCTGTTCCTTTCTTCTCCTCTTTATTTTGGTCATTGTTTTCTATCTCTCTTTTCCCCTCTTTCTCGTACCTTCTGTCTCTTTGACACATGCTTTCTTTCTTCCACTTTTCCTCCTCTTCTTTTTCTAGCATGTAAAGATTCTTCTCTCTCCCTTTCTCTTCCCCCGCCCTCTTTTCTGTTCCTTTCTTCTCCTCTTTATTTTGGTCATTGTTTTCTATCTCTCTTTTCCCTTCTTTCTCGTACCTTCTGTCTCTTTGACACATGCTTTCTTTCTTCCACTTTTCCTCCTCTTCTTTTTCTAGCATGTAAAGATTCTTCTCTCTTACTTTCTCTTCCCCCGCCCTCTTTTCTGTTCCTTTCTTCTCCTCTTTATTTTGGTCATTGTTTTCTATCTCTCTTTTACTCTTTCTTGTACCTTCTGTCTCTTTGACACATGCTTTCTTTCTTCCGCTTTTCCTCCTCTCCTTTTTCTAGTATTTAAGGATTCTTCTCTTCCCCCCACCGCTCTCTCATGTATTTTCGTTTTTTACCCTTTTTTTCATCCCCCCTCTATTGTCTCACAACTTTCTATTGCCACAACTCGACAATACGCTCTGCGGTATTTTGGTCTATTCTTAAAATTTTAAACAGAATATCTTCCTCTATCTTTATTCTTTTTTCTCTCACTTTCTCTCAAAATTTCCCACCTTTCGTCTTTCTTTTATATAACTGATTTTATTCTTTAAACTTCTACATATAGAATTTATATTCTAGTTAATCTGAAATGAATAAATCAATAAATAAAAAGTATTCTATAATTAGCATTTGATAGTTATCTCCCATGAAAAATTATAATGATTGGGATAAGCAGAGAAGTAGAGGCTACACTTCAGATTAAATCGCAAACTGTACAGGAAATTGCTTTATTTTTAATGCTACTGTTCTAGCAAGAAAAAAAAAAAAAAAAAAAAAACTTGTTACAATGTACCCTGGTAAGACATACATACAAAAATGGAATCATTTTAATACAGATTTTTTTTTAATAGGCTATGGGCCATATGGAAGTCAGACCTGACAGATAAATTAAAAAGCAGTTTTTTTTTTTTCAAGCAGCGGTCGTGTTGATACTGCTATATGGATGAACTACATGGGCGCTAACAAAATGTATGGAGAAAAAGCTTGACGGCAACTACACAAGAACGCTGCGAGCAATACTGAACAAGTCCTGGAGGCAGCACCCAACAAAGCAACAGCATTACTGCCACTTACCCCTCATCACGAAAACTATCGAAGTTAGACGTACCAGACATGCGGGACACTGCTGGAGAAGTAGAGACGAACTCATAAGTGGCGTACTCCTCTGGACCCGCAAAGGGCGCGCAAAGGCAGGAGGACCAGCTAGAACCTATATACAACAGCTCTGTGCCAATACAGGATGTAGCCTTGAAGAAATACTGGAAGCGATGGACAATAGAGAGTGACGGGTGGCGGGAGAGGGCCAGGGAGATCCGCGCTGGTGGTGTGACATGATGATGATGAATAATTTGTAAACACCTTGAAAAAGACTGATCGCAATATCTCCTAATAATATAAAACACAAGTGTTCTCTGTGTACATCTGTGTGTCTGTATGCATAATATTTAAAAAAGAAAGAAAGAAAGAAGGAAAGGTGAGATCTCTGCCAATACAGGATGTAGCCTTGAAGACCTACCAGGAGCGATGGACTATAAAGACGGGTGGTGGGAGAGGGTCAAGGAAATCCGTGCTTGAGGCGCGTCATGATGATGATGATCTTTTAAAAAATTATTTTCCTTCTAATTTTTCTATACCCTTTTTTTTTTTTGCTTTCAATATTTTTCAGTATTTTTCTCTGGTTTTCTTTATTTTCTTCGGTCCGACTTCTTTTTATACATCTTTCTCTACATCCTTCATTATTTTTTTTATTTGTTCTCTTTCTCTCCCCACCCCCGATTTTTTTTTCTCTTATTCATTTCTTCTTTTTTCTGTTACTCATTATTGATATTCTTTTAACTTTTCCCTTTTTCTTTCATTACCTTGTTTTTCTCTTTCCTCTATTTCCATTTTCTTTTTATGACTCCACCCTCTCTCTTTATATATATATATATATATATAACCATGCCGTTGGCCTAATGAGTAGTGTGTTCACCAATGGTCAGGGAGACCAGGGTTCAATCTCAGGTCGAGGCATACCCAAGACTCAAAAAATGGTACTTGATGCCGCTTTGCTTAACATACAGCATAATAAGGTAAGGATCAAGGACAAAGCGGAGCAATCCAGGGAATAGATTAACGCTCTCCCCTACATTTCGGTGGAGTAGCTATTGAAAAAAGAGCCTTTGAGTTACCCTCGACTAAAATAATCAACTTTATATATATATATATATATTTTACTTTCCTTTTATTCTTTTATTCATCTCCCCTATTTCATATCACTTTCTGTTTTTACTTTCTTTCTCTTTCCATGACCCGCCTCTCTTTCTATTTCCTTTCATTTTTTATTGTTCTTCTCTCTCTCTCTCTCTCTCTCTCTATTTTTTTTTTTTTTTTTGGTCATCGACCTTCTCTTTCCTTTCATTTTTTTATTGTTCTTCTCTCCCTCTCTCTCTCTCTCTCTATTTTTTTTTGTCATCGACCTTCTCTTTCCTTTCACATATCTCTTCCTCTCTCTTTGCATTTTTGTCTTTCTCTATCTCTTTCTAGATTTAGCACAAAGTAAAAAATATGGAGCACCAAGTAAAGATCAAATTGTTCTTCCAGACTAGCTTTTTGGGTATTAATCTACCATTGAAATGCCCAAAATCAAAAGATGTCGCTAATTAATAGACTAATAACTCTGCTGCTGCAAGTTGTGAAATTAGTATATAGAATATGTAACAGAGTTTGAAATCAAAACCTGCAAGCTTTTAATCATTCTGATTCCTACCACTATAATTTTATGAAGAGAATCCTCCTCATTGAGCCACTCCCCAAATTGGGGGGGGGGAATCAAATTAAAAATTATAGTTCAAGAAGAAGCAGAAGAAACAACAACTTAAGTGTACGTCTGTTGTCATGAGATGGGGGTTCAGGAAAGCTAATGCAAGGGTATCAGAAGTAAATAGTAATTAAATGCAATTTAGGTATTCAGGGTTCATGCAATTCTAACGCTGATCAGAACGGAATAAAAATGTTTGTTTATGTCGTGCAATACTGATTTCAAGATAGAGTTCAAAAATTTTGTAAATTAAGACTTCATAAATTCTTACGAAGCACACGCTGTCTAGGTTGACATGAATAACGTGAAGAGATGAAATACGAAAATTACTACACACCAGATTCTAAAGTCAAATTTTAGATACTTTTTTTTAACATTTATTTTTACTTTTTAAATCTTTCTGTTCTGACTGGTGGCAAAATGAATTTAGTTTCCATTACAAAGCATAAGATGCATAACTAATTTATATTGTTAATTGCTTACCTAAAATAGAGTTGTTTCGGATAGAGTGATAATTAATACGTATACCTGCAGTTATGTCCTCAGGTGTGTTATTTGAGCCATAAGACTTCAGATTTTAGTTACTCCATCTTTTTTTTTTAATAATCTTCTATTTTTCTTCATGGCTTATGGCCTGAGGTTTTGTCGAATCTTTTCAAACAAATTTAAAAAAAAAGGTTTCTGCATTCAAAAAATAAAATAAAACAAATAAAATCACGCTTTTATAGTATTAGCAGTGTCGTAAATAGAAGATAAAAACAGTTAATCGTTTTATCACTTGGAGCTGTCTTTACGATTCCAATTCTTCAAATCGGTTGAGGATAGGGGAGGTGGTGCAAAGAAACAGACCAGGATATATATCAATCTTGGATAAAGATTGATTTCATTTTGTTATATATATATATATATATATATATATATATATATATATATATATATATATATATATATTGCCCGAGTGGGTACGGTGTTCGCCAATGGCCCAGAAGACTAGGGTTCAATCTCAGATTGAATCATACCAAAGACTCAAAAAATGGTACTTGATACCTCCTTGCTTAACACTTAGCATTATAAGGTATGTATCAAGAGTCAAGAGGAGAAATCCAGGGGAAGGAGTAGCGCCCTCCCCTACGCCTCGGTGCAGTAGCTCTTGAAAAAGGAGAATACGGTCGACAACTTTATTTTATATAAGAACAAAATAAATAAATAAATTTAAAAAAATACAAATCTCTTCGTGGATCTACCTATTTTAAAATTTACTTTTATTCTTTCTTTGGACCTACAATAAACATTTATATGTATATATATCTTTTTTGTATTTTTAGAATGTTTAATATGGGATAATAAAGTTAGTATCATCTTATGTTGTATAATACCTTATATCATATTGGACTGGCTAATACGACGGAGCATACGAAGGAATACGGCCCGAACAACAATCACTGTACACTATGGCTGCTCCCTGTTAAATAACAGGGATATCAAAGATAAATATGCATTAACACTAAGAAACAAATTCGATGCACGACAGGAGAAGACAGAAACACATACTCCGAATGACGAATATGAGAATTTCGTCAATGCCCACTTAGAATCGGCAGCAGAATGCATATCAACTAAACAAAGAGCTAAACCTAGAGTCCAGTGGGAGACATTAGCGGTTATAAAAAAAGTGTGCAGACATGAAAACTGCTTCCAAATGCAATAGGAAGGACCCAACCAATACCAATGCCCTGAAACTTAAAAAGGCACAAAATGAATTACCTAGTATATACCAAAAAGAACAAACAGAATACATACAAAATCAGATCAATAAGATTAGGGACTCGATTGAAGATAGACAATCTAGGATAGCATGGCAAACGGTAAACGAAGTAAGCAAAAGGAAGAGCACTGTGAAAGCTAAACTGAAAACTTCCAGCTAAGAAGAACGAATGGAAACAACATTTTGAGAATTTATTCGGAAACCCTCCGAAAATTACACATGAATCAATCACGAGAATTATTAGTAAACAATTAGACATCAAACTAGGACAGTTTACGCAAGAATAACTCGACTCAGTACAAAGAAAAATGAAAAATAGAAAAGCAGCAGGGCTGAAGAAGATACACTGCACAAACAATTACGGACGCCGACTACGCCGATGACAGATGGCTTCTGGCTAATACACCCGCCCAAGCCAAAACCCAGCTACATAGTCTGGAATGAGCTGCTGCAGACATGTCAACGCACACAAGATGGAATACATGTGCTTTAATCAAAGAGGCGACATCTCCACACTAAACGGTAGTTCTCTGAAACTAGTAGACAAGTTCACCTACCTAGGAAGCAGTGTCTCATCAACCAAGATAGACATCAACACACAACTAGCAAAGGCATGGACAGCTATTGATAGACTGTCATATGGAAATCAGATCTGACTGATAAAATGAAACGCAGTTTTTTCCAAGCAGCGGTCATGTCGATGCACTATATGGATGCTAACAAAACGTATGGAGAAAAAGCTTGACGGCAACTACACAAGAATGCTGTGAGCAATACTGAACAAGTCCTGGAAGCAGCACCCAACAAAACAGCAGCATTACGGCCACTTTCCACTCATCACGAAAACTATCAAAGTTAGACGAACCAGACATGCGGGACACTGCTGGAGAAGTAGAGACGAACTCATAAGTGACGTACTCCTGTGGACCCATTCACATGAGCACGCAAAGGCAGGAGGACCTGCTTGAACCTATATACAACTGCTCTGTGCTAATACAGGATGTAGCCTTGAAGACCCACTGGAAGCGATGGACATTAGAGAGTGACGGGAGAGGGCCAGGGAGATCTGTGCTGG
>CAUZXS010001320.1:3738642-3818642 GCA_963585895.1 Sepioteuthis lessoniana
GAGGTATTCAATACTCTCCTGGAGACACACTTAGAATAATGGTTATCATTATAGGAAATGGAACTGGCAACCCAAATACAAATCCTAGAAGAAAACATATTTGTACCTCAAAAGATTTCTGTAGATATATATATAAATATATATGTGTGTGTGTGTGTATGTGTGTGTGAGAGAGAGTGTGTGTGTGTGTTCATCTTAAGGTTCTACAAAAGAAAGACCTTTTTGTGTCTCACTTTGCACTAACGTCCTTGAAAAAAACATGATTCTACTGGTTCTACCCTCTCCCCTCTATAGCCAAAAGTAAATAGTTGGGCAGATTGGGTTCTTAAGCCTTGGTTATGCAACTCGTCTAAATGAAGAAAAACAGAATTCAAACTAGTTGTACTCCTCAAAAAATTTGACCTTTTCTTACATCCTGCCAGTGGTAGAGGGGTTGGGTAAATACATACACCACTCTCCCCAGAGCTCAAGAACTGAAACCACAGAACAAGATGCTATTTAGTGTCATACAAGAATACTTCTTTGTATATTGGAGGGGCTGTACGAGATGCAGTCAGAATATTTTAAGTACCTCCCAAAGTATGCTTAATAAAAATGGTCACTATAACACAATGTTCTAATTGGAAGCTTAGATGGTTCTTCAGCATGATGTTTTAAATGATAGGTTCCTTTTTGGACACAACTTGAATATATTTTTATTGCTGTCTTTCTCAAAATCTTAATACAACAGTTAGTCAAAAGTTTGGCTATATTTTGGTGTGTGTTAATTTGTGGTGAATATATCATGTAAGCAAAGCAGTTCTAGGTATCCAGCTGTGGTTGGTAGTATTGTGGTAGATAGTGCGCTGACATGTTGTGCATTGCTTCACTTCATGTGTGATTTGAAAGCTGCACAGTTGAACATGCAAGGTAGGCAAATTCAGGAACTTATTATTTATGTTCAAATTTGATCATGACACAGTAGAAGCAACCAAAACCATTTGTTGTGGGAAAGGTGAAGAATCATTTGATCATAGTCAATTAACCAGATGGTTCAACAAATTTTGCTTGGATTGCAAGAATCTAGACAATCAGGCAAGGTTAGATAGGCCAAGAACCAAGGATTCTGAGACCGTGCTCCAAGCAATAGTGGCAGATTTGGCAAGTAATACTTGGAGAGTATCAGGCGAGCTCAGCATCTCAGAGTTTAGTGTAGTTCATCACCTTCATGAACTTGGCAAAAGTATCCAAAGCTGCCCAATTGTGCTTCAGGCTATGAAAATGATGCAGAACTTTTGACCTACCTTAGTATAAATAAAATAATCTTAGAAATTTCTAGCACAAAGTTGACAATTATAAGTAAACATATTGCATTAAAAATACCCAGATTCTATTATGGTTGGGGATAAAATTCAAAGTTGTTTATCTACAAGTAACTGAGATTTTTTTATTTTTTTTTACAGAATCAAGTTTCTGAGTAAAATTCAAGTTGAAGGACAAATCACAAATATTTATTCTTGGCTAAAAGTTTAATATTTTTTCCTTCTGTCTTCATATATTTTTTGGATAAAAACAAAAATAAAACAATACTTACCCACTCACCCTGATGAAAATTTAAAAAAAAAATAAGGAAAGAGTGACTATAATAGCATAATGTGTTTCCTTTGATGTTAGTAATACATTACACATCTTTGATAGAAATTGTGTTGAAAGCATTTGTTCTCATTAACAATTTAGCCATCAGATAAAAGCAACTTTGAATTCCACACCACATTATTTACTGTCATCCAGGTTTTGAATATTCTGTTCACGGCACCTAACAAGCCTAAATACAAAGATAGGGCTACTTAATAAGGCTTCCAAAAGTGTGTTTATCTACACACTATATTCAATTCATAAAGCAACAATTTCCTCTCTGATCAGATAAAACAATTACAGTTTCATCAGTCAAAAAAGGATTTTCTCTAGATTGTTTTCTGGTAAGTGAATTTTTCTCAAAATAACACTCCAATATGTTAAGGTTTTTTTTTTGTTTGTTGTTTTTAACATTGAAATTAAACAATATTGATTTTGCTTTATATACTGATTCTTACCATTTAACAGATAAAAATCAACAGACGAAGTGAGAAAAATGAACATAATTATAATATACACAGATGGGTATGAGGAAGGAACTGAGAGACATATATATATATATATATATATATATATATAGAGAGAGAGAGAGAGGAAGAGACTGAGACAGAGGGATGGATAGAAAGAGACTGTGAGAGAGAGAAAGATGGATAAGAAGGGAGACAGACAGATAAAAAAGAACAAAGATGATACAGATAGGGAGGGACTGATATATATATATATATATATATAGAATTAACTTAAATCGCGAGTTGAAAATCTTCTACTAAAGTTTCAGCTTAACGGATCATCAGGAAGCCTACATCCGACTAAATTTTAAGGAGAAATCGCCTTCTTTTATTCACCAAAAACCCCACCTAGCCTAGAATTTGCATAATAAAAAAAAAAACCTCGTACGACTCCTTGAAAAAAAAATCAATGGGTACGCAGTCAGTGGTCAAAAGAAAACCAAAAAACCCTCCTCGAATGCTGCAATGCTATAATTACTAAAGTGCTCAACACAATACAATGGAGCCAATTATAGAATTAACTTAAATCGCGAGTCAAAAATCTTCTACTAAAGTTTCACCTTAACGGATCATCAGGAAGCCTACATCCGACTAAATTTTAAGGAGAAATATATATATATATATATATATATATATATATATATATATATATGATAGATGAACATATACTATAAAACCTGTATCTAAAAAAAGTTCTCCCGACTGATCCTACCAAAAAAGTAAGACTTATCATTTACTATAACAAATTTAAAACTTCCAACCTAATTATTTCCAATAACTCTTCCTCCTCCACTGAACTTCTTGATAGGACAAACTTAGTATGTATGTTCAAATGTCCCTTGGGAGACTGTGTCTCCTAGGAAAATAACACATATGTTGGTTTTACCACTACAACTCTTTCAAGACAGCTTAAGATGTACCTTAATGATTCTAGCTCTCTAGCCTTACATCTTAAAACCCATTCTATTCCCAAATCTCGAAAAATTCTCGTTAAAAACACCACTATAATAGCACATGAAATTAATAAGCTATGACAACAAATCCTAGAAGCCCTACATATAAAAATAAAAAAGATCTAAAATCAATAGAATTGATTTTGAAAATAGTGACAATGTTTTGAAATGCCTTTAGTTTTTTTTAAATATTCAATATTTCTTGATAATATTCTATTTCCATTGATTGCGTTCTGTTTTTTAAATTCATCAGCATCTCAGTTTTATCCAACTCTGCATTTACATAATTTTGTTATGCTATAAAAAAAACTCTTTAAAAAAAAAAAAAACACTCTTTATACATGCAAGCAACCCCTGATGATGGCCTATGAATGGTCTGAATGCACTCGGGACAATTTTAGGAAATTCATCTACCAATTCCAACCTGAAACCAAGACACTTATCAGCAAACTTGAAAGGATCTTAATAAAATTATATAGACAAAATGTGTCTTTATTATTTAATCAAACATGCTTAAATATACATATATATATATATAGGAAGAGACTGAGACAAAGCGATGGATAGAAAGAGACTGTGAAAGAGAGAAAGATGGATAGAAAGGGAGAGAGAGACAGATAAAAAGGAACAAAGATACAGATAGAGGGGGACGGAGATATATATATATATATATATATATATATATATATATAGGAAGAGACTAAGAAAAAGAGAGATGGGAAGGTGTAGAGAGAGAGAGAGAAGAGTAGGAAGGGACTATAAGATAGAGGAAAAGACAGGAAGGGACAGAGACAGATCCAAATAAGCAAGAACTGTGTGTGTGAGAGAGGAGAAGTGGATAGAAAGGAACTGAGAGAAAGATGGAGCGAAACCAATAGATAAGAAAATGTAGATACCTCTAAATTTCAAGTAAATCAGCTCCTAACCTATTTTGTTTCTAATTTCTAACCCCAGACAATCCTTTTTTCCCTCCTCCCAATGTACCATATACAGACAGATTGCTAAATCTTGCTCAATCAAATCCTAAAGATAAAAACTGCAAAATTTGGTGATTGATCATTAAATTTCTTTTCCTTCCCTTCACCAGAAACATTTACTTTATTAGAGTAGGAAATTAATTTATGTTAATTGGGAATGTCATGGAGTTGGAGTAAAGACAGTTGGCAGTGATGACACAAGTTGGAATAGTGTCCATGTCTACCAGAGTTCAAATGCAGTTAGTGCTAAACTCGAGAGTGGACATCAAGTTTTAATGAAGGGAGTTTAATTCATTGGGATATATATATATATATATATATAGATAGATAGATAGATTATAGAATAGAAAAAATAAGGAAACCAGGATTTTTGAAGCAAGAGAATCATTATGATATATCCATTATAGTCAACTTGGCTTTTTTCATGAATATACTCTGAGATAGGATTTCTTTAAAACAAGGTTTGGTTTGGTTTGGTTTCTTTGTTTAATGGCATATCAACCTTTGAGAAAAACAGTAGTGATACTATTTAACCCATAGCTGGGAGGATAAGTGGGTTCATACCTTTCCCAAGGGTATTTGTGCAAAAGTAAACGGAATAGCGGGACTGATGTTCGAATTTGCTTACTACGATTCCGTAGTCCATCGCTTTAACCATTACACCACAAGGACAACCCTCCTTTAAAACGAGATTCTACTGATGTCTCTGTACAATCTTTATATCACCTGCCTTTTGTATATTTGTATATTCTTTAATTTTATTTTCTATATAGCTAACTCTTCTAACTTACCCTACCTTTTGATCATCCCAGGAAGTGTCAAGGGTTACTTTTATTTACTTGTCTTTTAATCTTAATATCTTCCTACTCTTCTGTTACTCTACATCCATACCTAACCTCTCTGATATGAGCAGGATGTGACACAAAGTCAATTTTTAAGTGGAGTAAAGCTGGTTTGATTTCAAAGTTTTATTTTTCCTTCACTGGTTGCCTAACCAAAGCTAAAGAACCTAGTCTGCTTAACTATCTATCCATTGCTGGAATGATAGAATAGATGGATTCATACCTTTCCCATACTATATATATATATATATATATATATATATATATATATTCTTTTTTGTGGCCACTTTAATAATAAAATGTTGTTTGGGCCAACTCTCTTTGGTTAAAATTATCCTCAAGATTTGTTGGGGGAAACCTGGGTAGGTAGTTTCTAACTCTTTTAGGTATATATATATATATATATATATATAAGTAGAGTGTTCACCAATGGTCTGGGAAACCAGGTTTTAATCCCAGCTCAAGATCTTTTGAGCAATGAATACATAATAAGTACTTAAACCTTTTTGAAAAACTAGAACCATTAAGTCTGTGGGCTCATGGTGATTGAACAATGGTATTTCAAGAAATAGTAAAGATAGAACAATGCTGTACACAACTTTGTCAAAACATTTTGATCAGCCAAATAACCACACAATAACAATAGCAAAAGCTATTACAAGAATAAGAACAACAGAAAAACATATATATATCTCAGGATCTATGTGAAGAGAATGAAGAACAGTGTGTGGTGAGATGGGGTTGTTAAAGGATGGCAGCTGAGGTAATCATACATCGATTTACATTTTGGTGGGTAATTATATTTTTACTTCCATTTATCAACTTACATAAAAGAATAATTAGGCCCCAACTAGGAATCAAAGATGATGTTCCTGGTTCCTCCAAGAAAAGGAATGGAAGGGAAAGGTAATAAAAAGGAAATAATAGTGCTGCCACTGCCCTCCACCATTTCACCAGCGAGGAGTGGGAGAGTAGATGAGGAGGGGGATGGAGAATCAAATATACATAAGTCCATTACAATACCCCAAAGGAGACACATCAACAAAAGGTTATAATTTTAAAGTTTAGAATCAAGAGATACTTTATTTGGTTCTTTACAGACTCAGTAAAATTTATCAAAGTGATTTTCTTAAAGTTGGATGCTAGCTTGGTTTCTTTCTTTGTTTAATGGCATATCAACCATCAAGGGTTATTTAATCCCAAAGTCATCCTTGTAGAAAGACAATAGCCA
The DNA here is from genome assembly GCA_963585895.1 of Sepioteuthis lessoniana. NCBI lineage: Eukaryota > Metazoa > Mollusca > Cephalopoda > Myopsida > Loliginidae > Sepioteuthis > Sepioteuthis lessoniana. The sequence goes on from CAUZXS010001320.1 coordinate 3,744,769, forward strand.
TACTATTTAACCCATAGCTGGGAGGATAAGGAGGTTCATACTTTTCATGAGGGTGCTTAGTCTGAAAGTGAATGTAATAGCATGACTAGAGTTCAAAATTACTTACTATGATGTTGTAGTCCAGCATGTTAGCCATAAGGCCATGGGGACTTACCACTTTTTTCTTCTGGTGGGAAAATTGAGAAAATTATTTATCTTCATCTGTGATTTGAAATCACCTTATTATTATACAGAGGAATGACAATCAATTAGGTTGGTTGATTGATTTTAATGGCATGTCAACCCAACTAGGATTACTTAATGCCTAAAGGTTAGGGAATTATAGTCATTGTATATTCACATTTACATTTTTGTGTAGTTGCTTCTTAAGAAGTTTTTAAATTTAGTTGAATAGTTTCTAGTATTCCTATATAATAATTATAGTTTCAAGATACTTACCTGGCTTTGGCTGGACCACTTGGCATGTGTGCCAGGTGGAGTATCAGTGGCGAGCATAAATTCACATTGCACAGGACCTTTAGGTCTGGTGAATCTATGACTAGCAAGGTCACCTGGCTTTGTGCCAGGAGACTTAGCAAAGGCTAGTATAGTTCACTTTGATCCTATGACCAACATAATCTAGCAGAGCATGAGTCTTGGCTCATACCCGACTTCCCCCACCCCTAAATCTCCACTATAAAAAAGGCCTTGTGTCAGATCTTGCCTGGTGGAGGACATTGATATATATTATACAGTCTCAAGTAATCATTTCTATTTAATAATAATGGTTATGATTGGCTGAATCATTTCATTGGATATGCTTGTACATAAATACAAGCTCTCAGTTCAGCTCAATCTGATGTCAGTCTTGTGCATAAGCTGGACCTCTGGTAAGTGTTGCTGCTATTATTATCATTATTATTGTTGTTGTGTGTTGTTGCCTTCTACAGTTCTTTTGTTTATTCTACAACATGATGCAGCAATAAATAAATAAATAAAAGAACAACTGTGCATCCAATAAAGTGTTCAGCCGATGATTACTTAGGTCAAGCATAATTTCAGATCCAAAACATCATTACCACTACTAACACAGAATATCCTAGCAATGTCTTACAATACCACCAGACTTTGTTGCTTTTCCATCACATCATACAGATATCAAATCAAAATGTACACTTATCATATAATGCTTTCTATTTCCAGCAATGAAATAATAATTCAGTGATGTAAGATCTTGATTAACTGAACAAGAAATAGAACTCCATGAAATTCATGTATGAAGTCATGGTATAAAATATCATAAATAAATTGTTAATTCAATGATGTTTATTTTGATTATATGACAAGATGGCAATGTTAGATTCATTAGAAAGTTGAGACATTATTTTACATAATTCCAGTTCAAATGATTATTTTTTTTTAAACTGGTAACCTGTACCAACAAAGGAATCCTGTGTATTGTGGAGAATCTTTCTTTCATCTTTTATATAGATATATAAAAATCATTTTTCTTTTACCCTAGTGTGGTATGCACAAGCAAAATGATATATAGATATGAATTTCTGAGTACTTTTTGTAATATTCTAGGTAGAATCAAAAGGTGTCTCTTGATCCCAAGAGATGAAAGAAGTGAACTAACACATTTTTACAATTTGGGTCTTATATCTTTAATTGTTTTAATAAATCAGGCGAGCTATCTCTGAGTTTCCAAACCATCTTTCATAAGGAGAAGGAAGCTCTTTGCATCTTTCACAAGTTTGTATAAAACATTAACCCTTCCATCATACAAAAAAAAAATGCTTGTTCTGATATACTTAGAGATGACTGCAATTTTTCTTCAGTTTGTTTCATTAGAAGTGAACCCAGCCCACAATCCTTTAATACTTCTGTTAGGCTGCAAGAGTATTTGTAGTAGCCAGGAATGGGAGGTATCACATAACAATTTATTCTTATATTACAATGATTACATATATATATTGTTCCACAGGTCCAAAGTTAAATTCAATATGAACAATTTAAAAATCTGAAGTTAAAAAAAAATCACAAATATTTCCATTATTATAAGTTGCTCTATGAATTCAATTTCAATTCAAATTTTGGTGATAGCATCGGTTTTAGCAAGATACAATTTTTGGCTTTTTTTTGGGCTGATTGTATTTTTTTATGGGATCATAGCACACTGTGATAGAGAAACTTTATATAAGATTTCTATTAGATTATATACTAAGTTATGTTTAATTGAGGTACAAGGTCAGACGTATGGGGCACCCAGGGAGACTAAAACTTAATAGTTATAGTTTACCAGTCTAGTTTGCACACTATTACATTATGTGAGACACCCTGGTCCCAATTAGATTCCAACTAACCTAATGCACACAGAATCCTAATCTGAACCAAAAAACAAGTGCTTCTATCATCTATCAAAAGGTATTTAAAGATGTAAACTACAAAATACCAAGAGGACATCCACCAAATAAATAGAGTGACCTAATCACAGAGAACACAAAAGTACCTCTGCTAAAAGTAAAAAGACCGACAAAAGTCAGGATGAAGAGGAGATCTTGTGTGGTGAAATATGTTTGAGGAACCCTTGCAAGTATATACAAATAAATTGTTTTTTTTCAACAGGACTAATTGATTGGTTTGGTTGATTTGGTTTGGTTTCTTTGTTTAATGGCATATCAACTCTTTATAGGTTATTTAATGCCAAAGCCATTCTCCTAGAAGAACGATGGTGGTACTATTTAACCCATAGCTGGGAGGATAAGGGGGTTCATACTTTTCCCAAGGGTATTTGCCTGAAAGTGAATGTAATAGCGCGACTGGAGTACAAACTCGCTTACTACAATTCCACAGTCCATTGCTTTAACCATTACACCACGAGGACAACCCCCAGGACTAATTGAGATACATGGTTAATTAACAGATTTTTTTTCTTTCTTTATCTATCAATCTGTCTGTTCATATTGCTATCTATCTCTCAGTCCCTTCTAATTTATCTATCTTTCCACCAATCTACAGGGTGATTGAAAATCATTTTTTACCTATATATATCATCATCATCATCATCGTGCCGCTAGCACTATATATATTAGCAGAGTGAGCAGCAAGTTCACCAATGATCTGGGAAACCAGGGTTTAATCCCAGCTCAAGTAATACCAAAGACTCAAAAAATAGTACTTGATAACTCCTTGTTTAACTCAGCATTAAAAGGTAGGGATCAAGGGTAAGTGGAGCAGTTCAGTCTCTATCGTCCATCACTTCTAGCATGTCTTCCATACGACATCCTGTATCAGTACAGAGCTGTTATAGATAGGTTCTAGCAGGTCGCCCGACCCTTGCTCATCCATGTGAGAGGGTCCACAGGAGTACATCACTTATAAGTTTGTCCTTACTTCTCCAGAAAAATAAATATCTTGTATATATATATATATATATATGTATATATATATATTTCAAAACAGATAGGTCCACAAAAAGATTTTTATCCTTTTAAGAATTATTCATTTAGTTCTTACAGTGTTGCCAGCCAATGGCTTTCTTCAGAGAACTTTTAATGTTTTTTAGGTGTGGTGTTCAATTTATATAGAGGTCACCGTTTTGATGAAGTGGTTGTTTCTTTTCATCTTGTGATAGATTCCTTGTAGGGGTTGTTTTTTTCTTCCATTTTCCCTCAATTTCACTTTCTAACAGTGTGTTTTGTGTCCTCTTTTGTGGGTTCATTTTTTTATTACCCCGATAAGACTTTGATATTCATTAAAAAATATTTACTTTTTTTTCTCTTTGGACCAAAAAAAAAAAGTTTTTACACACACACATATATATATGGATATATACATATATAGTTGGTAACCTCAGTCGAGGGTAACCCAAAGGCTCCTCCCAGCTGTGGGTTAAATAATACCACTACTGTTCTTCTCGGAGAATGGCTTTGGCATTAAATAACCTACAAAGGTTGATATGGCATTAAACAAAGAAACCAAACCAAAGACTCCCTTTTCGAGGGCACTACTCCATTCCTAAGATTACTCCACTTTACCCTTGATCCTCACTTTATAGTGCAGAGTCTAAAGCAAGGTGGCATCAAGTACCATTTTTTGAGTCTTTCGTATGACTCGACCTGGGATTGAACCCTGGTCTCCTGGATCATTGGCAAACACTCTACTCATTAGGCCAATGGCCCGGTCAATATATATATATATATATATATTCATGGTGTCATTGTTTCCATTGAAGGAAATCAACACAGTGATCTGAGTTCGAATCTTGTTTGCATTTCATGTAGGGCTTATATCCTTGGTAACCAGTCTAGGAGAAGGGAAATTCTTTATACTAACCTGTTAAACTCTGCCTAAAATACTGATCTTGTGTCACATCCTGCTCATGCGGATGGGTTAGGTAAATATATATATATATATAAACTCCCAATTAATAGGAGTTACTTTTCAATCATCCTGCATTTCTCTCTCTCTCTCTCTCTCTCTATATATATATATGTATGTACAGAGAGAGAGAGCTCAACTTTTTCACATAAGTTTATCAACTGTGTGTATTAAATGATAACAATAATTATCAAATGTTCTTTTCCTTTCACTTGCCTAAGTAGTAGACTCTATGATAATGGAGAAAGTATAAAGAGTCTAGGTTATGGAATTATAAGTGTATAAACGAAATGTTAGAGCAATTTACTATTTATATCATACAATAGATATTCTAATATCAATACATATTAAACCAATAAGCAATCTATATTAATTTTTGTATGTAACAAGGAAGGGTAATCAGTGACAAGAAAAAAAAACCTTTTATTTATGATATTAAGTGTGTGTATATATAAAACCCAAAACTGGCCTTTGTTATCCATAATAAAAATGAAGAATCAATTTCATCATTGCCCATCTGGGGTTTTGTTTATCTTTTTTGGTTGATATTTTGCTATTGTTCTGGATGACATGATACCAAGTAAGTGATTAGCCAAAGATGAAAGACAAATTATACAACTATTTGAATATAAAATACATGCATACATATAGACACACGGCTGCAGAACAGATATATATAACTGCACAGATATGTATATACATAATTACATAGATGTGTGTGTGTATATATATATATATAAAACTATAGATATGTGAATATATATATATGAATATACATAACTTCATTGATGTGTGTGTATATGCATATATATATATATAAACTGTATACACACAGTCATATATATATATATATATATATATATATATATATATATATATATAAAACACTGCATCATAATAAATCTTTTTCTACTTGGATTAACTAGTTATCAATTTTTCTCTACATATTGTCGCATCACACTCCAGTTTTTACTTACACACACACACACACACATATATATATATATATATATATATATATATATGCATGCATATATATATAGGGAGAGAGAGGGGGAGAGAAAGAGAGATAACTGCACAAATGTTTGTATAAACACATCTGTGTAGTTATATATATATATATATATATATGCATACACACACCTGAGCAGTCATATATATATATATATGTATACATACACCAGATCTGTATGTTTGTGTGTGTAGGTGTGTACATGTATCTTGAATATATATATATATATATATATACACACTCACACACATCTGAGCTTGCCCAGTTGACTGCTTCTCTGCAGAGGAGTAAGACCCCCACCCACCCACCAAAGAGTGTCCTGGATATGATACTAAACAATCTGATGGTGAGGTTCCTGTAAGGCTGGAGCTTTGGGGTTTGCCGAGTACCCTTTCAATGCTATTGCTCCTAGGTCGTGAGTTTTAGCACCTGATAGCGTCCTATGGGTCAAATAGGACTGAACTGTGTACTTATACTAAACTGAATTGCTTGAAATAGAACTGTTTTGACATTTAACTGTGTGTAAAAAAAAACTATATTTATACTAAACTGAATTGTTTGAATTATAACTGTTTGACTAAACTGAACAGCTTGAAATAGAAATGTTTTTACAATTGTGTACTTATGCTAAACTGAATTGTTTGAAATAGAACTGTTTATTTGTACATGAATGAATTTGGCATTAAATAACCTACAAAGGTTGATATGCCATAAAATAAAAAAAAACACTTTTGAGCAGTTATTTATATATATACATATATATATATATATACAAGCAAATTTGTGCAGTTACCTTTGTCCCTCTCAGCTCTCTCTCTCTCTCTCTCTATATATATATATATATATAACTGCTCAGATCTGTGTGTGTGTGTATATATATATATATATATATATAGAAAGAGAGAGAGAGTTAGATGCACAGATCTCTGTGTGATTGTGTATATATATATATATATATATATATATATATATATATATATATATATATTTAACCTTTTGCATTATAACAACCTGTTTCCTGATAACTGTGCATATATACACACATGTATACGGCTAGACATATAAATGCATATACAGTTACATGCTTGTATATGTAAACACATATGTATGTATACCAGAACACAGATACATAGATATTTGCATGCATAAACACACACACACACACATATATATATATATGCCCGTACATAGATACTCACATCCCAGCACACACACATATATATAAAGATGCAAGCATACACACACACACATATATATATATATATATGCAAATACATACATATAGATGGATAAACACATACACATATGCATGCAAACACACACATATTCATATGGATGCAAACACACACACATATATATCAGAATTTGTGTACTAACATGCTTGTATATGTATATACATATGTATGTATACCAGAACACAGATACATAGATATTTGCATGCATAAACACACACATATATATGCCTGTACATAGATACTCACATGCCAGCACGCACATATACACACATATATATAAGGATGCAAACATACACATATTTATATAGGTGCAATCACACACATACATATATATCAGCGTGTGTGTACTAACAAATAGTTTGAACCTTTTTGTTAGTTTTGTTACATGAGTGATTAGCTTTTAAAATAAAACATGTTCATCAAAACAGAAGCAAAACGAACAGAATATCAAAAGTCACAAAGATCAAACAAGCACTACAAATGTCCATTATGTCCTTGTACATCCCTATCCTTCACACACACACACACACTTCTGTCAGGATAAAAAGCAGAGACATTATATATGAGTAATAAAAATGGTTTACCTCATATTCTACAAACAATACAAAAGAATTGTGGACTTGGTGTAAATATACTGGAGTTTTTTTTTGTGGGGGAAGTCTTTTCTTTTCTTTTTTTTCTCTATGTATTTTATAAGGTTTTCTTTTTGTTAAATATTATAAACTTTTTCTTCTTCTTTACTGATAAAACAATTATATACAAGGTGTTTCTTGAAAAAGTTTATCATTTTTATGAGACTTAAAATTTATTACAAAGGGTCCAAGAAAAGATGGAATACTTTAAGAATGCACCTGAGGCACAATGAAAATCATTCTCTCAAACAAAGCTTCTCACACTTCTTACTTGATGTATAATGTGGAACCAAATTTAATTTCCATTTAAATAAATCAGGGAAGAATCTCCATGGTGTCGTGGCTAATGCATTGAACTTTGACATTTATCTGTCTAAAAGTTATACTTTCAGACTAATATAGTTGGGAAAAGTATGAACCACCTTAATCCTCATACCACAAACTATGGGTTAAATAGTACCACTACTATTCTTCTACAAGATAGCTTTGGCATTAAATGATCCATAAAAGTTGATATGCCATTAAACAAAGAAACAAAACTAGACTAAATAAATCAATTGAATATTACATAACAAAACATAACTAATTTACAGCATTACACGAAAAAAGTATCTGTAAACTATAAAAGAATACACACCTTTCGTTCTCAAATTATTTTTTAATGGGAGAGATGAGTTTGGTGAGCAATGATAAAATCACAAATATGAGGTTGAAGGTTTCTGTGTTTGAAGTGCAAATCACAACATTCTATGTTTAAAGTGTGTATTTGTTTGCTGAGTAAATAATACTACAGTGTTTAATATCTGACAACTAGTCTAAATGATCCAGCAATTTCTATTCCCTAGTTTTAAAGGGATTTATAAATACAAACCAATCCCTATAGTTCCCTATGATTTTATTCATCAGGACAAAATTTTATTTACCACAAGGAGAAGCCCTGTTCTAAATGATCATTCAGAGAATTTTTGGATGATTAAAAAAATGAACGAAGACCCCATAAAAATTATCCTTCAGTTTCAAATTAGAATGTAAAATGCTTTATTTTCTAAGTTAGAGTATCTTAAGTATAATGCTCTAATAAAAATCTGGCTACAATGAGCTCTTTCTGCTGGATTATAGTTTGGTTTGGTTGGGTTTTATGCTATATCAACCATTGTAGGTTATTTAATGCCAAATCCTGTTTCTACATACATATATATGTAGAAAAACTGATAACAACGATCCAAGAGGAAGGAATGATTTATCGGATTGTTGTTATCAGTTTTTCTACATATTGTCGGAATACAATCTTTTATTTACTCTTCATACATATATGTATATGATTTATAAATAGAGTTTGTTGATAACATTTTTGAATTATCAAATAGTTCTATTCTTAATAATTCAATTTAGCATATCATTCGTTTGCGCACAGTTTAAATGTAAAACAGTTCCATTTAACACATAGATAGGACCCTGTCAGGCGCAACCACTCTGAGTCAAAGTGAACATGGGAGCAATGGTAAGTGTAGACACAGTTACTCACACTTGGTGACTGTCAGTTTCTTGCCTATGCAATCATCACACTGAGAGCATATATATATATACACACACACATACACACACAAACATAATGATAATTTTAGTACTACATGGAAGATATATTAAACTTAGCTTACTCTTGCCCAAAGTTACATGTTCACACTTAGTGAGGAGCAAATTCATTAAAATAGTTATGTCTCCTTTAGAGAAATACCCAGTTTTAGGAATACATTTATATACACATTTCAAAATAAATAGGTCCACCAAGAGGTTTGTATTCTTTAAGAATTATATATTTTGTTCTAACATACATGTATGTTTTCAACTTGTTGCTTTCATCAGAGAATTTATATGGCATAAGGCCATGTAAATGAGATGCCTAATGAAACTGAAACTCACTCAGTGTCCCACTTACATAGCCTTGTGCCATATGTTCTCTGACGAAAGCAACAAGTTAGAAACATACACGTATGTAAGAACGAAATAAATAATTCTTAAAAAAATATAAATCTCTTAGTGGACCTATTCCTTTTGAAATATTTACTTTTTTTTCTCTTTGGACCTACAATGTGTGTGTGTGTGCAGATTCCTCAAGCTTTGAATATATCTCAAAAAAAAAAAGAAAAAAAAAAGACAAGGAGACCAGGGGCAAATTATTCATACACTTAGAAGCTTTTCCACTCTTGATCCATGTCTAATCTGTTTTAATATCACTTAGGATTAAAGAAGATGCAGAAGACTAAATCCTATCACACCCACCCTGACTATCACCCCCACCCTCCACTATCACACCTCAATTTTAATACTGTTCCAGGCCCACCAAATTCTGTTTGGTTGTAATGATACTGGTTAGAAGAAGAAGAAGAACCAGGTCTTGCAGAAAAGATCAAGAAAGTGTGGAGATTAAATGCTGTGACCATTTTCTTTTAAGGCTGGAATTGGGTAGACTCTCCATTAAGCTGTCAACACTACCAGATCAATGGAATTGAACCAGATTTCTTTCTTCTTTTTGGGGGTACAATGGGTGTAGGGCACAAGGGATAAGTTTTTTAAAACTTTTTTTGGAGGAAGGATGGTAGTGCCAGAGTATATTTTTTAATCTTCAATTATTCTCTGCTCCATTCTAGAATTTTCTATTTGCAAACTCAATGGATTTTTTGCTGATCTGAGTTCAAATACTGAAGATTGATCATATTTTCTTCTCTCCCTCACCAGTAATGGTTAAATAATAGGACAGACTGAGCTCTTTAGTCCTGGTAAGGTAAGAAGTCTAGGAGAAGATAGAATTATATAAAGAACAGGAGGTTTAGGGTTCCAATTTCTGTCTGTCTTGTCAAGGATTTGCGACCAGTTAACATGAAAGTGGAGGGCCAGTTTTAGTACTTTTTGATTCTGCTACTAATAGTAAGAAAAGATTGAAAGTTCTCCACCCCTGATGTAAAACATACATCTTATAAAGTAAAGTTGGCGACCCTAGTCGAGGGTGACTCGAAGGATCCCTTTTCAATAGCTTCTAAACCAAGGTGTAGGGGAGGGCGCTACTCCATTCACTGGATTGCCCCACTTTACCCTTGATCCTCACCTTATAATGCTGAGTGCTAAGCAAGGCAGCATCCAGTACCCTTTCTTGAGTCTTTGGTATAACTCGACCTGGGACTGAACCCCAGTCTCCCGGCCCATTGGCCAATGGTTTGATACATCTTATAGACTGATAAATATACCTCCTTTTTTGTTAGGGTACATAAAACACAATTTAATACAATAGATAAAAGTTTTTTATGAGTAAATAGTAGAGCAGATTGGGCTTTTAACACCGGGAAAAAATCTCTGAATTCAAACTAGTTGTATCCCACTTAAAAACTGACCTTGTGTCATAAAATTGAAACAACAATGTAATCATCTATGGCAGCCTCTGATTCATTTAAGTTATTAAAAACATTTTTAAAATGAAAAACTAATTAAGTTCCAGTGGCATTCAACCCAAATTTTTCATAGGTCAAAGCACCTCTGAAATTTGACCTCACACCATGTGATTTTTTTTCTTCTGTTTTCTCAAAAGACTATACATCTCAAGGATAAGATTTAAGTATGTGATGTTTGGTTTGGTTTGTTGGGTTTTATGGCATATCAACCTTTGAAGGTTATTTAACACCAAATCCATTTCTATGTAAATAATCTGTTCTATTTAAAACAATTCAGTTTGGCATAAGTACACAGTTTAATTGTCCAAAACATTCCCACTTCAAACTATTTAAGCAGTTATATGTAACAATTTCAGTTAAGTGGAAATACAGTTTTAATGTCAAAAAACAGTTCTATTTAAAATAATTCAGTTTACCATAAGCACACAGTTTAAATGTAAGTACGGTTTAATTGTCAAAAACATTTCTATTTCAAGCTATTCATTTTACTCAAACAATTCATTTTAGCATAAGTATGCTGTTCTTTTTAACCCATAGATAGGGCCCTATCAGGTGCTACCACTCCGGGCCAGAGTGGACCAGGGAGCGATGGCAATGAAGGGGTACTCCGCATTCCCCAAAGCTCCAGCATTGCTGGAACCTCACCATCAGATTGTTTAGTGTCATATCTAGGACACTCGTTGCGGGGGGGGGTCTTACCCCTCTGCAGAGAAGCAGTTGGTGTATTCTACAGCCCCCGCCGACTGGGCAATTAAGTATGTGAGGAACATTAAAAGAAATAAGATGGAATCATTCTATACTAAATGAAGAAAAATCAAGAGAGGATTGCATCAAACATGGAAATTAAAATACAGGAGGGAATGCTGTAAAATTTTTGTCCAACAAAGAAGTGAATAATCTAGAACAACAGAATAAACTAGATTGAAATTAAAAGTAATGACTGATTAATCCTCATCCAAAAATAGACAGACAAAAAATATACTTTTGATACACCCTGATATATCTATGTTCAGTGTAGAAGTCAAATGACTCACCTTCTAACATGGCTGCCTTCTTGACTCTTCATGGTAGTTATTTAGAAAGCTCTTTGCTTCGATGTGGCACAAAGTCAAATGAATGGGGCACCCAATGAGACTCAAACTCACTTGTGTAGGTTTGCTAGTCTAGCTTGCTAACCGTTACACCACCAGAGGTGCCCTGAATCTTCATGGTAAGTAATTTACGAAGCTCTTTGCTTCGATGTGGCACAAGGCCGAATAAATGGGGCGCCCAATGAGACTCGAACTCACTTGTGCAGGTTTGCTAGTCCAGCTTGCTAACCATTACACCACCAGAAGTGCCCTGAATCTTCATGGTAAATAATTTACGAAACTCTTTGCTTCGATGTGGCACAAGGCCGAATGAATGGGGCGCCCAATGAGACTCGAACTCACTTGTGTAGGTTTGCTAGTCCAGCTTGCTAACTGTTACACCACCAGAGGTGCCCTGAATCTTCATGGTAAAGGCAAGCCAGCTAAGCCTACCTCATTTTATAGGAGAGCACCTAATGAAGCAGGTGGGTTGTATCTGAGGTGCCAGGATGACATGCCCAACACATTTGCATGAGTGATGTCTCTTCATCCATATATTCATCCAGTAAATGCAATGTGGATCTTTTTGGCTGACTTGTGTGTTAGACCACTCTTAAGTCAACCAATATTCTTCATATATATACTGATTTTTAAAATCATTCTAATTATGAGACAATGCATTGTTAAAATGAAAAATCTAATTGTCTCATTCATTCCTTTAATAATAAAGCGAGAATTATATAGAAATAGAAAACTGAGAGATGCTGAAAAATTCTCAGCTCAACCAAGAGGCATTTTTATCTATTCATTCTGTAGTTCAACACACATGGCTCATTATGTCTTAAGTTTCTTAAGCCTTTTGCACTTTTAATACTCATGACATTTGGTAGGTTAAAATCTATCTTCTTATTTTATTAGTTTTTATATATATTTTGACACTTGATTCCCCCCCTTCAGCTACAGGTCCCACTTTTCAACTGATACACTCTACAACATTGTCTGAAACCTTTTTTTCTTCTCACACAATATTTCTTTACATTTTAACTCTAAAAGTTATTGTATCCAGTTATTTGTTTGCTTGACATGCCTCTGTGCATTTTATTCATCTGCTCATTTTATACTTCTGTTCATTTTATACCTCTCTTCATTTTATACTTCTGTTAATTTTATACATCTCTTCATTTTATACCTCTGCTCATTTTATACTTCTGTTCATTTTATACCACTGCTCATTTTATACTTCTGTTCATTTTATACCTCTGCTCATTTTATACTTCTGTTCATTTTATACCTCTGCTCATTTTATACTTCTGTTCATTTTATACCTCTGCTCATTTTATACATCTCTTCATTTTATACCTCTGCTCATTTTATACATCTCTTCATTTTATACCTCTGTTCATTTTATACATCTCTTCATTTTATACCTCTGCTCACTTTATACTTCTGTTCATTTTATACCTCTGCTCATTTTATACTTCTGTTCATTTTATACTTCTGTTCATTTTATACATCTCTTCATTTTATACCTCTGTTCATTTTATACATCTCTTCATTTTATACATCTCTTCATTTTATACCTCTGCTCATTTTATACTTCTGTTCATTTGATACCTCTGCTCATTTTATACTTCTGTTCATTTTATACTTCTGTTCATTTTATACCTCTGCTCCTTTTATACTTCTGTTCATTTTATACCTCTGCTCATTTTATACCTCTGCTCATTTTATACCTAAAGTTTAGAAAATTCTGGTCATTAAAAATTTATTTTTGCATTTTTTGTGTAGTTTCTTAAGAGATTTTTTTGCCCACAGTTATACAATATCAAGTAATTCTATCTAATACAAATCATTTCCTCACAATTGAATAGTTTCAAGTATTCCAATATAATACTAATAATTATATGACTTTAAACCAGGCCATTGGCCTAATGAGTAGAGTGTTCACCAATGGTCCGGGAGATTGGGATTCAATCCCTGGTCAAGTCATACCAAAGACTCAAAAAATGGTACTCGATGCTGCCTTGCTTAACACTCAGCATTATAAGGTAGGGATCAAGGATAAAGTGGAGCAATCCAGGGAGTGGAGCAATGCCTTACCCTACACCTCGGTGTAGTAGCTGTTTAAAAGGGAGCCTTTAAGTCACCCTCGACTAAGGTCGCCAATTTTACTTTTTATATGGCTCTAAGTAATTATTTCTATTTAATAGGACTTGTTTGTTTGCACAGTTATATGGTTATTAGCAATAATCCTTCAAGTAACAATTCTTATTACAAATAACTTAGTTATATGACATTAAGCATTCCTAACATTAATGCAAATAGATGTATTTGACCCATAAATGGGACCCTAACAGGTACAACACTCTGGATCAAAGTGGACCAAGTAGTAATAGCAATAAAGGAGCACTCTTCTCTCTCCAGATTTCCAGAACTGGAGCCTCACCATCAGATGCAATTTAGTGTCATACACAGGACACACCTTTTAAGAGGTCTTACCCTTCTGCAGGGGATACAGCATATTCAAAGTCCTGCTGACATCGCAGCCATTTATTTGAATAATTAGCCATGTTTTGTATGTCAGTATTTTTCACGCTATATATCAACCAGAAAATTTGCTTTTATCTATCACCCATATCTCTGACATGACAAAAAACATTTGATAGTTGCCAAACATACCATTGCATGCAGTCAAATTTTTTCTCCGAAACATTTTTATTCTAATCTAATATATTTGTTCGGAAAATTTATTTATCAAGTTTATTCTTTAAAATTGCTTAACTTTTTTACTCTTTTTAGAAATGTTTCTTCATTCAGAGACATTTTTTTCTTCCTTTTTTTTTTAGATGTTGCAAGCATCCTTTTCTTATCATTTTAACACAGCTAATTTAAGTAGAAAAGTTCTCCAGAGATTAGACAAGCTTGCATTTTCTCATTAGTGACTACATGTCTGCTAGAAAGCAAAGAACAAAATCAAAGATAAATAAATTTAAAATGAAATAAAACAAAAGTAAAATAAAAAATAAAAACCTATTCTCTCCCTCAAAACTAATAATTACAACTGCAGTGTAAGCCCCCTTCTAATTTAAGTTTCTAACATACCCCAGTTTACAACGTTGAAATTAGTTCACTTAGTTTATAATCAAATCAAATTAGATTTTTATCAATTTTAGGGATTTTTCCACCCCTTCAGCCTCTTTCTGTTTATTAAATATACAGCAAAATAAATGAATCCAGGCAAATCAGTTATTTCCCAAGATTAACCAATCACACTAAAGTATTTATAAACCAATCACACAAAAGTATTTGTGAACCAATCATGTTGAAAAGAATCCTATGCACATTCAGATTCTACCAAACAGTAAATAAACAAGTAAACATTGTATCTAGACACACATTTTTTTGTCTTTAAGTTGATTTTTTAAAAATTATTTCCAAATGAAAAATATTTGTTGGTTTTTTTCTTCCTTTTTAGTCACTTAGGATTAAACTTCTTTGTTTTTCTTAATTTATTATTTTTTACACTTTGTACACAGTAGGAAGATTTTTTTTTTTAATTTTGGTAAAAAAACTAGACAGCTCGCAAACCCATTAATTTCTTGCTTTAACAGCCGTCCATGATGATATTGATTCTTCTGTTGAGAATATAGCGAAAAAATTTGAGTTAACATTTCATAGTTATCTCCATTACATCCAGAATTTTGATGATGAAGTGATGTTCAGGAATAATACCAAAAAATTATCACTCACTTGAAAATTGGGCTGTAAATAGCTTTATTTTCTAAGAACATTCTATGTGTATTGCTCTAATCAGAATCTCGCTAGATATAGTTTCAGTTTATATATATATATATATATATACAAACATAATAAAACTACATGGAATATATAGGTGACACTTTCCCATTCCCTGAGATTCACCATGTAATATCAATATCATAATGTAATATGAAATTGAAAAAATAATTGATTTTTCTCTGAAAGCCAACCACAGTTTTCAGATGAGCTGATAACAGAAGAATGGTGCACTAGTGTTGTACAAATCTACCAAACATATATATATATATATATATATATATATATATATATGAGGGTTATTCAATGAATATGTGGATTTTATCAGAAAAAATAATAAAATGGTTTCTTAGTACTGATGGTGAGGTAGTAAATGTTGTTTCTACTAATCAAGTTATGTGATATATTGTTGGATCTATTCAAGTCATTTGATAAATATGGGTAATTTAAATAAAAAAATTTTTTTAGTATCTTAGAATTTTTCTCCATGAATGTACACTCTGCATTGTTTGGAATTGATTTAGAGGAAAACTAATTTCAATCTCACAAAAATATTTGTTTTCAGGTTGTTCAAAATGGTAGCAAATAAAACAGAGTTCTCCATGTTTGACTACAGGTCTGGCAATAAATTTTTGGTGGCTGAAAAGTGTGAACAATGTGAAATTTACAAAAGAATGCATGATGTGAACAGAGAGTCATGCTTTAATCAAAACAATGTTCATAAATTGGGCAAAACATGGGTTTGCCATTATAAGCCAAAGTCAAAAAGACAGTCAATAGAGTGAAAACACACTGACTCTCCAGTAAAGAAAAATTTCTGGGTGCAGCAATCCATAAAATGTTTTGCTAACAGTCTTCTAGGACATGAAAAGACCTATCACTATTGATATTCTAATAATATTTTGAAAATCTTTGAAAATAAGATTATTATCAGTGTGGTGAATTCTATGTATGGATGCTAACTAAACCTATGGAGAAAAAACTTGACGGCAACTACATAAGAGTGCTGCGAGCAATATTGAACAAGTCCTGGAGGCAACACCCCACAAAGCAACAGCTGTACGGCCACCTACCACTCATCATGAAAACTATCAAAATTAGACAAACCAGACATGCAGGACACTGCTGGAGTAGGGACGAGCTCATAAGTGATTTACTCCAGTGGACCCATTCACATGGATGAACAAAGGCAGGATGACCAGCTCGAACCTACATACAGCAGCTCTGTGCCAATATGGGATGTAGCTCTGTAGACCAACTGAAAGCAATGGACAATCGGGAGGGGTGGCAAGAGATGGTCAGGGATATCCATACTGATGGCACGACATGATGATGATGAATCCTATGTAACTGAGAGTACAGGTCTGTATTACTCCCAAGGAGGATACACAATGTCTTACCACCCTATCAGCTGGGACTAGAGAATATTTTGACTGAAACTCTGCAGAGGAGTAAGACCTCCAAAGATGGTCCTGGGTATGACACTAAACAGCATCTAATGGTGAGGCTCCAGTCCTGGAGTTTTAGGGTATGTGGAGTTCTCCTTCATTCCCATTGGTCCAAGGTCTCAAGTTTTATAGTAAATTATAATCGTCTTTGATTAAATTACCTCAAATACTTTAATATCAAAATGAATTTGAATATAATGTGGTAAACAATAACAAAGTAATAACAACAAAATCGATTTATCTGCACAACAATACAAACATATATTAAACAATATTTATGATTTTACTGATTAGGTGTATATGTGACACTTGGGTGAAAAGTGGTTAATTTAGGTGTGGCTTGTGGGACTCAGCAGCTTTTCACCTGGAGGATGTCAAAACCAATAAAAGAAGGGAAGTGAAGAGAAAAAAGGGGTCATACTTCAGACCTTTAGTCTTTTATATTTTCAGGATGCTGTAGTTATATAGTGTTTTAACACTATATAACAATTTTTTATGACATATGGTCAAAATAGTTAAAGCCATAGTGTTGCATATTGACCCTTGACAGAGCCGGATGTTCCAGCTGAGTAAACAAAGTGATTGCAGGATGCACCTGTGTAAACAAGTGGAAACAGCTAATGTGAATCAAAGCTGCAAGAACACTGTGTAGACATTATGAAATTATATATACACAGGTACCCCAGAGTAACGGTCAGTCATGGAGAGTGGCTGCTTAGCACTGCCCGAGAAGTGCCGCAACCCACAGCAGTCTTCAGTTGTCAGTCTGAAGTCTCAAAGTCCCAGAGTGGCCAAAGAGGGCCAAGTGACCCACTGGTGAAGATGAGTTGAGAACATCTCGTCAAAGAAGAAAAGACGTATGGCCCTTAATTCAAGTGTGGCACAGCGTGGTTAAGAAGAAAGGGTCAATATAGCAGTTCGCCTTCATATCCATTCATCTCCGTCTATCTCTTTCACTCACTTATGCCAGTTTTGACCCTTTTGAGAAATAAAGTTGAAAGAATATTATTTTTATCAAGAAATGCGTTTTTGTGTCTTCATTATGCCACTATATAACAATAGTATATTCTCTTGTCTGCTCACTTTTGTAAAAGATTTACTCACCACAGCTGACTTTCAGTGTGAAAAGTTGGCCTAGATAGATGTTCACTGGTTCAGACTAAAAGTTTTGCACTTAAAAACCACAGAGTTTTCCTAATGTATTTTTTCACTGACTTAACAGGAAAATTTGCATTCCAATTTGTAAGCTCAAGCTCCCAATATGACTAATATACTAACATGACTAATTAAAAGACTATGTATTTACTATACAGACATCAATCACTTGAAAAACCTAGATGCCTACTCACTGGCTCAGTTCTGAAGGAATCATATTTTACTCAAAGAATACTCTTTCTATTTCAAACAATCATATTTTTGATTTTACAAGTGGACAATTTAGCTGAGGTTTAATGGGTTGATATATCATTAATATATCAACCCCTTAAGGGTTATTTTACATCAAAATTTGATTCATTTGTAAACATTCAGTTGTAATAACTATACTTCAATGTTCCACTGCATTTTTTGAAAATTTCACTTTCTTATGTTCATTATTCATTTGCAGAAATCTCAAATATACATACCTAATACAAATAATTTGCAACCAGTTATATGATATCAAGTAACTAATGATAATAATCCATAGTAAACAATCATAGCTTCAAGTAATGATTCTCAATATGAATTTGTATACAGTTATAAGATATCAAGTATTCTTATCTAATACAAATAATTTGTACACAATTGTATCTTTTCAAGTATTTGATTTGGTTTGGTTTCTTTGTTTAATGGCATATCAATCTTTGTGGTTTATTTGATACAAAAGCCATTCTTACAGAAGCACAATAGTGGTATTATTTAACCCATAGCTGGAAGGATAAGGGGTTCATGCCTTTCTCAAGGGTATTAGTCTGAAAGTGAACGGAGTTCAAATTTGCTTACTACAATGTCACAGTCCAGTACATTTGCCACTAATCCATGAGGACTCCCCTTTTCAAGTCTTCATATACTAATAATTATATGATTTCAAGTTTACTTCTATTCAATAATAATCCTTTATTTAAAGATGGTTTGGTTTCTTTGTTTAATGGCATATCAACCCTTTTTAGGTTATTTAATGCCGAAGCCATTCTCCTAGAAGAACAGTAGTGGTACTATTTAACCCATAGCTGGGAGGATAAGGGGGTTCATACCTTTCCCAAGGGTATTTGCCTGAAAGTGAACGTAATAGAGCGAATGGAGTACGAACTCGCATTCTACAATTCCACAGTCCAACGCTTTAACCATTACACCACGAGGATTTTATTTAAAGAGTTATATGGCTTCAATTAACTTATGACAATAATCCATGATAAACAATTATAGCTTCAAGTAACTATTCTTAATACAAATAATTTTCAAACAGATCTATTTGATCCGTAGATGGAACCCTAACAGGTACCACAACTTCAGGTCAGAGTGGGCCTGGAAGTAATGGCAACCAAAAGCCCCCCCCCGATCCAAAAGTGAAGCCTTGCCACCAAATGTAGTTTAGTATCATTACCAGGACACACATTTTGACTGAGCATAATTACAAAGATTTGTATCCTGACTGAACATTTCAATAATGGAAGAAAGAGAGACAGGGAATTCCTTGATGTCTACAGTAATTACTCAAGTGTTGCTTGTATACAATTTTAAAGAGATATTCTAAAAGAAAAATAATATTGTCACATAAGAGACTAAATTATGAATTCTTTTAAATAACATTTATGATATAATAATTATTTGTGTATAAAATACACTATTTTTTCAGTTTTCAGCCAAAAAGTTAGGAGGCATATTATACATGAAAGCTATATAATTAATTTTCAGAGCACATGCTTTACCATATTTGGGACAGGATGACCGAAAGTAAGTTATATTAATAGTCCAAATTAAAGTGTTTTACACTGTTACAGAGAACTATCCACTGGAATGGGTGTTTGTTCATAAGTGATGCATTCAATAAGTTTCCAGACTTTTTTTTACAGGCTTTTAAAATTGTCATAGACTCTTAAAAATTCACTATGTTATTGCTATACATCTTATGAGATGACTGACCAATTTTTATGATTTCAGATTCAAATTAAAAGCTACAGCAGGAATTGGAATTGGAGATTATTTCAAAGGGTTTCATGTGTGTACTATCAATAAAAGTGCCCATACAAAATAAATCTGGAAACTTATTTAATGATCCTCATAATTTTGTTTCCCCTAATGTGAATTCATGTTTTATGCCAACTTATTGCTTTTTTGTATGAACATATATGTCTCTGTGCTTTCTCTAAATACGATGTAAATTGTGTTTGCTTGGTTTGTTTTTTGGTTTAATGGCATTTCAACCTTTGTAGGTTATTCAATACCAAAGCCATCTTCCAAGAAGAACAGCAGTGGTACTATTTAACCCATAGCTGGGAGGAAAGCGGGGTCCATACCTTTCCTCAGAATGACAGCTACCAACAGGAAAGTGAATGTAATAGGATGTCTGGAGTTCGAACTCACTTACTCCGATTCCGCAATCCATTGCCTTAACCATTACACTATGAGGACACACTCATGAATTTTGTGTTTTAAGATATAATGTAAACTATATAAATTCTTATTTTTTGTCAGTACGAGCCAATAAAAAGTTGAACAAATGTTAAATTTTGGTTAAATTTAGCTGCTACGAATCCTAAAATATCAGGGTGTACAAGAGTTGATAACTTTTTTGACCAATTGGATCCAAGCACTGCAACACTGATATATAAAGAGTGTGGATTGCAAGGGGTGGGGGCTATGTTGAAAAATGAACTTTATTCAGTCACATTCCATAAGACCATTTTGGTCAGCGTATAAGACATGAGAATTTTTTTTTTTGTAGCATTTCGTAGTCCAAAGTTAGAGGTTCATATTATACATAAATGAAAGTTATATGCTTATGATCATGGTGGATAAATTTTGTAAAAGATTCAATTTTATTATTTGACACAACATATAATAATAACACTATGAAACAAAATTTTTACTTTTTCTAGTTCCTTGGCAGAAACTGTTATTTCCTAACTGTTTATGATTAAAATAAATAGAAAACAACAATTTCTCTTTTCAAATTTTACTTTTGCAACATTGCCAGTGAAATTTTCAAATTGATTCACTTTCCAGAACATTCTAGGAAGATTCAGTGCTGAGTAACTGATAGAAAATTTTCTTGAACTTATTAAATATTTTTTGTTTATTTTTGTATAACTCAGGTATAAATACATATAAAATTTAATTCATATCTTGTTTGATTCAGACCTTACATAAATGAAAATATTTTAATTTCACATTTTTATATAGAAAATAGGTTAATTTCTAAATTTCATTAACCAGGTCCTAAAAGCAAAGCTTGAAGGGAATAATGACTATTCTTTCTACTTTTACAATACAAGCAACTAAAATAATGAAACAAACAATCTAGGAATAAAATTTAAATTACATAGTGTCATCATTATGAATTGATGATACAAGATTTTTTGAACATGTGACCTGAGTGTCTCACTGTGAAATCATTTTAGTCACTGTCATGTCCTAACTCCTAATGCACCCTGGCGGGGTGCTGTAAAAACCCCACTGGGAAACAATGCTACAGTGGGAGGAGCGTTCTTCCCAGAAGATGATTGGTTCAGCTACTTGTCCACTTTTGTTATAAGTTTTAAAGATATGAGGCTTGTTCAAAATTTAATTTAATTTTAATGAATTTAATTCTGTCACTTGTCAAGGCATTTTTAATTCCCACAAAAGTGAATCTATATTCTGCAATGGAATTTTCTTCATTAAAATACAAATAAATCAATGAAAACACAGTTTCTTGTGCATTTCCTGTTGGTAGCTGTCATCTTTACTTATTTTTCTAAGCCATTCCAAACTTATCTTATTATTCTCATTGTCCTCTGTCAAGGCCGACAATGGCTGTAACAGCTTTTTGCTGAAATGGCCAGAGCAGGTGAAATCATCATAGCAACATGATCTGAGCAAGTGTTCACTAATCTGTACTGGTAGGTCAGCGATTAGACATTTTGTTAAGATGTCTACAGTGGAACAGAGTGCAGGGAGAAATCAACACATGCCTTTTTAAAAGCAAGCAACCTTACAATCTTTAAGATGTATGATCAAGAGTATAGACAAGGGAGGTGATTATGTCAGAAAATGAATATTTGTCACACAAAATGAAGACTTTCTTCCTCATGAGGTAACAGACTTTTTGATTTACCCACATATATATAATAGAGATGTTCGTAGTATAATGATAACTATCATAGGAAATGGATATGGTGACCAGAGTTCAATTCCTGGATGAGGCTGATTGCATTTCACATAATATTAATACCCTTGGGAAAGGTATGAATCCAGCAATTCCCTCTCCAGCTATGATATAAATAGTAGGGTGGACTGACAACCAGTCCAGGAGAAGGAAAAATTCAAACAGATTAAAGATCACTTAAAAATTGACCTTGTGTCATGGGGAAGATGTTGGTAAATATATACTTATAATTGCTCTGTTATTCCAACAATGTTTGAATTAATTCCTGACCCCTAACCATCCCCTTTTACCTAATTTTTAATACATTTGAATTCTAAAATTCTGAACAATGTATTTACATTGCACATATAAAGGAGGTGCGCTTAGCATAATGGTTATTGTCTTAGGAAATGGAATCAATGATGAGGGTTCAAATCCTGGATGAGGCTGATTGCAGTTCACTTTGTGTAAATGTCCTTAGGAAAAGCATGAATTCATTTCTTTTGCTAGCTGGCTATGGGTAAACAGTATGGCAGACTAGGCTCTTTCACCTTGGTGTGGCAACCAGTCTAGGAGAAGAAAAAAATCTGAATTCAAACCAGTTGTACTCAACTTAGAAATTGACCTTGTGTCACATTATGTCCATGGAGCAGAAGACGGGTAAATGCACATACCTCGGCTTGAGGATCCCTGATTTAAAATATTCATTGATTTTATTCATTTGCAGATCATTAAAATCAATTTTATATCCAATTTCTTCCATAGTTTTTACTTCATTGACTTTTGTTTCTATGAACATTTTGATTTGATTAGTGTTTTGGTATTATATCCATTTTATTTTCATGGTAATTAGAATATATTAAATCCTAAAATGATGATGTAATTTTTTTTAAAAATAAGGAGATAAAAACAAGTCATTTCTGATCAACAATTCTAGCTGAAAGAATTAAAAATGTTTTGCTCAAAGAATGGCAAGAAAAACTGTTTGAAACACTCATTTAACCCCTCAAAGGGTTTATTCCAAAAATCTACTGTCTTTGAACCAATATGGTGGGTTAAGAAGGTTGTTCAAAGGCCTAGGGCACTGAATATTCTAACTGCAATGGGTAGGAAAAGAAATCTGTCTGAAAGTGACCAGTACCTAGCCAGTTTACAATCTTTGGCCAGCCTAGAAATGATGCCAGGATCTATCATTGATTTAATCTTCATGCTGGGAGAAGGTATCACAGCAGGTAGCATCCCAAATAAGATAATTGCCCCATCTTTAAATGGAAAAACTATTATACCATCTACTTTCTTGAGGTCCTTCAGCCTGCCCGGAGGTGATGCCCAGATCAGTCATTGATTTAATCAAGTTACACTCAGTAAAAGTATCACAGCATGTAGCATCCCATTTAAGAGAACTGCCTACAACCAGCAATGGTAAAACAGTTATACCATCCACTTTCTACTGGTTCCTTGATGCTATCACACAAGTTCTATCTATGAGGGATAACCAGCTATGTCCAGACCATGCTTGATGGTATAGTTAAGGGCAGAATGTCAAGGGAAACGACTGACACTCAGACAATCCATTTTTATAGACAAGATGCCTCAAAGACGACTGACTATAAGTGAATCACAGACATTCCAGAGGAAGGAGAAAGGCGTTTAATGAATGCAGGAACTATAGATCAGATTCCTGGAGGTGCTAAAATCAATAAATAAACAACATTGGTTTATACATTATTGTTTTTCAATGTGTTATCATTTAATAATCACATCACGTCTCCTCAGTATGTAACACACTTACTTCAATATGCCAAGAAAGAAGGCAAAAACCAAAGTAGCCCCCCACCTCCCGCAAAATAAAAACAAAAAAATAACAAGCAAAACTTTGAATCAAAAGAGAAAAAAAAAAAAAAAAAAATTAATCTGACAATGCAGATAAGAAAAGAAAAAAAAAAGTATTTGCATTGTACGTGTTAGTAACAAGAATGGCAAAGAAATTCAGTTAGCAGAAAGTTATTAAAAATCATGGAAGAAACAAAGCTCAATTATTATTCACTTATAAAAGACGATATTATTGGTATGGGTTTAGAAAAATGAAAAAAAAAAAAAAATGATGCCTATTACATCTGACACATCCAGTTTATCACTAAGATCTGACAAGTTGAGGTTGAAGGAGAAAAGGAAAAATATTTGTTTTTTGGGAGGTTTAAAAAAAAAAAGAAAGAAAATATATGGGAGAGGGAGTGTACAAATCATTCAATCAAATTTTCAAATTACTGAGATTCAAGTCTTAATTTACGAGCTATTTTAAAAATATTTATACTATCTGCTCAAATAGATATTGCCACTGCTATCTTTGAACAAATGCAATATTTGGTTTTTAGAAAGAGACACTGGCAAGTGATATAGTTAGATAGTTATGTGTGCATATATGTATGTTTGTGTAGGAGGACATGTATATGTGTAAGAAGATGTATATGTGTGTGCATATGCACAGGCACATATATGTAAATGCGTAAGTGTGTGTGTGTGTGTGTTAGTTGTCTAAATTTCTGAGACAAAGCTTGGTGATTTTTATCATTAAGGGTTTTCAGACTATTGTCTTCATCTTTATTGTTATTTTCACAACATTTTGGCCAATATGTCCTCCAGACTTCTTCAGGTGTTTGACAAACTCGGGAACCTTCACGGAACTTTGAACTACGTCCTTTATTGAATCTACGGGGGGGTCACCTGTTCTGATTCCGTTAGCCATAATTGGGTACAAGTGTTAAGTATTCCTGTATTGTTACTCGCCTGTAGTGAGGATTGAACCAGCAACTTCCAGATGATTGTCTCCTTAGACGCTGAGGGAACCAACACCTATAACCATTATGTCATGTGTCCAGCTGTGTGTGTGTGTGTATATATATATATGCGTGTGTGTGTGTCTACAGGTATGTATATGTGTGTGTGTGTGTGTGCTTGGTTTGGTTTGGTTTCTTTGATTAATGGCCTATCAACCTTCGGGGGTTAGTTAATACCAAAGAATAAGGTTTATTCTTCAACATAACTGGGCCACTGGCCTAATGAGTAGAGTGCTTGACAATGGTATAGGAGACTGGGGTTCAATCCCTGGTCAAGTCATACCAAAGACTCAAAAAATGGTACTTGATGCCATCTTGCTTAACAGTTAGCATTATAAGGTACGGTTTAAGGGTAAAGTGGAGCAATCCAGGGAAGGAGTAGCACCCTCCCCTACACCTCAGTGTGGTAGCAATAGAAAAGAGAGTTTTCGGGTAACCCTCAACTAAGGTTGCCAACTTTTATTTTTTTCAACATAGCCCCTATCCCCACAGTCCACCAACTTCCTTGTAGAAGAACAGTAATGATATTGTTTAACTTATAGGGGGCTGGAGTAAAGGGGTTCAAAACATTCCCAAGTTTAGTAGTCCAAAGGTGAACATAACAGTGTGAGTGGAACTTGAACTTGCTTACTTCAAAGCTGCACTCCAGCACTTTACTCATTAGGCCATGGGGACTCCATGCGTGTATATGAACGGGTATTTATCTACATGTTCATATATGTGTTTGAGCATATATATATATATATATATATATATATATATATATATGTGTTTGAGCATATATATATATATATATATATATATATATATATGCTTATCAGTGTTTGTTTTCAGGCATGTGTTCAGTTTAGGAAGTAGCGTCTCATCAACAGAAAACGACATCGACACACGGCTGACGAAAGCATGGACGGCTATAGATAGGCTCTCAATAATATGGAAATCAGACCTGACAGATGAAATGAAGCGCAGTTTCTTCCAGGCAGCGGTTGTATCGATACTGCTATATAGATGCACTATATGGACGCTAACCAAACAGCTGGAGAAGAAACTTGACGGCAACTACACAAGAATGTTGAGAGCAATATTGAACAAGTCCTGGCGACAACACCCCACTAGACGCCAACTGTACGGCCACCTGCCTCCCATCACGAAAACTATACAGGTCAGACGAGCCAGACACGCCGGACACTGCTGGAGAAGCAAGGACGAGCTCGTAAGTGACGTACTACTATGGACCCCCACATATGGCCAAGCAAAAGCAGGACGACCAGCCCGAACTTACATACAGCAGCTATGTGAGGACACAGGATGTAACTCAGAAGACCTGCCGGAGGCGATGAACGATAGGGAAAAGTTGCAAGAGATGGTCAAGGATATCCGTGCTGGCGGCACGACTTGATAATGATGATGATGATATATATGTGTGTGTGTGTGTGTGTTTGTACATACACACACACACACACATATATATGCTTGTAGATATACATGTGAGTGTGTGTATGTATACTGGTATATATATGTGTATTTATGCATGTGTACAAATTTATACAGATATGTGTGTGTATATATACCTGTACACATATATATATATATATATATACACACACGCGGCTGTTTACCTACTTACATATATATCCATGTATTTGTTTACAGATATATATATATATATATATATACACACACACAGATATGTGTGAATGTGTAGAGGTGTGTGTGTATGAATAGATATATATATATATATATCTGTGTATGTGTGCATGTATATATATATATATATATATGTCAGTGTATGTGTGTGTGTGTATATATGCATACACGCGTGTTGCTACTTACTTGTTACAAAGAAAAAATTAGTACATCCATAAAACTAATAAAAAGTGAATAAAAGAAAAAAAAGTGTTGAATTAAAGAAGGATCCTATAAGGAAAAGATCCATATTGCTCATGAAAATCCACGATTGCGAAAAATGAGTTCATGCTATGCAAATTACAAAATCATTATCATAAACTCAACAAAAATGATTACACACGTCATTTTCTTTTGTTGTTGTCTATTTGTTTATTTAGTAGTATGTGAAAACATAATCCATTTTTCTCGATGCTAATTGAATTAAATTCTTATCAAGGTTTCGCAAGAAGAATAAAACAGCTCAGAGTCATAATGGCCGATCTCAGTTTTAAAAAGGAAGCAGAAGAAAAATCCTAAGTTATAGGAAATTGATTTGTATACATCATTGGCATGATGTGTCAGGTCTCTGCTCCTTTTCAACTCATCGTCCGTACATTTGTCTGCGCTAATCTGCAGTTGCAATCAGGGAATCTGAACTTCATTTCCAAACGGCACAACTATTTTTCTACTCTTCCAAACTTACGGTATTTTTAGAGCGAAATGTCAAATAATCTACAGAAAATAAGAGAAATGACAAAAGGAACAATAAAAAGGGGGGTTTTAATATATTCTAAATTCTCTAAACTATTTTCTATTCAAATATATATTTTTTTTAAATTCTAAATTAAATCTTTTTTTTCAAAAACTGCCATGTTTGTTTATGATTGGCAGTTAATAAAAATATTATTACGGTTGTTGTAGTTGTCATTGTAGAAGAACTGGCAACTGTTAATGTGTTTGTATCTTGAAAAATCAGATTCCTAAATTGATTAATATGCATTTGTGTTCTCAAGAGAAAGTTTTGAGGAATTAATTAAAATAAACCAAAAATGGGGAGAAAGTCAGAGAGAATGTTCAACAAACAAAAATAATTGAAGGAATAAAAAAAAAATCCAACCAAACATGCTACAAAACTTGATAAAAGGTCAATAAGTTGACAGAAGTCCATACTTAGCAACAACCAAAATTCCCCGACCTTTGAACTCTGATCAGTTTGGTTTCTTTGTTTAATGGCATATCAACTTTCATGGGTTAGTTAAAGCTGAAACAATCCTTTTTAAAGAACAATAAGGTGATATTTAATCCAAAACATAGGAGAGATAAGAGGCTTCATACCTTTCCCAAGGATATTAATTCCTAAGTGAACATCATAATAATGAAAAGACGATAATGAACACTTCTTATGACGATGAATACCGGGAGAATATTAATCTCGGTGTTAAGTTAACTCCAGCCAAACACTTTAGCAGTCAGACTGACGTTCAACACTCTTTTACCTATGCTGTATTTATACTTTTGTTCAATATACTTGTTTCATGTAATCCCAAGTCTGTGTCTTTCTTCCGGACCTTTTACTGGTCCACAACAATAATACAACTGGAGTTTGAACTTGCTAACTATGATTTGATGTCCCATACATTAGCAATTGAGCCCCCGCTAACAATCTCTGATTAGAATGTAGTATCAGTTTATCCTCTCAGCTGCATTCCTGTCTTCAGACACAGGTCACCTGAACTAGGGCCATTTTTGGCTTTACTTACATGTATATATATTTACTTAATCCCTCAGCCATGTGCAGAATGTGACACAAGGTCAATTTTTTATTGGATTGTTTTATTTTATTTATTAACATAATATTTATAATGAAATTTTATTTATATAGTAAGTAGTAAATTAGTTGGCCGACCATAGTTGAGAGCAACCTGAAGGCTCCTTTTTCAATAGCTACTGCACCGAGGTGTAGGGAAGGGCACTACTCTTTTCCATGGATTGCTTCACTTACCCTTGATTCATACCTTATAATACTGAGTGTTAAGCAAGGAAGCATCATGTACCATTTTTTGAGTCTTTGGTATGACTTGACCTGGGATTGAGCTCCAGTTTCCTAAACCATTGGTCAACACTAACCATTATGCCACTAGGCCAGTTATTGATATAATATTTAATATAAAATTTTATATATTTATATAGTATTTAATATAAGATTTCATTTACCTTATAAAATGTTTTATTCATTATCTAATGAAACTTGTAATAAAGGACATAATATCAAATAAATACACACTATCAAATCTTGGTTTTCTTAGTTGATTGTATAAGGCTTATGGTAAAGAAAAATGAATTATGAAGATTGTGTTCCTCTAACTGGGAGAGATTGAAAATCAACATTCCAGTTTATATATATATCATGACTGCTACATCTTGATAGAAGATGGCTTACCTCACCACTAAAATTACAATACCCTGATTAATAACCAATTCAACTTATGAAAAATATACAAGATGCATAAGATGATAAGATAGCAAGACACCTGTACATCTTTGGATTATAATGACATACACTTGTACAATAATTGTATCACTCTCAGGGTCCATATTGCTACAGCCCAGTGACAAACATAGCAAGATAATGGGTGTCTATGCAAAATGTAGGTTTTATTTCAGAATGCCTTCTCTTAGACTTAATTACCTGGTTACCTTGGCCCAGCTGAAGCAGGGTACCTTACCCTACTTCAGCTGGGCCACCGGGCATTTGTGTAGGGTGAAGTATCAATGACAAGCATTGATTCACATTGCACTTGACCTTCGGGTCTAGTTAATCTATGACCAGCAAGGTCACCTGGCATATGTGCTGGGAGACTTAGCAAAAGCTAGCATAGTTCACATTGCACCAAGTGATCCTATGACCAGTATTGTCCAGCAGCGCATGGGTTTCAGCTTGTGACCTCCCCTAAACCACACTATAAAAAAGACATTGTGTCAAATCCTGCCTGGTGGAAAGCACAGATAAGTATCACCTTCTCTTAGACTTTTCTCATCAAAGGAGACCTACAAGTTAGCAGGTTTGATGGTGGAGCTTTCTTCTCCAGTTTTGATTTTGATGTTAACTTCTCTTAGAAGGGTGTCTTTACCATAACTTTCATGACTGAAGCCACTTCTATCCCCCCCATATATATATATATATATATATATATATATATATATATAGCATTACCATTATTCTACAACTCTGCTGCCTCATGAGTTATTTTCTGTCAAAATGAATTAAATATCACCGGAAAAAGAAATGAAGAAAATAATTTTTCATCCAATTCATCTTTTTCAGAAACTTTTACTACTTCATCTGCATATTAAAGATAAGAAAATTAAATAGTTGTAAGTGCTTAACCCTTTCACTGTTCAAAGCAAATTAATGGTGTCAATTGACAAGATTTTATCCTTTATTTTTAATAAAACACAGAGTGCCACATGTGAAAAACTGTGAAAGTGTAAAGAATTAATTCAAGCATTACTCAGACAATATGTATTTACACTTGTATAGTTAAAAACGATCAGCCAGGGTTTTTAAACCTTGGTAGGATAATCAGTCTAGAAAGAGGAAAATTCTAAATTCAAACCAGCTTTATTCTGCTTAAAAAAGGGGCATTGTGATACATCCTGACTCTCTAAGAGGTATTGGCTAAATACATACTTAAAAATTTTTTTATAGATTAACAAAATTCTTCAGGCTTACCAATAAAAAAAAAGTGCTCTATTTTGAGAGTGACCTCTCTGAAGAGACTACATTTTGAAGGTTAGTTCTTCAGAGCGACAACCTTTCAAAGGTCATCTCTCAAGGGAGACTATCTGAGTGTCACCACCACTTTAGAGATACTACACAGAAAAAGAGAAAAGCACATATCCATCTCTTCTCCCCCAGTTATGAGTAAAAAGTAGAGCAGTAGGCAACTAATCAAAGAGAAAGAAAACTCTGAATACAAACCTACGATACTCCACTTAAAAATGGACCTTGTGTCACATCCTATCTTTGGTGTAAGGCTTGGGTAAATATATACCTCTCCAAAGACACTACATTCTCCAAGGTTATATATCCAGACTTGGCATTCTCAAGGGTTACCAGCGAAGAAATATTGTATTCTCCTGGATTACTTATCCAGAGATCCAGTGTTATCTATAGTTAGCTAACAAGATATCTATTCTACAAGGTTATCTACTGAGAGACATAATATTTTATTAGTTTATGTATCAACAGACTTTATATTCATCAGGGTTAAACATCAAAGTCACAATATTTCTTAAGTTTAACTGTCAAGAGACATTACGTTCTTTTTGCTTATTTGTTGTCAGAGAAAATTTTCTGGATTAACTTACCAATAAAATTTTTTCAAACTGTTAGAATATATTAGATATACTTTCAATGCTCGAGTACTATCCGATACTATCCGGGATTATTTGGAGCTAAAAATTGTAGGAATACCAATTGGTCGAGGCCTAGCCTGGCTCAACAAATTTTGTAACTGTAAGGCTATAATTCAGGTCTCAGAAAGTCACATGATATGCAGGCATATTACGAAATATTACTAAAATAATTTCCATTGTAGGATTCTATATATTATACTGTTTTAATTCTGTCTTATTTTCAAGAATTCAACCATCAAAATTTTGTCCCTGATTTTACATTTACAATCAATTCTACATATTTGAAGAAACCAAGAGAAAATATACATGCATTCAATTTTTTTTGCATTTATTTGGAAAATGTTCCAAATTAAACCAGTTTTGACAGCTAATTAGATATGCACAATAAAAATACTGCCAACAGAATTTATGCAATGTAGTGGGCTTTATCAATTGTGAGATTATTTTAAAGATTCTTAGTTCTTTGAATGTGAATAGAAACCTCACTGAAAAAGTTAACATTGTCATTTTGCAATCAAAGG
The DNA here is from genome assembly GCA_963585895.1 of Sepioteuthis lessoniana. Lineage (NCBI taxonomy): Eukaryota > Metazoa > Mollusca > Cephalopoda > Myopsida > Loliginidae > Sepioteuthis > Sepioteuthis lessoniana. Next base: position 3,776,537 of record CAUZXS010001320.1, read on the forward strand.
AAAAAGGAAAAAGTATCAATCTTCTTGAAAAGGTGCAACCTGCAAAGCAAAACAATTGTCACATCTTTTTATCTATCTCGTAAAATGACAATGTTGATTTTAGCCGTTCATTTCCATGCACAGTCTTTATAGGCCTTAGGTTCTGACATATTTATTTCTGTTCCTCTAATTAGCAAATTCCAATGGGATAAAGATATGAATAACTCTCTTTTCTAATTTATTAGGTGTGTGCTAAAGTTTCCAGCAATAAGTGATTATCAATTGTGTATTCAGTCTCTAGTTTTAAAAAGTGTGGCTATCATTTATATACACGTGAAGTACCATTTTCATTAACAGTAGGGGAGTAGCTTCTTTTAATTTCCTTATTTTGTTTCATTTAAAATATTTCATAAATACACTTTAGCTTTGGATAGCAGAAGAAACCTGAATCTAAACACAAACATATGCGTGTATATAAGTAAAAAAAAAAAAAAAAAAATATATATATAAGTAAAGTTGGCAACTAATGTCAAGGGTGACCAAAAGGCTCCCTTTTCAATAGCTACTGCCCTGAGGTGTAGGGGAGGGCACTACTCTATTCCCTAGATTGCCCCACTTTACCCTTGATCCATACTGTATAATGCTGAGTGTTAAGCAAGGCAGTATCAAGTAACATTTTTTTGGTCTTTGGCATAACTCGACCTAGAATTGAACCTTGGTCTCCCGGATGATTGGCGACCACTCAACTCATTAGGCTAATGTGCATATATATATATATATATATATATAAGCAAATATATATTAGTTTTTATATATATTTAATTGCATGGAAGCTTATCTGCGACCATAGGTTTCATACCATCTTATAAGTGACAATTATCAGGCAGATAAAGAAAGATATTGGAGAAATTGAAAAATACAATGAAAAAACATTAGGATTGTGTATAACTCTTTATGTGTGTGTATGTGTGTGTACATGTTTGTGTCGATTATATTTGCGTATTATTGTTTGCATTCATATAAGTGATATTTAGCATATGTGTGTATGAACATACATGCACTGCGTGGCAAATTTAAGGTTGTCTCCTGGATATGAGTTGCGATGTGAAGCCAAAGTCATGACAATTTGACCAAGCAAAAAAATTTATTGTATTTGTGTGAGTGTGTGTAGTGATGATTTTAACTACAAAACAAAATATCATCATCATTGCATTACAAAGAAAATAAAGTTTTGATTTGTAGGCATAATAGACAAAGGAGTATGATGGGTCAGAATCCCAATAAATATTGTGGTGATGAGACATGTTATATCGTAATATACTATGGAGTATTATTTACTTATTTATTTTTTATTTTTTGTATTTGTGTGTGAGTGTGTTTGTGTGTGGTGATTTTTACTAAAATTAAGTTTGGTGATTTTTACTAAAATTAAGTTTTGATTTGTAAGGATAACTGATGAAGGCATATATATATATATATATATATATATATATATATATATCACTCCATAATCATTAATTTGAAGGATTTCCCATGGCCTAGAGGTTAATGGTTTGATCTGGTTGTTTGAGTTTTATGGCATATCAACCTTTGTAGGTTATTTAACGCCAAATCCATTTTTATGTGAATAATCTGTTCAATTTCAAAGAATTCAGTTAAGCATAAGCACGCAGTTTAAATGTAAGTAGAGTTTAATTGTGAAAAACATTTCTATTTCAAGCTATTCAGTTTAGTCAAGCAGTTCTAATTCAGCTAATTCAGTTTAGTATGAGTACAGATTTTGTTTACACACAATTAAATGTCAAATCAGTTTAGTGTAAGTACAATTTCAAAGTCAAAAAACATTTCCATTTCAAATAATTCAGTTTAGCATAAGCACGCAGTTTAAATGTAAGTGCAGTTTAATTGTCAAAAACATTTCTATTTTAAGCTATTCAGTTTAGTCAAACAATTGAGTTTAGCATACGTATGTCATTAGTTCTATTTAACCCATAGATAGGGTCCTATCAGGTGCAACCATGCCAGGCCAGAGTGGATCTGGGAGCAATGGCAATGAAGGGGTGCTCCACATTCCCTAAAGCTCCAGTATCACTGGAACCTGACCATGAGATTGTTTAGTGTTAGATCAGGACACTCATTGTGGGGGTCTTACCCCTCTGCAGAGGTACAGTCGGTGTATTCTAGAGCCCAAGCTGACTGAGCAAGCATAGAGGGTAATGTACTGGACTGGGATATGATAGTAAGTGAATTTGAACTCACGATATTATGTTCAGATTGAGACTAATACCCTTGGGAAGGATATAAACTCTCCCATCCTACCATTTATGGTTATTAGTCTGTAAATGAACATAATAGCATAACTGGAGTTCGGACACACAAAATTGTTGCAGTCAAGCTCATTAGCCTCTACACAATAAGGATTGGAGATCAAGTCTCCATTCATGTTAGAATTCTTTATCATTTTTCTACTCCTGAATTATGATGGATTTTAGAATGATTATCAAATGAATACAAGAATAAATATCACTTTAATATTTCACACACACACACACACACACACATATATATATATATATATATATATATGGAATATCAAAGTTATATATATATATATATATATATATATATATAATTATCTTTCAAAAGAACTTTTGATGTTTTTGTCTAACTTTTAGGTCCAGTTTCAGTCCTATGAAAGACATATTTTCTCACTTTGCAAATTACCATTTTATATTCAACTGCAGTGTATCGTCAATTTGTGGAGAAATTCCAATATCATTTGTCAGCTAATTTTGATCTGTTCTTAACCTAATTTTAAGTTTTGGAACCAGTCATCTTTAGCAAATTTGTTTCTCTGGTTGGTTGGTCAGTTTGTGTCACCAAAACTATTTTACAAATAACCGACCTCAAATTGCAAACATGGGGGATAAGCTGTATAAAACTTTACCATCAGATGGCATAATAAAAGAGTATTTCACAAGGATTTTAGGAGTGTCTTCAAGCTGGGAGATTACATGAGATCAACGCATTGAGCAGAAATAATTCAGGATAACCATTAAGGGATTTAGAATCAGTTTTTCAAGCTGTATTATAGAAAAGTGAAAGCGAAAGTGAAAGTATAAATGAAAGTGAGAAAAGACTCCATCTATGCCAAGATTTTCATTATTCCTTAGAAATCCTGGTTATTACAAAGGAGCAAAGACTAAAATTTGAACACTAGAAGGATACGGATCGAAAGGAAACTACTTTCTTTTCTATTCATTTACCCACCATACAGCCTTCCTCCTCCTTTCTGTTACTTCTTGCTTTCCTTCTCTTTATCTCTTTTACTACTGTCTTTCATCTATTTTCTTTCTGTGGGTGCTCTCCTTCACCTTACTATTCTTTCTTCCACCTCTCCTACCCTTTCTTGTTTTTTCTCTCTTTCTCCTCTCTTTTTTTTTCATTCTTTCCTATTCTAGATTCTTTTCCTCTTTTCTTTCCACCTTTTACCTCCTCTCTTTCCTCCCTTCCTATTTTTACCTCCTCCCCTTTTCTCCCTCTTCTATCCTTATTTTTCTCTTTCACTACTCCTCTTTCCCTCTTCTATTTTTTCTTCCTCTCACTTCTATTTTTTTTCTCTCCTTCTCTCCCCAATTTTATCTCATACTTTTATCACCGACTTTCCTTCCACTTCTTTTTCACCTAGGTTGACAGATTTGCTTCCTCCCCACACATTCTCTCTAATTTACTTTTCATTTTTTCACTTACTGTTCAAGAACTTCCATTCATATTTACTATCCCTTTTTCCCTTCTTTTTTCCTTCATTCACTCCATTTTCTTCCTCTGTTCCTTCCTTCTTTTTTCCTTCATTCCCTCCATTTTCTTCCTCTGTTCCTTCCTTCTTTTTTCCTTCATTCCCTCCATTTTCTTCCTCTGTTCCTTCCTTCTTTTTTCCTTCATTCCCTCCATTTTCTTCCTCTGTTCCTTACTTCTTTTTTCCTTCATTCTCTCCATTTTCTTCCTCTGTTCCTTCCTTCTTTTTTCCTTCATTCCCTCCATTTTCTTCCTCTGTTCCTTTCTTCTTTTTTCCTTCATTCCCTCCATTTTCTTCCTCTGTTCCTTCCTTCTTTTTTCCTTCATTCCCTCCATTTTCTTCCTCTGTTCCTTCCTTCTTTTTTCCTTCATTCCCTTCATTTTCTTCCTCTGTTCCTTCCTTCTTTTTTCCTTCATTCCCTCCATTTTCTTCCTCTGTTCCTTCCTTCTTTCCTTTCAGCTCCTCATTTTCATTTTCTTCTTTACCACCTTTTTCTTTTGATCACAACTCTCATTACTCTTCAATTTCTGCTTCTTCCTCTTTTTTTCATTTCTCGTAGTTTCCTTTCCACCACCTTCATTTTTTCCTCTTCTCTTTCTTTCATTTTCTCCCTTACCTCTTTCTTTTATTTCTTTCCTTTTCTTCCCTTCCTCTTATTTTCATTTTCTTCCTCTCCTCTTTTTATTTCTTCTTTCATTTTCTTCTTCTCCAATCTTCTTTTATTTTCTTTCTCTCCTCTTTCTTAGATTTCTTCCTCATTCTTCTTTCTTTAATTTCTTCCTCACGCCTCTTTCTTTCATTTCTCCCTATCTCTCCTCCTTTCATTTTATATCTCTCCTCCCCTTTTTTCATTTTCTTCCTCTCCTCTCTCTTTCATTTTTCTTGCTCTCCTTCATTATTTACTTCTCTTTTCTTTCATCTTCTTTCTTCCTTTTTCTTTATTTTTTCCTTCCTCCTCCTTTCATTTTCCTCACTCCCTCTTTAATTTTCCTCCACCTTTTCCTTTATTTTCTTCCTCTCCTTTTTCCTTGTTTTTTCCTTTCTTCCTTTACCCAACACCTCATCTCTATAATCTCCTCATTTTCCTCTGCCTCTTCCTCTGTTTCCTTACTGTTCGGAACTTGCACTTAAGAAAGTCACTCTGCTTCTACACATACCGATTTGTCATGGCAATAATCTTTGATCACTCAGCTAAGAAAAATATTCAAGTAAACTTAACACTTAACAACACAGGGCACTTGGACCTTTACACTCTCCTCCATCCACCCCCCCCAACCACCAGCAATCCATCACCACCACTACCACCACCACCACCACCATTAATGTCATAAAAACAAATAAGGCATAAATACAAAGTGCTTATCCAAGTGCTTAGAACTAGAATTAGAAACATACCAAGAATAGAAGATAAACAGTGAAAAACATTTCAATTTCTTCGTTTCTCTCTGTCTCTCTCTTTTTTTTTCAAAGGAATAAGTGAATTTAATATTCTTTCCTTTAGAAAAAATTAAATCCCAGTTACAAATACAGACTAACTAGAAAGACTTTATAAATCCCTTAATACGTAAGCTGGTTGGTGGGTTGGTTGGCTTTATGGCATGTCAAACCTTGCTGGATTATTTAATGCAGAAATCACTTGTTTTTTTTCCCCAAAACTCTTACATGGCATCAAGTAACTAATAAAGATAATATAATAATAATAATGATGATGATAATAATAAATAAATAATAACAATTATTATTATTATAATTTGTAGATAATTACATCTTCAAATCCAGGGAAAGGAGTAGCGCCCTCCCCTACACCCCGGTGTAGTAACTCTTGAAAAGAGAGCCTTCTGGTTGTCCTTGACTACAGTCGCCAACTTACATCTTCAAATAACTATTCTTACACAAATGATTACTACACTGTTATATGGTTTTATATAGTACTAATAATCTATATGCAATTATATGATTATATATTTATATATATCTATTTAATAATTTGCTTGCACACATTTATATGGTTTACAGAGAAAGGTAGGAATCCAGCAATTATTCCTCCAGCTCGGGTAGATTGGGCGCTTTAACTTTGGTATGACAAACAGTCTAGGAAAAGGAAAACTCTGACTTCAAACCTGTTAAACTCTGCTTAAAAACTGACCTTGTGTCACATCCTGTTTGTGCTGAGGGGTCGGGTAAATATATATATATATATATATATATATATGGTTTCAAGAATCCATAATAATAATAATAATAATAATAATTGGAAATCAGAGAAAGAATCAAGACCATCTAGACCACAGCATTTTTAAGATTGGCTAGAATACTCAGAAGAGTCCTGGAAACCTGAGGTTTGCTATCGCTCAGATTCCAGTGAAAGACCAGCAGTTAAAACTGGTGTGAAAGACTCATAAAGATATTTTTATAAATAATAATATACTACACAAATAAATTTTCAAACAGATTTATTTGACCTATAGATGGTAACCTAAGAGGTACAATCACTCCAGATTGAGATGGACCTGGGAGTAATGATAATGAAGGGGTACTTCACATACCCTAAAACTGGAGCCTCATCACAGGATACAGTTTGGTATCATACTCAGGATATTTGCAGTTTAATGCCACAACCAAAACACTCCCCCCTTTTGTTTTTGGCGGACTTTTACTCCTCTGCAGGATACACAGTCGGCCGATTCAAAACCCTGACAGGGCAGATAAGCATGTGGCACCCCTAGTGATCTAACACCACTTTACAGTTGATTATGAGTTAACCATCAAATCAGATAAATCTAAATGGGCACATTCAATAACAGCATGAATAATTCATGGGGGAGGATAAGTAAGTTGTAAGTGATATCTTAATCCATTAGGATTAAGAGATTGATGAAGATATAAGGATTACAGAATGGGTTTCAAGTTAAATTTTAATTATCCCAAGACTCTTTGTGATTTAATTTTGATCTATTTTAATGGGGATTCATCAAAATCTTAAGATGAATCATCATCATCATGTTGTGCCACTAGCACAGATATCCCTGACCCTCTCTCGCCACTTCGCCCTATCATTCATCGCCTTTGGTAGGTCTTCAGGGATACATCCCCTATCCTCACATAGCTGCTGAATGTATGTTCGAGCTGGTCATCCTGCTTTTGCCCGGCCATATATCGTACATCACTTATGAGCTCGTCCCTGCTTCTCCAGCAGTGTCCTGTATGTCTGGTTCGTCTAACTTGGATAGTTTTCGTGATGGGACGCAGGTGGTCGTATAGTTGGTGCCTTGTGGCGTGTTGCCGCCAGATGGATACTAAGTTTAAATTGTGTCTTTCTCCATATTCAAAATTACCATGAGTTAAATCTTTGACTTACTGGAACACATAAGATATTTTATTATCTTATTTTCAAATAAATCTATATCATCTGTATCAAATAGATTTGTTTGAAAATTATTAATATTAGATAGGAATACATAAAACCATATATTTCTCTGTAAACAAATGATTATTATTAAATAGAGAAGACTCTAACAAAATGCCTAAAGGTTTGGTTTGGTTTCTTTGTTTAATGGCATATCAACCTTTATCATATCATATTTACTCAACCCCTCCGCTCGGGCAGGATATGAAACAAGGTCAATTTTTAAGCAGAGTTTAACAGGTTTCAATTCAGAGTTTTCCTTCTCCTAGACTAGTTGCCTCACCAAGGCTGAAGAACCTAATCTGTCCTACTATTTACCCATAGCTGGAGGGAGAATAATTGGATTCATACCTTTCCCAAGGGTATTAGTGCTATGTGAAATGCAATGAGTCTCGTCCAGGATTTGAACGCGTATTGTCGTGTCCAATTCCTACGACGATAACCATTACACCACGGGCACCTCCTTTTTAGGTTATTTAATGCCAAAGCCATTCTCCTAGAAGAACAGTAGTGGCACTATTTAACCCATAGCTGGAAGGATAAGGGGGTTTATACCTTTCCCAAGGGTATTTGTCCAAAAGTCAACGTAATAGCGCGACTGGATTACAAACTCGCGTACTACGATTCCGCAGTCGATCACTTTAACCATTACACCACGAGGATACCCCCAAAAACGCCTAAAGAAATAGTTAAATGGAAACTAGACAAGAATGCTATATGCTGTTTTGAACAAATCCTAGAAGCAGCACCTTACAAAAAAATCAGCAGTACAACCTTACATCTCACAAACCAAGCAATTAAGATGAGCAATACATGCTGGACACTGTTGGGCAAGTAAAAACAAACTCATAAGCAATGTTCTGTAAACTCCTACACACGGACACACCAGTGTTGGCTAACCATCAAAAATTTACATTCATCACCTCTGTACTGACAAAGAATATCATCTACAGAACTTGACAAGAGAGATGGTTGATAGGGGTGGATAGTGGGATAGAGTCATGGGAATCTATGCTGCCAGTCTGCTTCAATGATGATAATGATTATATATAGGTCACCTAAATGGCTGAGCAGTAAGATAATAAGTCTAGTATAAAGTTAGGTAGGTTTTTATCCCAGCTTGAAGCATCCTGCATGTCTAGCCACATTGAAGAGTTGTGATACAATGAAGCAGTCTGCCTGTGGATGACAACATATATATATATATATATATATATATACATTGTGTCTTACTGCTCAGCTGTCAGGCGACCTCCATTAGCTCAGGAATTATAACGCATTATGTATTAGCTTACATTTGTTTAAATTTTGCGTTACCTGATTCCAAAGTGCTCAATTCATTAGAACAGCTTTTGCATTATGTGGGTGGCAGCCGTTAATTCCTTCTCCAGGAGGGGAGCATATATATTGTCATCCACAGACTGTTTTGTTGTATCACAATATATAAAACCACATAATTGTGAACAAATTATTGGTATTAGATAGGACTACTTAAAACCATATAAGTGCATACAATTAATGAATACAAGAAATAGTTTTTAAAATATTTAAGATACAGACACTCTAAAACACTTGAAGATTCAACAACAGTAACTTACTTATATCATACATCTTCATTGATGCATCGGGATGGGTCATCGGAGATGTTTCCTTTGGGTTCTCGGGAGCGGGGGGGGTGGGAGGCAGATCTTGCAACACCAGACCCCCTTGCCCAAATGACCCAGTTGGCATTGATCTTACTCCAACTCCCATCCTGGCAGTTAACCTGCGTATCTTCCATACAAGACAAATGACTGCAGAAATGGCTCTCTCCATGGGTATCACTTTTAATTTTGCAACAGCCTATCAGAGTTAGGCTCCTCTGATGACTTCTGAATCTTTCCTTTAATACTGGGAGGCCACTTTGCTCTTGCTTTCCGGCCACAAGGACGTCGTTCTTTGGCTATTTGTTCAATCCGGTATGTAGTTTTTTTTCTGTTTTTTTTTTCCAAACTTACAAAAAAAAAAAAGTTATTAAAAAAAAAATTAAGAACAGTTGACCTTAACTGAACAATATAATAAATTCTCTCTAAACAATGTATTATCTATGTGTAAAAGTTCTTGGTAGTCTATATTGAAAGCTAGAAATTGAACACAACTGAAAATCAGTTTGCGTTTTGCTTTTTCTGCTGGAAACTATTGCACACAACTAATATTCAATAGTTTTAAATATAATAAATTCTTCTTCCCACACAATGTATTCAATAGTTTGAAGTATATTTATTTACGTAAATGCTGTTTTTTGAGGCCATTAAAGTTGAATCCTTTTATTTATAGAGTAGAATTATAAGTAGTAAGTAAAGTTGGCAACCGCAGTCGAGGATGACCAGAAGGCTCCCTTTTCAATAGCTACTACACTTAGGGCACTACACCTTTGGCTGGACTGCTCCACTTTTCCCTTGAGACGTACTTTATATTGCTGAGTGTTAAGCAAGGAGGTATCAAGTACCATTTTTAAAGTCTTTGGTATGACACGACCTGGGATTGAACCCAGGTCTCCCAGACCACTAGGCCAATGAGCGGCAATTATAATTATTTGACAATGAATTAAGATATAAATAGAGAAGGAAAAGAGTTTGATGATTTGCATTTATTGGTCATCTCTTTTCAGAAATTATAAAATGACTGGGATGAGCATAGATGAAGACCGCTATACTTTATTGTTAGGTTGCAAATTGAACTAGAAATTGCTTTATTCTCTAAGTTAGAGCATTTAAAATCTTGCCATTTTTATTGTATTATGGTAAAATTTAGGAAATGCAATCAAAAAAGTATTGAAACTGAAGCTTTGATATTTTTTTTTAATTTTTAAAATTAAAATTTGAGTAAAAATGTGTGCACAACTGAGTAGCTTGAATAATAAATTGATAATATCCAGACATTGAGATGAATCAGTGCCAATTCTCAGTAATTTTTTTAATCGGTAATTTTTGGTGAAACACAGAATTGTACAAGTGTAGCACCTTCAGTACTCAGCAGACTGAGCTCTGTGCAACTCTTTATCTCTTAATATGAAAATTCATCTCAGAGTTGAGATCTGAAGACGTGGAAGACATTAAAAGAAATATGATGGTGCAGCCTCATGCCATATCAAAAATGGGGTTTCAAAAGTGCTTTGACCAAAGGAAGACTCATTGAAATAAGTGTGCTGAATATAAAGAGGACTACTTTGAAGAAAATCAATATTCTAAATATACCTCACATACATTGATAAATATATTAATGGTGTTGCTTCATGTCATATCAAAAAGGGTTTCAAAAGTATTTTGACCAATGGAAGACCCACTGAAACACACCTCACATACATTGATAAATATATTAATGGTGTTGCTTCATGTCATATCAAAACGGGTTTAAAAAGTGCTTTGATCAATGGAAGGCTTGCTGAAATAACTGTATTTAACACTAAGAGAACTTTTTTGAAGAAAATTATTGTTTCATTCATTGTTCATTATTGTCTTGGTAAATACAGCTTTTGTTTTGGCACTTTTTGAACACACTTGATATACATCAATAATAACATAGATAATGTCATGACATTACATATATGCACAAACTGAACATAGAAATGTTTACTTTTTAAAGATTAGGGTACTTTTGGGACTTGCATACAGAAAATTACATATTAAAAGTAAAGTAAAAATGGCGACCATTGTCGAGGGAGACCCGAAGGCTCCTTTTTCAAAAGCTACAATACTGAGGTGTAGGGGAAGGCAATACTCCTTTCCCTGGATTGCTCCACTTTACTCTTAATCCGTACCTTAAACTGCTGAGTGTTAAGCAAGGAGGTATCAAGTACCATTTTTTTGAGTCTTTGGTATGACTCGAGCTGAGATTGGAGCCTGGTCTCCCAGGCCATTGACAAACATTCTACCCACTAGGCCAATCTGAATCCTTATAATATAGATAAATAACAATAACTAATGTTAGTCTTGTGAAATCAACAGTTTTTTCTTCTTCCTTCCTTTAAATTTTTTTTCAGATCCAATAGATGAATAATCTTTTTCAAGCTAATTGCTATGCCAAACCAAGAGGACATATATCTTTTTTTTTATGTATGCCAACGTTTCATTTGGTTTGGTTTTATGGCATTTCAACCATTGTAGATTATTTAATGCCAAATCAATTTTTATACATATAAACAGTTCTATTTCAAACAATTCAGTTTAGCATAAGTAGACAGTTTAGTTCTATCTGACCCATAGATAGGACCTTATCAGGTGCTACCACTCCAAGTCAGAGTAGACCTGGGAGCAATGGCATTGAGCGGGTATTCCACATTGCCCAAAGCATTACTGGAGCCTCACCATCAGATTGTTTAGTGTCATATTCAAGACACTCATTGGGGTGGGGTGGGAGTTTACATCACTGCAGAGATGCAGTCACTGTATTCTACAGCCCCAGCTGACTGGGCCATAGAAATGTTTAAGGCTACTATTTTAAGGTTAGGGTGACTTTCTAGACTTATATACAAAAATTTACATATATAAAGTAAGTAAAAGTTAAGTTGGCAACCTTAGGCGAGAGTGACCTGAAGGCTCTCTTTTCAATAGCTACTACACCGAGGTGTAGGAGAGGGTGCTACTCCTTTCCATGGATTGCTCCACTTTGCCCTTGATACATACCGTATAATGCTGAGTGCTAAGCAAGGCGGCATCAAGTACCATTTTTTGAGTTCTTAGTATGACTCGACCTGGGATTGAACCCTGGTCTCACGGACCATTGGCGAACACTCTACTCATTAGGCCAATGGCCTGCCTGGTTTTTGGATTTTATAATATAGATAAATAACAATAAGTAATATTACTCTAAAGATGGCTCCAGCTGGGGCAAGAAGTAGTTGGGAAAAATATGGCTTTTTCTTGAATTCATTTCATCCACTAGTCAAATATCTCATACAAAGACTTGAACAGATCAAGGATAAAATAGGCAGAAACAAAGTGTCTGTCCAATTTAATCAAACATATATATATATATATATATATATATATATATATATCATTGGCCAAGTGGGTAGACTTTTTGCCACTGATTCGGGAGACCTGGGTTCAATCCAAGATTGCTTCATACCAAAGACTTTAAAAATGGTACTTAATGGTACCTTGCTTAACACAGCATTATAAGGTACGTATCAAGGGTAAAGTGGAGAAATCCAGACAAAGGAGTAGCACCCTCTCCTACACCTCAGTGTACTAGCTATTGAAAAAGAAGCCTTCTGGTCGCCCTCGACTACAGTCGCCAACTTTACTTATATCTATATATATATATATATATATATTGAGAGAGAGAGAGAAGATGAATAAAAGAGATAAAACTAGCAGGTATAATTACTTCTTAATTTTTTCAATTAGCTTTCGATTTTATTTAAAGACTTTTTAACTATATATATATATATATATATATATATATATATATATATATTGTAAGAAAAACAGGAATAATTACTTATTTTTTAATTGTTCTCAGTTAGCTTTGACCATATGTAATTGTCTGGAGATCTGGAGAAAAATGTTTTTTAAGAATTGATATGCCATAAGAGAAGCAATGAAAATCAATGAGTGATGTAACATATTTAGATATTGGTCATGTAACCAGGTCTTGCTACATATTGCTAGACCTCATTTTATCATTTTTTTGTTATGATTAAATGAGGTATAACTAGCCATTTGCAACTCTAAACACAAAAATACAGATACAAAATCTTTTTACAATCTGTGAACAACCTGGTCACACTACTGAGTCAAAATAAATCTAATGGTTACATTATTCATTTATTAAACCTTACTTTGGCACTAGGTGATAATCAATCACAATAGCAATGGTCTGCTAACCTAACTTGATAACCATTGTACTTATGCAAAATGCCCAAGTTCTATTGTTATACTATTTACCCAACCCCTCCGCTCGGGCAGGATATGACACAAGGTCAATTTTTAAGTGGAGTTTAACAGGTTTGAATTCAGAATTTTCCTTCTTCTAGACTAGTTGCCTAACCAAGGCTGAAGAACCTAGTCTGTCCTACTATTTACCCATAGCTGGAGGGAGGATAATTGGATTCATACCTTTCCCAAGGGTATTAGTGCTATGTGAAATGCAATCAGTCTCGTATAGGACTTGAACTCGTGTTGCCGTGTCCATTTCCTACGACGATAACGACTACACCACGGGCACCTCCAAGTTCTATTGTTATAGACTTGGTTTTAGTTCTTTTTTTAATGGTATATCAACTTTTGTGAGTTAGATAATGCCAAAGCCATCCTTGTAGAAGAATAGCAGTGATACGATTTAACCTATAGCTGTGCAGGGGATAAGTGGGTTCATACCTTTTCAAAGATTATTAATCTAAAAATGAATATAATACCATTTGTACATAAGTATATGTATGAATATATCTATAAATCTATATATATATATCTATAAATATATATATCTATAAATCTATATATATATATCTATAAATCTATATGTAGATAGATTTACTCAACTCTTTCAGGATGTAGAGGACATAGCATAAGGTCAGTTTTAAGTGGAATTAAAATGGTTCGAATTGAGACATAATAGTGAGTGAGTTTAAATTCCAGCTGAGCTGTTACATTCATTTTTGGACTAATACCCTTAGGGAAAGGCATGAACCCCCTTATTCCTCTACCTCTGGGTTAAATAGTATTATTGCTGTTCTTTTACAGGGATGTATTTGGCAATGAATAACTAACAAAGATTGATATGCCTTTAAACATAGCAACCAAAGATACACATGTGTACACTCACACATGTATATGTTCATGTATTCACATCTTGTTTTTTTTTTTAATAGCAAATCAACCTTTGTGGGTTATTTAATGCCAAAACCATCCTCATAGAAGGAGGACAGTTGTAGTACTATTTAACCCATAGCTAGTGGAGATAAAGGGGTTCATGATTGGTTGGTTGATAGTTATTTTATGGCATATCAACTCTTTTGAGTTATTTAATGGCTAATCCTGTTTTTATATATATATGATTTGTAAGCAGATAGTTTATAGGTAACTTTATTTCTGAACAATAGAGCACACAGTTAAATCATTTCAAGTAGTGCAATCTAACAACAACAATTCTATTTAATATTAATTATTTGTATGCACACAGTTAAATGGTTTCAAGTATTGCACTTTAACATTATCAAATATTCTGATGTACTTGTAATATAAATAATTTTCACAAAGCTGTATGGTTTCAAATTACTACTGATAAGAATCCTTAGTAAATGACTGAACAATTCATTTGACCCATAGATATACAACCAATTTAAGTCAAAGTGGGCTTGGGAGTAATGGGAATGGAGGAGTTCTCCAAAACTAGAGCCTCACCATCAGATACACGGCGATACGAGTTCAAATCCTGGACGAGACTGATTGCATTTCACATAGCACTAATACCCTTGGGAAAGGTATGAATCCAATTATTCTCCCTCCAGCTATGGGTAAATAGTAGGACAGACTAGGTTCTTCAGCCATGGTTAGGCAACTAGTCTAGGAGAAGGAAAACTCTGAATTCAAACCTGTTAAACTCCGCTTAAAAATTGACCTTGTGTCATATCCTGCCCGAGCGGAGGGGTTGGTAAATAGTACCATCAGATACAGTTTAGTGTCATACCTAGAACACTTGTCAGAGAAGGGGCGGGGCAGTCTTACCTTTCTGCATAAGTGCAGTTAACATATTCTACAACCTTAGCCAAAAGGACAGTAAAAGGATTCAGTACTGACATATATATATATGTGTGTGTGTGTGTGTGTGTGAAGAACTAGTAGATTTGGTAAATCCGACAAGATGTGAAAAATAAGTGGAAAAGTGGATAAACCAAAACACAGACTATGTTTCGCTTTATGCACTTATCCATTTTTTCCCCTTATCTCTCTCTCTCTCTCTCTCTCTCTCTATATATATATATATATATATATATATATATATATGAGTGTGTGTGTGTGTGTGTGTGTGTGTGTGCATAGATCAGGTTTTCTTTGCTATCTAACTGATGAAATGTTTCATCAAACAAAATGACATAAAGAACAGAAACATTTACCCTTAATTTATTGATTAGGCGTGTCCTCATAGCATAACAGTAAGAGAGCTTGAGCTCCAGTTGTGTTCACTTTCAGACTAATACCCTCAGGAAAGGTCTAAACCCTCTTATCCCCACCAGCAATGGGTTAATTAGTACTACTACTATTCTTCTAAGAGGACAACTTTGGCATTAAATAACCTACAAAGGTTGATATGCCATTAAAACCAAGTAAATTAACCTTAATTTATAGAGGAAACATTTTTTCCACACATCAAGAACTTAAAAAATAACCTGTATCTTATAGCTCAATCCTTGTGGCCTTGTCTAGTAAGTTGACCAACTGTAGATTGAACCCCAGTCTCCCAGGCCATTGAAGAAGGAAGTTACTTATCAAGTAACAGAAACTCACCAAAAAGTGAGTGGATAGAAAATGCTCCTTTAGCCATTCTTATTTCCACCAAGCAGTTTTAACTCCATGCTTGTTTTGGGGTCATCAGGAGAGAATGTGCACCGTTTCGGGGCCTTCCTCTCAAAGGGGAAGGCCCTGAAACGGTGCACATTGGCAAACACTGAAGAAGAAAAAACTTTGAATTCAAAATCAGAGTTATGGAACCAGCAACTCCACCCCATAAAAACCTTCTAGCTATGAAATTACAGTACTATCACAGATATGATATAGCTGTGGCTCTATGCCACTTAAGGTTGCGGGGGACACTTACATTGATTATGTGGGACATTCTGAAATAAAAGCAGGCACATTTAAGATAATGGTTATTATTCTAAGATATAAAATCAGCAAATCAAGTTCAATTCCTGGACAAGTTTGTTTATATTTTCGCTCTGAGCTAATGCCTTTGGGAAAGACAAGAATCTATCTCTTCTCATCTTGCTCTGAGTAAATTAGTAGGGCACACTGGGTTCTTTAGCCTTTTATAGGCCACCAGTCTCACAGAAGAAAAACCCTGAATTAAAACCAGCTGTACTTTGCTAAAAAATTGACCTTCTTGTGGCAGAGGGGTTGGGTAAATACAAATTCTGAAATGAAAGTCCCTTTTTGTTTCTACAGGAATTACAAAAGATATCGTGAGCACAATAATAAAAAAACAAAAAAACAAAACATTATTAGGTAGAATGAGTTTTCAGCTAGAAAACTCTCTTCTTCATTGCAGGTAAAAAATGGTGAAGGCTATGTAGAAAAATGATCTTCTGCATCTGAAAGCTTGCTCTATCAAATAGTGTTAATTGTGGGCCCTGCATGTATAGCAGTTTCCTTGAGAATAAACAGGAGTACTTCTTGTAAAATATCCAAATAAAATGAATAATTTTGCTTTAATATGAAATTTCTTAATCATATCATATTACCAACCCCTCCACTCGGGCAGGATATGACACAAGGTCGATTTTTAAGCGGAGTTTGGCAGGTTTGAATTCAGAGTTTTCCTTCTCCTAGACTTGTTGCCTCGCCAAGGCTGAAGAACCTAGTCTGTCCTACTATTTACCCATAGCTGGAGGGAGAATAATTGGATTCATACCTTTGCCAAGGGTATTAGTGCTATGTGAAATGCTATCAGTCTCATCCAGGACTTGAACTCGTGTTGCCGTGTCCATTTCCTACGACGATAACTATTACACCACGGGCACCTCCCATATTAAATTTCTTAATAAAGATTGTTTTTCAGTGAATTTATTGTTAATTCATTTAGTAATGAAGGCACTGAATCACTTATCCTAATAATGATAATAATATTACAGGATAGAGCAAGTTTTCAGCTACAAAACATTGTTCACTGCAGGCAAAAAAATGCATAGCCATTGGTAATATCTATGTGGAAAAATTGTTTTGAAGAAGAAAACTAGCTCTATACAATGGTATTATTTCAGACCTTGTAGCTCTTGTAGTTTCCTTGAGAATAAACCAGAGGCCTTTGGAGTGCTTCCTGTATAATATCCAAGTATAATAAATAATTTTTCTCCTTTTAAGTGAATTTATTTTTAATTGGTTTAGCAATAAAGCCATTGAACTATGGACCCTGGAGTCTTCAGCATTGGGTTTCAACCACTGAGCCATCACCAAGCAATGAGAGCCTATTAATAAGTTACAGCAACTGAATACCTGATTAGATGATGGGGAGGGCCAGGCGAAGGTGCATTGATAATCTAGTAAACCAACATTTCAGTTGCTAAGTAACTGCAGGCTTTGGGAATATTTTTAAATTGCACCAAGTCTTATACTTTTAATGCAGTTTGAAACAAATTACATTGCATGTTTTGAAAATAAGCATAATTAGCCAAACGCAAATCAAAGTGGTAAATCCGGACTTTTGGATTATTCATGAAAATTGATCTCATTTTAAAAAAAAACATCCTTAGTGTGGCTGATTCAAATCAGCATGTGCTTACAGAATTTTGCTGAGATTAGTGTTATGGGGTCTCTATGAGTCCCTGTAACACAATAGTGGTAGAGTTTTTATTTAGAAGAGGTGTGCTTAGTACAATGGTTATCATCATAGAAAATAGAATTAGAAAACAGAGTTTAAATCCAGGATTAGGTTTGTTTTTCTTTGAATTTGCCCTTAGGAAAGGCATGAATTCAACTATTATCTCTTTAGCTATGGGTAAATAGCAGGGTAGACTGAGTTCTTTAGCCTTGGTTAGGCAACCAGTTTAGAAGGAAAACACTAAATTCAAACCAGCTTTACTCCATTAAAAAAAATTGATCTTGTGTCACATCCTGCTCATGAGGGTTGAGAAAATATATACATCTTTTTTAATTAGATTGGAAAATCGAGATTATTGAGAAGCAGTTTGTTATGCTATTTCCATTTTCATTATCTATTTTTGCTGAGTTTTTCTTTCATATATCAAATTAAGAAAAAAAAATTGTAACCTTTAAATGATCTTTTGGAGATGGCTTTTTGCAAGAAAGCGTTGGGATATCAGGTTCTGAGGTAGAGGTGAGTAATTGTCCTTTCCGGTTTTTTTTTGCAGGGGGAGGGGGTCATGGCCATGGAAAGCTGCAATTGATGGCTTAAAAGGCTGCATGCTGCCTTTAAGATTGATCCTTCCCCATCTCTGCTCTCAATCAATGTACTCAAATGGTTGAAGTGAGTATCAACCCAGAGTACTATAATAAAAACAGACAATAATGAGATGGAATAAAATCATTAATAAAATGATAATACCGAGAACAATTTTGGTAGCCACAACCATTCATTACCATCTAGGGTAGCCACAACCACTCATTAACATCTAGGGTAGCCACAACCACTCATTACCATCTAGGGTAGCCACAACTATTCATCACCATCTAGGGTAGCCACAACCACTCATTACCATCTAGGGTAGCCACAACCACTCATTACCATCTAGGGTAGCCACAACCACTCATTACCATCTAGGGTAGCCACAACTATTCATCACCATCTAGGGTAGCCACAACCACTCATTACCATCAAGGGTAGCCACAACCACTCATTACCATCTAGGGTAGCCACAACCACTCATTACCATCTAGGGTAGCCACAACCACTCATTACCATCAAGGGTAGCCACAACCATTCATTCATCTCCAATTTTTCTTCTGATTCATTTACCACATGACATTGCCATACCATCATAACCCTTTGGTCAGCCAATTTGGCTTATTTAGAGTGATCTTCATAAAAAGCAATAAAAAAAGAAATCTAGTGTTCCTACAACAAAACCTTAATTTACATAGGCTCTTAAAATTATTCCAACAAGGTAGAAATGATTTACATGTTTACAATGAGTGTCAACTTTATTAATACATTAACTCTATTTTAATATACACAAAAAATATAAAACACAGAACTACTTGAGTGTATTCTATGAATTTGAAATTATAATATTAATAATGTTAGTATAGCAAGGAAAGATGATGAGACCAGAGGCAATATAATACATATGTAGCAGTTTGTAAGACAGTAATTTATTAAACTACAAAAGATTAATAATACATAAGCTAAACTTCTCCAAAACCCATTGTTTGGTTTGTCTAATGGCATCTCAATCTTCATGGGTTATTTAATGCCAAAGTCATTTCTGTCAAAGCAAAGTAGAGATACTATTTAACCCATAACTGGGAGGTGGAGGTGCCCGTGGTGTAATGGTTATCGTCATAGGAAATGGACACGGCGACACAAGTTCAAATCCTGGACCAGAAGCATCAATATCATCATGGACAACAGTTAACTATGAAATGCTAATCAGAATCCTTCACTCTTTTCTAAATGGAAGCATCAGTATCTTCATGTACTACAATTATCGCAGAAACGCAATTGGTTCAAGAGAGTCTCTGGCTAAAGTGCTGGACTGCAGCCTCAAAGTAAGCAAGTTCAAACTCTAGTCATTCTATAATGTTCACTTTCACATTAATACCCTTGGGAAAGGTATGAACCCCTTTATCTTCCCCAGTTATCATATTTACCAACCCCTATGCTCGAGCAGGATATGACACAAGGTCAATTTTTAAGTGGAGTTTAACAGATTTGAATTCAGAGTTTTCCTTCCCCTAGACTAGTTGCCTCACCAAGGCTGAAGAACCTTTCACATAGCACTAATACCCTAAGGAAAGGTATGAATCCAATTATTCTCCCTCTAGCAATGGGTAAATAGCAGGGCAGACTAGGTTCTTCAGCCTTGGTGAGGCAACTAGTCTAGGGGAAGGAAAACTCTGAATTCAAATCTGTTAAACTCCACTTAAAAATTGACCTTGTGTCATATCCTGCTCGAGCATAGGGGTTGGTAAATATGATAACTGGGGAAGATAAAGGGGTTCATACCTTTCCCAAGGGTATTAATGTGAAAGTGAACGTTATAGAATGACTAGAGTTTGAACTTGCTTACTTTGAGGCTGCAGTCCAGCACTTTAGCCAGAGACTCTCTTGAACCAATTGCGTTTCTGCGATAATTGTAGTACATGAAGATACTGATGCTTCCATTTAGAAAAGAGTGAAGGATTCTGATTAGCATTTCATAGTTAACTGTTGTCCATGATGATATTGATGCTTCTATTTATGATGGAGTGAATGATTTCTTATTAGCATTTCATAGATCTCCTTTTTCACATTCAGAAGTTGAATGATTACAAAATGACATCCTACATGAATTCAGATCACACGAAATTATCAGTTGCAAATTCAACTGAAAATTCTTCATCCTCTAATTTTGAGTATTATAAGTATATTGCTCAAATAAAAATATCACAATGATGGGCCATTGTTGCTGGGTTACAGTTATATATCTTGGTTGATAGGTTAGTTTAATGGCATATCAACTCATGTTGGGTTATTTAAAGCCAAAAATATTCTTTTTTTTGCAAGCAATTACATGGTTTCAAGTAAATATTCTTATCTATTTATAAACAATCATAGCTCAAACTAACTACTCTCCAAACAAATAATTTATATAGTTATAAGATTTTTATATTCCTATCTAATACTAAGAATCTGGAAGCAATTAAATATAGTTCACAATCATTTTAAACAGGTAAACACTCCATACTTAGTTACAATATGTTTTAAGAGTCATTGCATTAATGTAGTGAAAAAATCATCTAAAAAATCTATTTGATCCATAGATGGAACCATAAAAAGTATTACTACTCAAGATCAGAGTGGACCTGGGAGTAATGGTAATAAAGTGGTAACTCCCTTGTGTTTCAGAATTGGTGCTTCACAACTGAATTCTGTTTTGTGTCATACTCTAGACACATACAAATATATATTTAAACTAAATTCCTAATAACCCACTTGAAAACTAATGATATCAAAGACTAATTAAACTAAAAATAAAATAAAAATGATAATAATAATAAATGAAAAAATAAAAACCTAAGAAAATAAATCAAGCATAATCGAGTAAATAAATTAATAAATAACAAAATCAACATAGCCGTGTAAATCAACAAGATCACCCTTCCCATCATGCCCCACACAACACTATATGAAGAGATACCAATCATGTGGGAGCCTCTTGGTCTTATGATCTCATAGGCAAGAAAATGACAGTCATCAAGAGCTATTAATTAACCCTATGGCATTTGAACTTAAAGATTATGTATGTATATATATATATATATATATATATATATATATATATATATATATATATATTCTTATATGATCCAAGGAGGAAATCCAAGGAGTAGGATTATCTAACACGAGTGCTTAATACTAACAGCTACTGATGTATAATTATTTTGGGATTAATGATACATCAACACTGAATGTGTAGAGCTAAAATCATTTACGTAAAGACAAAAAGAAAAAAATTCTCTTTCTTGGTATCATTATAAATTTATTTCAGGCTTTTATAAATTCTTTTAAGTTTAACTTAAGTTTTAATAAAAACAATCTTCAGATGAAATATTCTAAATTTTAATTAGATGCTTTTTTTTTATTTCTTCTGGCAAGAATGGAATTTGAAAAAAAATATACATACGTATATATTTATGCGAAAAAATAAGTTGAAATGTGGATAAACTAAAATACAGACAATGGATTCACTTTTCCGCATATTTTTTCACATCTTATTGGATTTACCAACATCTACCATTTCTCTCTCTCTCTATATATATATATATTGTCATCCACAGACAGACTGTTTCATTCTATTAGAACTCTTCAGTGTGGCTAGACATGCAGGACACTCGAAACCGGAATTGAAACCCATCCAACTTTACTTTAGACTAAGTCTCCCAGAACCTATCTACCTAGGTTTCACCTACCAGATTTTCAAGACAATTCTGACTCTAAGAATTATCCTAATGATCTGGTTGGTGAAACCTAGGTAATAAGTTCCAGCTTCTTAGGTATCCTAGTTTTGCTCAACTTAGTATATTGAGTACTTAGACATGTTAGCTTAGGTAACTCTGTCAGTGTTTTTTTTTCTTTTCTTTTGGCTAGACATTGTGGTGCTGGTTGATTATTTTCAGATATCCGTTTGTGTAATATTTTTTTATTCATAAATTGCAGCATCATGTTTTTTTACACCACTGGAGTTATAGAAATAGGTTTGAAAATGTAAAAAATATATATATATATATATGTATGTATGTGTGTGTGTGTGAGTGCAAATGTAAGAATTTTAGCAGAGATTTTATGCTTTTATGACTTTTTTGTTTTCCAGACATTTTTCTGAATATATGTCATTTGCTATTTTCTTGCATATATGTGTCATTTGCTATTTTCTTGCATATATGTGTCATTTGCTATTTTCTTGCATATATATGTCATTTGCAATTTTCTTGCATATGTGTCATTTGCAATTTTCTTGCATATATGAGTCATTTGCTATTTTCTTGCATATATGTGTCTTTTGCTATTTTCTTGCATATATGTGTCATTTGCTATTTTCTGGCATATATGTGTCATTTGCTATTTTCTTGCATATATGTGTCATTTGCTATTTTCTTGCATATATGTGTCTTTTGCTATTTTCTTGCATATATGTGTCATTTGCTATTTTCTTGCATATATATGTCATTTGCTATTTTCTTGCATATATGTGTCATTTGCAATTTTCTTGCATATATGTGTCATTTGCTATTTTCTTGCATATATGTGTCATTAGCTATTTTCTTGCATATATGTGTCATTTGTTATTTTCTTGCATATATGTGTCATTTGCTATTTTCTTGCATATATGTGTCATTTGCAATTTTCTTGTATATATGTGTCTTTTGCTATTTTCTTGCATATATGTGTCATTTGCTATTTTCTTGCATATATGTGTCATTTGCTATTTTCTTGCATATATGTGTCATTTGCTATTTTCTTGCATATATGTGTTATTTGCTATTTCCTTGAATATATATATGTCATTTGCTATTTTCCATAGGATGTGACAAAAAAATTCCCATCTCACCATTCACAACAAACATACAAATAATGAAATCTGTAAAAGTACAGATTCATCTGTATAATCTAACAGAAATAATTTAATGGTATATAAAGATGAAACAATGAATTAAAAGTCTGCAGTTAAAAAGTATATGTTCCCAATACTTGGTAGGTGAGTCTCATTAACACAAAACACAGCTAATGAAATAAAAGGTTGATTTCAAAGCAGCTTAAAAAGCACAAAAGTATGAAATCTTTTTATAAAACTTCGACAAAAATCTAAAAATCTATCCCAAAGATTATTTTAACTTGTATACTTATTATTGTTATTTTGTTCACTTTACTTTGGTCAGTGTATAGTTGATTAGTTGGTTTTATGGCATATCAACCCTGATTGGATTATTTATTCTGGTCAGTATTTTGATAATTTTTTCAAGTAATTATTTCAACTAATAATAATCATTTGTAAACAAATATTCTTTATACACATGGTTTACACACAGTTATATGGTTTCAAGTATTTTAATCAAATACTAATAATTCACACACAATTATATGGTTTCAAGTGTTTCAATTAATTATATGGTTACAAGTAACTAATGATAATTACCATTTGTAAAGAATTATCCTATTTACCAACCCCTCTGCTCGGGCAGGATATGACACAAGATCAATTTTTAAGCGGAGTTTAACAGGTTTAAATTCAGAGTTTATTTGTAAAGAATTATAGCTTTAAGTATCTATTCTTGACGTAAATAATTTGTAGGCAATAATATAATAATAATAATAATTCACACACAATATATGAATTCATGCTTTAGTTTGGTTCTTTTGTTTAAAGGCATATCAACCTTTGTAGGTTATTTATTGTCAAAACTACCCTTGTAGAATGAGAGAAATGGTACTATTTAACTAATACCTAGAAAGATAAGTTGGGCTTATAACTTTCTCCAAAGGTATTGGTCGAAAAGTGAATGTAATAGCCTGACTGGAATTTGAACTAACTAATTATAATGTCGAAGTGGTGCCCGTGGTGTAATGGTGTAATCGCAGGAAATGGACACAGCGACTCGAGTTCAAATTCTTGACGAGACTGATTGCATTTCACATAGCACTAATACCCTTGGGAAAGGTATGAATCCAATTATTCTCCCTCCAGCTATGGGTAAATAGTAAGGCAGACTGGGTTCTTCAGCCTTGGTGAGGCAACTAGTCTAGAAGAAGGAAAACTCTGAATTCAAACCTGTTAAATTCCACTTAAAAATTGACCTTGTGTTGTGTCCTGTCCGAGCGGAGGGGTTGGGTAAATAGGATTATAATGTTGAAGTCCAGCATGTTAGCCACTACACCAGGTGGACTCCCCCAGCACGGTTTCAAGTAACAAATAATAATAATAATCCTTAGTAAACAATTATTGCTTGAAGTAATTATTCTTAATACAAATAAATTACACACGGTTATATGGTAGCAAGTATTCCTATCAAATACAAATAGTTTTTAAACAGATTTAATTGTCCCAGAGATGATGTTCTAAGAGTACAACCACTCCAAATCAGATTGGATCCTAGTGTGTTCTCTGACCCTCCTCAGTTGTATGAAACATCTGATACTTTTGAAGGAGCTTTTAAAAAAAGTTTTTTTTGTATTTTTTTAAAATCTGGCTTACTGTTTTTATTTATTAAACTTTCTTTTCCTCTTTCAGTTGGAACAGATGGTAATCTCAAGTAAAAATATATATTATTACCATCGTTCTTTTTTTTTTGTAAATCATAGGACAATGACAATTCTAGCACAGAATTAGAAAGAACCCAAAAGATATAATATAAATTACAATGATGGTTCAAAGAGAAGGAAGATAGTGATGTTTACTTAAAGATATTTTCATTTTACCCAAAAATGCTTACATCAGAGAATTGAAAATATTTATTGCCTTTACAGAATTGAAAGAAAGACATACCAGTATAAAGTATTAAAAAAATTCCTGAAAATCATTTACCTCTCATAATGAATGACAAACAACTTCTTTAATTATAAATTACTTGTCCTTCCCCACCACTGCCCACGATTTTTTAAAAAATTCCCTCTTTTTAATGATAACAAAAATATTATGTCAGTTAAAAAGAATCTCATTTTGAGAAAGAAGAGTAAACTGACACAAATTCAACTCTAAGATTTTAGAATGTTTAGTTCTATCTGAATTCAAACTTTATGAATGAACAAATATTTGAATGAAAAGTCGAAACAAAATAAAATAAAATTAAAAAACAATTTCTTTCAAAAAACGTAAACTAGAAAGGCCAGTGATACAAAATAAATAAAGATGACCTGAAACATCAACTTCTTCAATGTGTTTAGGTGCATATTTTAAATTCTGCATTGCTTTTAAATATTTTGAAAAATGCAGAAAATAGGCTTGACATGTTTTAACAAGAACGAAAAGAACAGAAAAGCCATGGAGGGACTGTAATTTGCAGTGAACTTGCTCGCCTCAAGAGCAAAGCGAACTAATTTATTTTTTAAAAATCTAAAGCTGTGTCTGCTATAACAAGAACATTGTCTGAATTGTATAATAGTTAAATGACCCTGGGAAAATTCACCAGGATAGGGAAAAACAGGAGCCGAAGTCCTGATACCATGACTGCAAAATAAAAATATTCAATCTGAAACAAAATGGAATTTACAGGAGACAAATGAACACATATATCAGAGTGGAAACTTATAAATATATATATGTAAATATATATATGTAAATGAAATGAACAAACCATGAAAAGAGTATTTAGGGGTTGGGATAAGCAAGGCCAAAGATTTTATAGTGGTGGATGAGTGTAGGGAAGCGGTTTTAAGTAAATTGGATTGTTCAAAAAAGTAATTGCCAGCTTCTTGGAGGCTGTGAGATGAAGCAGTTTTAGCACTGACAGCTCCAGCCATGGCATTAAAATTCTATGAGACCTTTTTAAAGAAAAATCAATACTTAAACCTTAAAATAAAAAAATTAGAAAGGCAGGACACTACATCTGAATTCAAGTCGCAAATGCATTTTTACCCATCAGTGCAGAGTAAATTAACATATAAAAAATAAATAAATAAATAAACGGATAAATATATTTATAAAAATTAAAGTCAGATGGGGCATCTATGAGGATATCTCAAGTTGGTAGTAATAAATGCTCAAGCAAATGAGATCAAGACATTTCCAAGAGGCTTTGTAATATAAAATTTAAAGAAAAAAAAAATTTACTTCCTCCAAATGCAGTGGTGATTTACTATTTAAGGTAATTTCTTAAGCATATTAGCAGATGGCAACACAGACTCACTAGCCGGACACTTCAGTTGAGGACTTGAAAATCATGGAGGTTATTCAAAGCAGATTATACCATGTGACATCAGAATGGAGGTGATAGTAATCATTTATATTCTAAATGCAAAAGAGAAAGGCGGAGTAAGAGTAGTAGTAGAAGGACGAAAATGATAGAAAAAGATGAACCTATGCAAAATGGGCAGATAGTGCAAGTAAACAAATAAATCTTTGGAATTCAGAAAACCACTGGGCAGGCAAACACGTAGGGGAGAAAGTTCAGGAAGAGGTGGGAAGCATCGTCAATGAAATATGAGTAAGAATGAAATATTATTACAAAATGCTGCAATAGGAATAGGAGAAAGTAAAAATGAAAAATGGTTGAGGCTAATTTTGGGGTCTCTTTTCATATACAGACAATACTAGATAACCTTACCTGAATGTGTGGGTATATATATATATATATTAATAAAGTAGTTTGGTATATTTATAAATAAAGAGTGCTCAGTGTCAGTGATAGAGCATATATATATCTAAGTTAGAAGTCAATGGCTCTTAGTGACTGTCTGTTTCTTGCCTATGCACTCATCAGACCATGAATATATATATATATATATATATATATATATATAAGATTAAATATTTACAACAGCCATTCTAATAATGATTATATATATATATAACATAAAAGATTAAAATACTCACATCTGCTTTTCTAGTGATATATAAATATATATATATGCACATACGTTAGGATAGCATAGATGCAGAAGCAATAGTGCTTGGTCACTGTCAGTTCTTCACTTATGCAATCATCAGGCCAAGTGGTTTCCAAATGTAGGTATGAAAACAAATTTATAGTAAGCGACCTAAAAACTAATGATTTCCAAGACTAATAGAAAAACAATGAATAAGTTAATTAATAATTTGAAAATAATAATAATGATGATGATGATAATAACAGCAACAACAAGAATAAAAGAAATCAATCTGATAGAGTAAATGAATTAACAAATCACAAAATTGATACAATAGCCATTTAAATAACCAAAGAGAATAAATTAAACTCTCCTTCCCAGAATGCAACAAATACTAGATCACCCTTCCAAGCATGCCTTATTCAACATTATATAAAAGGATACGCACCACTTGGGATCCATTTGATCTGATGATTGCATCGGCAAGAAACTGAGAGTCACTAATTACCAATTACTCTATGTCTACGTTATCCAAACTTAGATCTTTCTACTCTATTACGCGTATTGCTTTTGTTGTAGTTGCTAACGTATGAGAATTTTGGTCCAATCATTTTATTCAATCCACAGATGTAGAGTCTCGTCATTGTACTTTTCACATTTTGGTTTAATTCATATATTTGTCATCTAACTTATATAAACATTGTAATGTCACATTTCTTTCAACTGAACCAACTGTTATGTCAATAAGAACCAGATTATTCTGCGCTTATGTCTATTATGAATGAAAGCAAATATAGTAGAGTTGTGAAAGTCAAATGTGAGGGTGACTCGAAGGCTCCCTTTTCAATAGCTACTACACCGAGGTGTAAGGAAGGGCGCTACTCCTTCCCCTGGATTGCTCCACTTTACCCTTGATAAATACCTTATAATAATGATTGTAAAGCTAGATGGTACCAAGTACCATTTTTGAGTCTTTGATATGACTCGACCAAGGGTTGAACCCCAGTCTACTGGGCCATTGAGGAACACTCTACAAACTAGTCCAATGGGGCGGTTTGGTTGTGTTTCTGGATTTAAAATCTTTTTATGTTCATAAGTTCTTTTATTAGAGTTCGTAGAGGTTTTTGGAGGTGCCCGTGGTGTAATGGTGTAATCGCAGGATATGGACACGACGACACGAGTTCAAATCCTGAACCTGACTGATTGCATTTCACATAGTACTAATACCCTTGAGAAAGGTATGAATCCAATTATTCTCCCTCCAGCTATGGGTAAATAGTAGGGCAGACTAAGTTCTTCAGCCTTGGTGAGGCAACTAGTCTAGGAGAAGGAAAACTCTGAATTCAAACCTGTTAAACTCCGCTTAAAAATTGACCTCGTGTCATATCCTGCCCGAGCGGAGGAGTTGGTAAATATGATTAGAGTTCCTAGAATTTTCTACTATATATAATTTGTATATAGATTTTATATACCCCAGCGACAGAGATAAACGCAGAATAATCGAAGCTTGTTCGATAACACATTTTGACGCAATTATACAAAGCCAAGGTTTTTATAAAATACTACCTTCTCTAGCAAAAATGATACAAGATTTCAACATCCATTTATAACACTAGCTTTTTTTTTCTAGACATTTAAAATTGTAAACCTTTAAAAAAATTGTTCTTACACTGAAAAGCGATGTTGCCTTTTTTCAAAAAAGATACCATTTCATGACGCCATCGATTTCGAATATATTTTCCCGGAGTTAACCGTTTTCGTAAAACATTTAATCCTGATGATGACTCTGGACTTATGATTATTTTATTTTCTAACTTAAAATAATTCTTTAAAAAATGCTTTTGTATGCTGATAAATTTTTAATTCGAAACGCATTAGCGGAAAAAAATCGACAAATGATAAAGAATATATCATTAACTACACAAAATATATCTTTCGTCCGTATACTTTTTTTACTACTGACATATATTCAGTCTGATTCATTTCATTCCCTCTCACATATACATGTATATATTCATACACACACATACATATATATATATATGTATACATACACACACAAATGTGTGTGTGTGTGTGTGTGTGTGTATATATATATATATAAGAAAGTAGGCGACTTTAGTCGAGAATGACCCGGAGGCTCCTTTTTCAATAGCTACTACACCGAGGTGTAGGAGTGGACACTACTCCATTCCCTGGATTTCTCCACTTTATCCTTGATCCCTACTTTATAATGCTGAGTGTTAAGCAAGGCGGCATCAAGTAACATTTTTTGAGTCTTTAGTATGACTCGACCTGGAATTGAACCACGGTCTCTCGGACCATTGGCGAACGCTCAACTCATAAGGCCAATGGCCATATATATATAAAATACTGCCTATTTTATAGTTTATCCGTTGAAGTCTGCATATGAGTCGTTTGACTACTAGGGGAAAATATTGTACCTTTTTTAATTCATTTCATCCAGATGTCAAACGACTCACACGAAGACTTAACAACCTCACCCATGATTTGAACTCGGCTCTTTGAATCCATTTCCAACAACAATAAGCATTATATCATGCACGTCACAGGGAGTCCCTGAGGTGTAGTGTCCAACATGCTGGTCTATGACATCATAGTAATTCAAATTCCAGTTATGCTATTTTGTTTACTTTTGGACTAATACCCTTTTGAAAGGTAAGAACCTTGTTATCCCCTTAGCAAAACCACTTCAGTTCTTCTGCAAGGATGGCTTTAGCATTGAATAAACCATGAAGGTTGATATGCCATAAAACAAACCATATATATATATATATATATATATATATATATATATATATATATATATATATATACACTGCAGCTCACCACGATAGTGACACCCGAAAGTATCGCTGTAGTTTTGTAAAAAGACAAATTAACTGCAACAAAGAAAAAATAAACACCCTAAATACAGAAGTACATAAATTTTGGTAAATTCACCCACTAAATCCAATCTAAAACCAAACACTTATCAGGAAACTTGAAAGGATCTTATTAAGATTATATAGACAAAATGTATCTTTATCATTTAATCAAACAAGCTTAAATGAAGGAGTGCTGCCCAACCACACACACACACACACACACACACACATATATAAGCATGTTTCATTAAATAGTAAAGACAAATTTTGTCAGTATAATTTATTTAAAATCCTTTCAAGTTTTCTGATGAGTGTCTTAGTTTCAGGTTGGAAATGGTTGATTAATTTTCCAAAATTGTCCCGAGCTGTGGTGTTCAAAAGCGCTCGGGACAATTTTGGGAAATTCACCAACCAATTCCAACCTTAAACAAAGACACTTATCAGAAAACTTGAAAAGATTTTAAATAAATTATACAGACAAAATTTGTGTTTATTATTTAATGAAACATGCTTAAATGAATGGCTGCTGCCTAATGACACACACACACACACACACACACACACACACACACACACACACACACACACATATATATATATATATATATATATATATATATATAAAACCACACACACATCATTATAATCTTTATGGTAAAACCAACGACAAACATATATGTAAGTGTGTATTCATATGCATAAGCATTTGTATATATTCTATTTTTAGAGAAAGCTTTATGGAAAATTTGTTGGTACATATATAAATATACTATATGCATATCCATTTAGTAATATTGGTACGGCCAAAGCTTGGAAGAAATCCCATTTTATCAGGGAGATCAGATTTCCCTATAATCAATAACCTGTATATTAGCAGTTCACACCTTCGTAAGGCAAATGTTAACATACCTTTCAGCAGATGAGATATTGCTGCCAAGGTATATGAATTGGTGAACAAACTTTAGATGGCTCCTTCTTATTTAAGGGGGTGTCCTCGTGGTGTAATGGTTAAAGTGATGGACTGCGGAATCGTAGAACGCGAGTTCGTACTCCAGTCGCGCTATTACGTTCACTTTCGGGCAAATACCCTTGGGAAAGGTATGAACCCCCTTATCCTCCCAGCTATGGGTTAAATAGTACCACTACTGTTCTTCTAGGAGAATGGCTTTGGCATTAAACCTAAAAAGAGTTGATATGCCATTAAAACGAAGAAACTAAACCAAACCATTCTTATTTAAGACGCATGAACTCTTTTTTTAAGCATGGAGACAAATTTAGATAGAAACTCCACAAGAATGGTACGAGTATCGGCAGTTTTCAACAAATCCTGGAAGCAACTCTCCACAAAAGAGCAGTTGTATAGCCACCTACTTCCAATCTCCCAAACCATCCAAGTAAGACAAACAAAACATGTAGAGTACATGGACATGACAGCAAAGACATTAACCCTGAATACAGGCCATTGTCCTAATGAGTAGAGTTCGCCAATGGTCCGGGAGAAGGGCACAATACCAGGTTGCATCATACCAAAGACTCAAAAATGTTACTTGGTGCCGCCTTGCTTAACACTCAGCATTATAAGGTAAGGATCAAGTGTGAAGTGGAGCAATCCAGGGAATGGAGTTGCACCCTCCCCTACACATCAGTCTATTAGCTAATCGAAAAGGGAGCCTTCAGGTCACCCTCGACTCGGGTCACCAACTTACTTTTACAGTCAAGAAGATCTCCCTGGAGCAATGGATGATAGAGATAGAATCAGGACTCTGTGCATTTAGCTTGACATGATGATCAAACATGTTTAAAAGAGAAAATGATGCATATATATATATATATATATATTCACACATACACACAGATCTGAGAAAATGGAAGGAAATCCGACAGTATTTAAATGTACAAATATTAAAAAACACAGGATCTTCAGAGGATGTTTTTATTTATAGTTGAATTGATTAACAATGATAATCATTTCCATCTTCTTAATAATAAACCTTCATCAGAGCAGTTGAATATGCGATGATCTATCTTCTGGTTTACTTAAAATGATGCGGAAAAGTTGCGAAAGCCTTATTCAAAATAATTTGGCTCTATTGATTATATATATATATATATATATATATATAAGCGTATATATGTAAACAAAACAAAATTGATACATACGCATTTAAATCTCTTGGCTTATATTGAGTTTCCTCGTGGCTGTAAGGTAGAATCTCCAACTGGCGTAAAAGTCAGCCGGGCTTTCGATCCCAGGTTCGAGAATCATGCGTATCTTGCCAAACTGAAGAATTGTGATACAACGAAACTGTCTGTAGATGGCTATATATATATATAGAGAGAGAGATCAAATGAACTGTGAGAGACGGAAAGAAACAGACTGATATTAATACAATTAGATTTGTTATGGAATGTCTGCAAGAGATAGATATGAATAGAATGAGATATATGGTAACATCGAGAGATAGGCTGCTGTGAGCAAGCTAGACTAGCAAACCTTCATGAGTGAGTTCAATTCTCATTGGGTGCCCCATTCATATGGCCTTGTGCCACATCTAAGCAAAAAGCTATGTAAATTACTACCCAAGTTTTTTAAAAATGAATTCTGAATATTAATTACATGATAGAGTTTTGAAACATAACATTACTCACAGAAAAAGAATGTTTAAAAACCTTTTCATTTTTTTTGTTTCATTTAATAAATAAAACAAATAAACCTCCAGAAAATTCAGAAGATACAAAATCACATATTCATATGCCCTGATAAAGGTTTAATTTTTTTAAAAAAAAGTAACATTCAACACTGGCAAATAATTCAACCATAAATCAAATCATCCTGTGAAGAACTTGTTCGGTTTTGGTTTCTTTGTTTAATAGCATATCAACTCTTTTTAGGTTATTCAATGCCAAAGCTATTCTCCTAGAAGAACAGTAGTGGTACTATTTTTCCCATATAAGGGGGTTCATACTTTTCCCAAGGGTATTTGCCCGAAAGTGAACGTAATAGCACGACTAGAGTACGAACTCGCGTTCTACGATTCCGCAGTCCATCGCTTGAAACATATTAGGACTATAAATTTTGATTCTTATAAGTGGTAATTTCTTTTCAATAGTTTGGTTTCTTTGTTCAATACCATATTAACCTTCATACTAATTCCTTTTTAATGGATTAGCAGAAAAATTAAATTCAGATTCTTAAAAAATGATTCTGTTCTTGTACAATTAATCCGAGAAAGTATTGATATTTTGTCCCAAAATGTCTTATTAAACTGAAACCCTATATATATATATATTTTTTTTTTTCTTTAAAGAAAAAAACCAAAGACCGGTTATTTTAGGGTTATCAATTTATTTCCATCGTGTTTTCCGTTTCTGGTGTGAACCAAAAACACGAAGAAAAATATAACAGGACTTCTTCAGATCCAATGGATAAAAAAACAGAATAGACACGGGGGCGGGTTGAGAGCAACCGAAAAGCTCTCTTTTCAATAGCTACTACACCAAGGTGTTGGGGAACGTGCTACTCCTTTCCTTGGATTGCTCCACTTACTTTTTGATCCATATCTTATAATCCTGAGTGTTAAGCAAGGTGGCATCAATACCATTTTTTGTATCATTGGTATGACTCGACCTGAGATTGAACCCCAGTCTCCTGGGCCATTGGCAAACACTCTGCTACTAAGCCAATGAGCCAAAGAGATAAGGGGGTTCAATAATTTTCCCAAGGGTATTAGCCTGAAGGTGAATGTAATAATGCAACTGCTGTTTGAACTCACTGACTTCAAGGCTGTAGTACAGTATTTTAGTCATTACACCGTGGGGACCCCCACCCACCCAGTATTATATGTAACAAGATATTAGAGAATGCTTAAAAAGTGAACATACAACTTAGATTTTCCATCACTAATGATATCACAAACAGCATTAGAAGGGGTGTCCTCGTGGTGTAATGGTTAAAATGATGGACTGCGAAATCGTACTAAGCGAGTTTGAACTCCAGTGGCGCTATTACGTTCACTTTCGGGAAAATACCTTTGGGAAAGGTATGAACCCCCTCATCCTCCCAGCTATGGGTTAAATAGTACCACTACTGTTCTTCTAGGAGAATGGTCTTTGGCATTAAATAACCTACAAAGGATGATATGCCATTAAACAAAGAAACCAAACCAAACAGCATAAGACTCTTCTCTTCACTTTCTTATATCTTTTTTTTTTTTTCTTGCTTACTTTTTATAATTCTTCGCCAATTGACACACATTATAAATTGTAACAAAATACACAAATAAATCTTTTCATTCATGGAAACCTCATGAAAAGAGTATATTAAAAATCAAAAATGTACATCATAATTGATTTTTTTTTCTCTCTCTCTCCCTTCCATGAGACACTTTTAGAATTTTCTTTTTTAATTATATTTTAAGAATAAACAAGAAAAATTTCTTTTTCCCTTATAAAAGATAGATAAGTCCAAAAGACATTAAATGATGCCCATAAGAAAGTGTGTATTGTGTGTGTTGGGTGGGGGATTTATGTTTTGTATTCAAAACTTATCAGGACACATTTTTATAAGCCGATTAGCAAACATGGAAAAGGTTGTAAATTTATTATAGCACATAATTTATTAATTCTTACATGAATTCTTGAAATATTTCAACCTTGTATGTATTATCATTATTTTTTTTTTTTTTTTTTGTTAATTTAAAAATTGACAAATTCATTCACACTGATTAGGCAACTTTGAAATATTACCATATAGTTTTATCAAACAACTAATCTTTCTTTTTTTTTTAAATAACCAAGTGGTTAGAGCTTTAAGGAACATAAGGTTGGTGGTTCAATGCTGGATTTGGGGAAGTCTATTGATATCTTCATGCTAGTTAAGCGCATAGTAGTTACAATGCTGGTAAGTAGATATTTTCAGTTATTATGTCAATAGTTCAGGTTGGAATTAAATGGTTTGGTTAATTTGTTTTATGGCATATCAACTTCTTATGAGTTATTTAATGCCAAAATGTGATTTGTTTTTGAATGTTTGATTTTAATCCTAATCATTTCTATTTGGTTTGGTTAATTTGTTTAATGGCATATCAACTTCTTATGGGGTATTTAAAACTAAAATCTGATTTGTTTATGAATGTTTGATTGTTATCATAATCATATATTCAATGTTCATTTGCATTTTAAAAAAAAGCCCTTTTTTTAATTTGTCTAATGATTTGTTTGCATGGTTTTATGATTACAAGTATTCCTATCAAATACAAATAATTTTCAAGAACTTCTATGATTTTATGTAAGTAATAACAATAATTTTAAATAGACAGTTATAGCTTCAAGTATCTTAATTCCTAAAACAAATAATTTGTGCACAAAAGCAGTGTCTCATCAACCGAAAAAGACATCGACACATGGTTAATGAAGGCATGGACAGCTATCGATAGGTTTTCGATCATATGGAAATCAAACCTGACCGATAAAATGAAACGCAGTTTCTTCCAGGCGGCAGTCGTGTCGATACTGCTGTATGGATGCACGACTTGGACGCTGACTAAACGGTTGGAGAAGAAGCTCGACGGCAATTATACAAGAATGTTGCGAGCAATATTGAACAGGTCCTGGCAGCAACAACCCACACGGCACCAACTGTACGGCCACCTACCACCTATTACGAAAACTATACAAGCTAGATGAATCAGACATGCCGGACACTGCTGGAGCAGCAAAGACAAGATCGTAAGTGATGTGCTCCTGTGGACCCCCGTATATGGCCAATCAAAGGCAGGATGACCAGCTCGAACATTCATACAGCAGCTATCTGATGATACAGGATGTAACCCTGAAGACCTGCCGAAGACGATGAATGATAGGGAGACGTGGAGAGAGAGGGTCAGGGATATCCATGCTAGCCGCACGTCATGATGATGATATGGTATCAATTACATCTATCTAATACAAATTATTTTCAAACATATCTATTTCAGTCATAAGATGAAGCCCTAATAGGTACTACCACTCCTGGTCAGAGTGAACTCGGAGTACTGACAGTGAAAAGGTGACTCTATACTCCTTAGAGATTAAGAACTGCAACCTCACCACCGGATACAATTTAAGTATATATATGATTTTCTGCTTTGTCAGATGAGGCAGTAGAATACACTAACTGCACCCCAAAGAAATTTCTGGATACGACACTAAACCATCTGATAGTGAGGCTCCAGCCCTGAAGCTTTGGGGAATGTCGAGTACACCTTCATTGCCATTATTCCCAGGTTCACTCTGACCCAGATGGGTAGTACTTGTTAGGGTCCTATTTATGGGTCAAACATAACTCTTCAATGATTCACAAAGAATTATTATTATTAGTTATTTGAAACCATACAGATCTGTGTAAATTATTTATATCATAGAGGAATATATAATGAATAGAATTACTAATGTGAAATAGCAATAATTAAAACCATTTAACTATGTGCAAACAAATAAACACTAGCAACTCATTTAAACATTAAGTTACTTACAAACTACTGAGTTACAAATCATATATAAAAATAGGATTTGGCATTAAATAACTCACAAGAGCTGATATACCATAAAACACCAACCAATCAACAATATTTATTTTTATGCAATAAAATTCTAGTTTAAAAAATGAAATCTGTCAATATATATATATATATATATATATATATATATATATATTATAGGATAGTTCAGAAAGTTCAAAGCCTCATTGAGTTTTTAGACTTATCACATACTACTCACCTTTGTATGAACACCTGCACAGAAATTATGATAGAAATCTGAATTAGTTTTTCTAGTTTCATAAGAAGTGGTTGTGTGTTGCCACAACATAAATGTTCAGCAAAGGCACTTCTTTCTTTCTTTCTTTCTTTCTTGGTGAGGCTTAGAACATTTTGAATAACCCTCATCATATATATATAAATTTATTATAAATATATGTATGTATATACAAATCATATATACATATATATATATATATTGTCATCCACAGACAGACTGTTTCGTTCTATATATATATATATATATATATATATATATATATATGATATTATATATAATATAACTATATGTGTGCAAGTTTATATATATATATCATATATATAATCTTTTCTGTTGAGATTTTTTTAAATATATATTTCAGGATTTGAATATTATACACTCTCAATTAAACAAAGCATCAAAATGTTGTGACTATAAAAACAATGAAGACAAAGCCATAAGTCTGAGTACATCAATGTATGTATTTACACACTACCTAAGGAAGGTTACTAGACCTAACGGCTGAAACGTTGTTGTGACTATAAAAAAAACAATGAAGACAAAGCATTAAGTCTGAATACATCAACACCTCTGCCATGTGCAGGATGTGATACAAGGTTAATTTTTAAGTGAAGTAAAGCTGGTGTGAATTCAGTTTTCCTTCTTCTAGACTGGTTACCTCAGGCTAAAGAAACTAGTTTTCTATAGTATTTACCCATAACTGATGAGTAAATCAATGTAATAAGTAAAGTTGGCCACTAAAAGGCTCCCTTTTCAATAGCTACTACACCACGGTGTAAGGGAGGGCGCTACTCCTTTCCCTGGTTTGCACCACTTTACCCTTGATATGTACCTTACATTGTTGAGTGTTAGGCAATGAGGTAGCAAGTACCATTCTTAAAGTCTTTGGAATGACGTGACTTGGGATTGAACCCAGGTCTCTTGGACCATTGGCAAACAATGAGCCAGTATGAATCAAAAATCAATGTAATAGTATAAGTCAAATGTTTTATAAAATTTTTGTAACATGAGGCACACTTAGGCAGCTGTAGATACATTGGTTACCGTCCTGAAAATGATGAACTACACTGAACTGGGAGATGCCAAGCTTACCTGATACTCTCTAAGAGCTTCTCACAAGATTTGCCTCTATGGCTTGGAGCATGACCTCAGAATCCTGCTTTAAGCTTACATGACCTTGCCTGAACATCAAGGTTCTTGGAACCTGAACAAAATTTCTTGAACCATCTGGATACTGAACTGTGATTAACTGCGTCTTCACCTTTTGCACAACAAATGTTTTCACTTGCTTCCATGATGTTATGATCCAGTTTGAATTCGTAATGGATAAGTTCCCAAAGTAGACTACGTTGCACATTCATCTATGCAAATTTCAAATCACATACAAAGTCAAGTAACTGATACTACCAACCACAGCAGGTAACCACCATGACCTGAACTGCTTTGGTCATGTGATATACACTGCCACTAACTCACATGTACCAAAATATTACAAAACTTTTGACTCGCTCTAGAATAACAGTTATCATTATCAGTTTTATTTTATTGCTAGTTTTTCTCCATCTAGTTGATGTTGCATTTTATAACACGCTCACTTTAATAATTGAAGCAAATGATGCAAACGAGAAATAGAAAGGTAACTTTTGATGAAACTTGAACTCATATTCTACAGGGCAGTAGGTAGTATTTCATGGCCACTGATTTGGCCTATTTAGCCAAGGGAAACCTGATGAGTAAGCAAGTAAAACAATAATTAAAAAGGAAAAAAAAAACTTCCTCTAAAAATTTCATAAAACAAAAGAAAATATTTCTTTTACTTTTTTTTATTATTTTAATTTATTTCTTGCTAAATTAATTTGAAAATTTTTTTCTTCAAGTTGTTGATAAAGCTGTAAAAATTGATTAAGAAAATTTAATTTTAAAAGAATTGAATTCTTATTTTGGAATAACATCTATGTGAGATTATTATAGATAGTTTAGTTGAATGAAGGTGTGTCTGGGCGGGTGAACCAAGAGAGAATTATTCTTTTTCTATTGTTAATTAATAATAAGCAGGGTTTTATAAGAAATTATTTAGTTAATTGGATAATAGCTAAAGGAAACAAATGGAATGATGAAAAAAAGAAAAATCAGAAAAGTAAGTCAGGATGAGGAGGAAGATGCGAGATAAAAAAAAATGATGTTAAGTACATGAAAGAAGAAAAGCAAAGGATAGAACTGAGAAAGAAGTGAAAGAAGAAATGATCTAAAAAAAAAAAAAAAGAAAAGAAAGGAAACAGTGAAAAATGAAAGAAATGAATTTAGAAAGAAATAAGTGAACTAAGAAAGAAAGAAAGAAGTGAACAGAGAAAAAAGGGAAAGAAAGAAAGAAGTGAACTGAGAAAGAAAGAAGTGAATAGAAGAAAAAAAGAAGCACTGAACCATGAAAAGAAAGAAGGGAACAGAGAAAATAAGGTAAAGAAAGAAAGTGAACAGAGAGAAAAAAAGAAGGAGTGAACCATGAAAAGAAAGAAAGAAAGAAAGAAGTGAATAGAGAAAAAAGGCAAAGAAAGAAAGAAGTGAACAGAGAAAAAAGGGAAAGAAAGAAAAAAGGGAACAAAGAAAAAAGGCAAAGAAAGAAAGTGAACAGAGAGGAAAAAAGAAGGAGTGAACCATGAAAGGAAATAGGTAAAGAAAGAAAATGAAATGAAATAAGAAAGATCAATTTGCTTTTAATGACCTATCAACATTTGTGGGTTATTTAATGCCAAAGCCATCCATGTAGAAGAATAGGAGTGATACTATTCAACCCATAGTTGGGCACCTCTGGTGGTGTAACGGTTAGCAAGCTAGACTAGCAAACCTATACGAGTGAGTTCGAGTCTCATTGGGCGCCCCATTTATTCGGCCTTGTGCCACATCGAAGCAACGAGCTTTGTAAATTACTATTCAACCCATAGTGGGGAGGTTAAGAGGGTTCAAAATTTTCCCACAGCTATTAGTCCTAAAGTAAATGTAATAACAGGATTAGAGTTTGAACTCATTCATGATGAAGTCACAGTCCAGCATGTTAGTCAATATACCACAGCAACTCCCCCGGTTCCATAGACAGATAAATAGGAACTAACTGAGATAGATATAAGATAGATAAGTTTGATTTGGTTTCTTTGTTTAATAGTATATCAACCATCGGGGTAATTCATTGTCAAAGTCCTCTTTGTAGAAGAACAGTAGTGGTATTATTTAATCAATAGCTGGATAGAGAATAAAGAGGTTCATGCCTTTCCTAAGAGTATTAGTTTGGAAGTGAACATAAAAGTGCAACTAGAGTTTTAAGTTGCATACTACAATCTTGCACTCAAGCACATTAACCATTAGGTTATGGGGATTTCCTCCCAATATAGGAAAGAAGTGAAATGAGAAAGAAAAAAAAAAGGCAGTGAACAAAGAGAAGAAGAAAGAAAGCAGAGAGCAGTAAAAAAAAAAAGAAAATAATGAAAGAAGTGGAATGTGAAAGAAAAAAAGGAAAAAAAAAAGGCAGTGAACAAAGATTGAAAGAGAAGAAGAAAGAAAGCAGTAAGGAAAGAAAGAAAGAAAGAAAGAAAGAAAGAAAGAAAATAATAAAAAAAAAAAGGAAAAAAAAAAGAAAAAAAAGGCAGTGAACTAAGACTGAAAGAGAAGAAAAAAAGAAAGTAGTCAGCTAAGAAAGAAAATAATGAAAGAAGTGAAATGAGAAAAAAAGGAGCAAACTAAGGAAGAAAAAAGAGAACTAAAGAAAAAAAAAGTGAAGCAGTGAACTATGAAAGAAAGTGAAGTAAGGAAGAAAGAAAGGCAGTAGATGAAGAAATAAAGAAATGAAATAAGAAAGAAGTGAACTGAGATTGAAAGAAAGAAAAAAAGAAGGCGGTGAACTAAAAAAAGAATGAAAAAATAAAGAAAAAAAGGCAGTGAGCAAAGAGAGAAAGTGAACTCACAAAGGAAGGAAGGAAGAATTGAACCAAATAGAATAGAAGAAAAATAAAGGAAATAAAAAACAGGATCAAAATAAAATCAATCTTGCAAAATCATCTTCATTATTCCGACAAAGAAATGTAAGGCTATTAATACAGAATGATAGATAGAAATGACCAGTCCAATCAGTACAGTACACTTCATCTAACTAGCCATTATCATATTTACCAACCTCTCAGCTCGGGCAGGATATGACAGAAGGTCAATTTTTTTAAGCGGAGTTTAATAGGTTTGAATTCAGAGTTTTCCTTCTCCTAGACTAGTTGCCTCACCAAGGCTGAAGAACCTAGTCTGCCCTACTATTTACCCATAGCCGGAGGGAGAATAATTGGATTCATACCTTTCCCAAGGGTATTAGTGCTATGTGAAATGCAATCAGTCACGTCCAGGATTTGAACTCGTGTCTCCGTGTCCATTTCCTATGACGATAACCATAACACCATGGACACCTCCTTACTAGCCATTATAAAGAAGTGATGAATCTGGATAAAATGAGTAATTTGGTATCTATTTACCTCATCCTTCCACCATGACTGCCTTGTCAGTGAGGCTTAGAATATGCCAAATGGAACTCTCTCTAAAAAAAAAGGATTTATCAAATTTAGCTTAGTTGTGG
Organism: Sepioteuthis lessoniana; assembly: GCA_963585895.1. NCBI lineage: Eukaryota > Metazoa > Mollusca > Cephalopoda > Myopsida > Loliginidae > Sepioteuthis > Sepioteuthis lessoniana. Next base: position 3,817,945 of record CAUZXS010001320.1, read on the forward strand.
CACAAGATCAGAAGTAGCAGGGAGCCCAGTGAGAATTGAACTCACTAATAATAGTTTGCTAATCATTACACCTTGTGAGGTTGGGTGTCCTGAGTATGAGACTAAACTGCATATAGTAGTCTGGAGCTCAGGAAAGTATGGAGTACTCTTGCATTGCAATCACTCCCAGTTCCTCTCTGAGCTGGAGAGAGAGAATCTGTTTGGGTCACATCTATGGGTCAAATAAATTTTTAGTATTAGATAGGAAATTAATTTCTATATCCAGGTAAACATATTCTCTTTATACCCAAGCAAATATATTCTTTCTCTACCCATACAAATACATTCTTTTTATACCCCTATAGACATGTTCTTTCTATATCCAGGTAAATATATTCTCTTTATACCCAAGCAAATATATTCTTTCTCTACCCAAGCAAATATATTCTTTTTATACCCCTATAGATATGTTCTTTCTATATCAAGATAAACGTGTGTGTGTATTATGATGTTGATTTGGTTTGGTTTGGTTTTATGGCATATCAACCATTACAGGTCATTTAATTTCAAATCCTCTTTATACATATATATTAAATATAAATGATTTGGAAACATATTTTATCAATGACATTTTTAAATGAGTCTAAGATCATTCTTTTGCACACAGTTAAATGGTTCCAAGTATTGTTATATATCACTAACAATTCAATTAAACATCA
>CAUZXS010001320.1:3823642-3928642 GCA_963585895.1 Sepioteuthis lessoniana
TTATAATTTTCTCAATCTTTAAAATAATTTTTCAACTTTCATATTCTTGTTTGTATAAATAGTATTTTTGTATGAATTTGAATACATCTAAATATTTAGCCATTATTAAGCTGTTTAGATTTACTTTTTAAAAAAATAAAAACACATAGCACACACATATAAATATATATATATCACATTGTTTGTGGGTGTATATATATATATATATATATATATATATATATATATACATTAACATTTTAAGTGTGCGTGCATGGGTGTGTACATATATATATATACCAACATTTTATGTGTGCATTTATATATATATATATATATATATATCAAATTTCATAAATGTGTATATGTGTGTGTGTATATATATATATATATCATATTTTATGTATGCGTTTATATATATATATATATAGCACATTGTATGAGTATGTGCATATATATCACAGTGTATCTGTGCATATATATATATATATCACACTGTGTGTGTGTGTATATATATATATATATATATATATATATATCACATTGAATGTTTATGTGTGTGTGTGTGTGTATATATATATATATATATATCACATTTTATGTGTGCGTTTTTATATACATATATATCACATTGTATTTGAGCGTGTATATATATATATATATATATATACACACACACATATATATACATACACAAACACATACAATGTGAGATATATATATATATATACACACAAACACATACAATGTGAGATATATATATATATATATATATATATATATACACACACACAATGTGATATATATATATATATATATATATATATATATATATATACATATACACACACATACAATGTGATATATATATATATATATATATATATATATAAAAATCACATTTTATGTGTGCATTTATATATATATATATATATATATATATATATCACATTGTCCGTGTTTCTGTGTGTATATATATATATATATATCACAGTGTATCTGTGCATATACATATACATATATGTGTGCGTGTGTGTATATATATATATATATATATACACATAATGGTTAATGTTGAGAAAAATGGAATCAAAAAGCAGAGTTTAAATCTCAAATGGTTTGCATTTCACTTTGCCTGAATATCTTTAGGAAAGGTATGAATCCATCTCTTCTTCAATGAGTAAATAATGGGGCATGCTGGTATCACTAACTTTGGTAGGACAACTGATCCAGGAGAAGAATAACTCTTAATTCATTAACAAGTTATTAGAAAGCATAAGTATAAATTATTCTTCTCTTTTTTTCTCGCAGACCTTGTGGAATAGAAGAGTCTTGCAGTAGACAAAAAAAAAAGGTTGATAAGATACATATGCCTATATATATATATATATATATATATATATATATTTATACATATAGATACATTTATATCATCATCAGGTCACACTAACAGCATGAAGTTCCTAGATACTTTCGTGCCATCCATCCCTATCATCCACCATTCCTGACAGGTCATCTCGGCAGCATCCTGAGTTTAAAAAGACCTGATATATTCATGTGGATCTTTGCTGCTCAGCAAAGATGCATCCATGTGTAGGAGTCTATGACACAACATCACTTATGAGTTTGTCCTTATTCTCCAGCAGTGTCCTGTCTGTCGTTTGTCTTACTTGAATGGTTTGTGAGATGGGAAGTAGATGGCCCAAGAAATGGCGACATAAGTTGTCGCTTCCAGGATTTGTTCAAGGCAGTACATACAATTCTTGTGTAGTTCTAATCTAGGTTTTTCTCTATTTGTTTAGGTTGCATAGGTGGTGGTTAAGACAGATATAGCATGGACGAAATCAGGTTTTATTTTATCAGATCTATCAGGTTTTTGTAGGATCAAATAATATGTCAAAAGCATTTAATGACTTTTCTAGGCATGTGTTCAAATTTTCAGGAGATGAGAAGTTGCTGCCAAGGTATGTCAATTGGTCATCTAATTTTAGAGGCTTGCTGCTTAGAGTGTGGAATGTTCCTTTTTGTTTAAAAGGCAGGAACTCTGTTTTATTTGCATTTATCTAGAGGCCATGCTTTCTATTGCTTACTCTAGACTATATAGTAAGGATTCTGTTTGGGCTGGTGAATTTGCAAGAAGCACAAAGTCATCTGTATAGTCTGGATCTGACATAGTTTCTGTGGATTAAATACATTTATATATATATATATATTTTTTTTTTTTTAATCTTTATATCTTATCAATAATTCTGTTGGTGTGAAAAAAACCCAGATTGTACAATCTGCAAACTCTACAAACTGATATCTGGTGTATATATATATATATATATATACTGTCATCCACAGACAGTTTTGTTGTACCACAAGTCCTCAGTATGGCTAGATACGCAGGATGCTTCCAGCTGGGATCGAAACCCACTCAACTTTACGTTACACTTAGTATCATAGCACTCAGCCATCAGGCGACATAAGTCAGCTCGTGAATTTATAACACCTTATGTATTAACATTTGTTTGTTTACATTTTGCCTTACTGGATACCAGAGTGCTTAATTCATTAGAATAGCTTTGCATTATGTGAGTGGCAGCAGTTAATTCCTTCACTAGAGTGTGTAACCCCTGGGAGGGGAGTGTGTGCGTATATATATATATATATATATATACACAGGTAAAAAATATGCTTGTTTCATTAAAAAAAAGGTGTAGGTTGGTGTCAGCAGTTATGTCTTTTTAGCTGGGTCACTGGAGGATTTCACGTCTTTAAACATAATAACCCCTCTTATAATCTTCAACCCCTCTAGGGATAATCACTGCTTGCTTTGACATTCGAAACTCAGACGTAAGACCACTTTATAAAGATTTTCTAACGTAGACATTAGTTTCCACACACTTGATGAGCAGTATATATATATATATGTATATACATACATAAATATATAATAATAAGTAAATATATATTAGTTTTTATACATATTCAATAGTATGGAAGCTTGTCAGCAACCAAAGGTTTCATGCCATCTTATAAGACAATCATCAGGTAGAGAAAGAAAAATATTGAAAAAATTGAAAAATACATTCAAAGGGATGTTAGAATTGCATACAACTCTTTGTGTATGTGTTTGTGTAGATTATATTTGCATATTATTGTATGTGGTCATATAAGTGATATTTAGTATGTGTGTATATGAAGATACATTCACTGTGTGGCAAATTTGAGGTTGCCCCCTGGATATATGAGGCACGATGTGTAGCCAAAGTAGCGATAGTTTTGATTGAGTAAAAAATTTTTCTTTTGAATTAATGTGTGTGTGTGGTGATGATGATTTTAATTAAGAAGCAAAATATCATCATCATCACTTCATTACGAAGAAAATAAAGTTTTGATTTGTAAGCATAATAGATGAAGGAGTATGGTGGATCATAACGCAACAATTATCATGGTGATAAGACAGATAATATTGTAATATACTATCGAGTATTATGGAATAATAGTATTTTATGCTGGGAAATGTTTTATATTAGATTGTAATAATAATTTGTATTAGTTATGATGTGTTAATGATATATTACGTATACATCATTGTAATCCATGGTTGTATTTACATAAGGAATATACTGAATACAAGGTGCATTTTGATAAGTTTCAAGACTTTTTTCGTATGGGCATTTAAAATTGTTGTAGACTCTTGAAAATTCACTATGTTATTGCTATACATCTTATGAGATGACTGACCAATTTTTATGATTTCAGGTTCAAATCAACAACTACAGCAGGAATTCGAATACACCCGACTAAAGCCTGATTGGCACAGCTGGTGAATTTCAAAAATGCAATCTGGATGTGAGGATACTTGAGAAGAACGATATGCAAAAAATTCTGTTTTAAACTTGGAAAAATGCCAGAGAAACGTATGGAATGCTTCAGACTGCTTTTCGACCATCTTGCATGAATTGAGCATCAGTTTTTGAGTGGCAAAAGAGATTCAAGGAAGGCAGGGAGTCTGTGAGGGATGATGAGAGGTGTGGGAGGAGTAAGGAAGTCAATACACCAGAGTTGATTGGCCAAACGGTTAGGGTTAGGGTTACTATGTTGAGGTTTTAAGGGAGTTTAGGAAGAGATTCCGTCGGAAGAGGCCTGCACTCTTCAAATCGGGTCAGTGGCATTTCCACCAGGACAATACACCAGTCCACAACTCCATCCTTGTCACAGACTATTTCACCAAGATGGGTATCAAGACAGTTCCTCAGCCTCCCTACAGTCCAGACCTTGCTCCCTGTGACTCTTGGTTATTCCCTAAGATCACAGGCTGCCGTTATGAGACAATTGAGGAGATGAAATAGGCTGTGACGGAGGTCATTGACACGCTTACACAAGAGGACTTCCATGGGGCCTTGCAGAAGTTGTTAGAACAGTACAACAAGTGCATTGCAGCCGAAGGAGATTACTTCAAAGGGGACTAGAGTTTCATGTGTGTACTATTAATAAAAGTGCCCATATGAAAAAAGTCTGGAAAGTTATCGTATGCACCGCGTATATTTTGTTAAGGCGTTGCAATAATTGTTTGTATTTGCTATGTTGTTTTTTTTGTTTTTTATACGTGTGAGTATGAATGGTAAAGATTTTAACTAACAAGCAAATTAGCACCATTGCATAATTAAGAAAATGAATTTATGATTTGACATGTAAGCATGATAGGTCTTGGACGTAAGCATAACAGATGGAGAGTTGTGTTGGATTACAATAGTAATTTTAATTACCTGTCAATGTTTTGTTAATGTTATATTACATATACATTATTGTAATATATGACGATGTGTACATAAGGGACATGTTGAATATATTGTGTGGAGACATATTTCTAACAATCATGAAAACGTAGCTAACATAATCTCAACAGGATGTAGAAGTGCATGGAGATGGTTATAAAGATTTAAAGGAGGAAGGTAGAACTTATGGGTGTGTTGTTTGATGGAGGAAAGTGGTACTTACAGAGCTTCAGGTGTGTTGTAGGGATATTTGTAAGGGGAGATTTTTAGTAGTGGAGGTAGTGTAGGTAAGATGGATGGGTTATGTGTATGGGTCGAAATGTGAGAGTAGATGTTTGTTCTTATGACTACAATCGGATAGAATTTCTGATTTTTTGTTTTGCAGGGTGTTTTGTGATGGGTGAGTGTTAATTGCTAGCTTCTTGTGGAGGCAAAGAAGGCATTTTCTAATGTCTTGCTGCAGTAGGGTGCTAGTTTTAGCATTTCCCAGGTGATGGTGGGTGAGATGTTCATGTATTTTAGGTGTCAGATGTGTATGGATAAAGAAGTGTTCGTTGAATAAGCTCTGTTGGCGAAGGAAAGTTTGTGGTTATATATTCTTTGTTTTATGGTACCCTCTGTTGTACCTATGTACTGCTTGACTGAATTGTTGTTTTTTTTACAGTGGCTTTGTACACTATGTATTCTGCAGACAGTCTCCTAGTAGGGGGTATGTTTCTTTATCCAAACAGTTGCATTGTTTGCTGGAGTGTGTGGTGCCATGGATGGTCCCAATTATTTTGTTGTGGTCTTTTATGATTTGAGATAAGTTACTTGTACAACTGTAGGTATCTTTATATTGTTTCTGATGAAAATTTATATATATATATATATATATATATATAGTAATCCACAGACAGATCTGTTTCGTTCTATCAGAACTCATCAGTGTGGCTAGACAGTATCTTCCTGTAGCTGGGATCAAAACCCGGTTGACTCAAATGCCAAGCCAAAGCTTCTAACCATTCAGCCAGGAGGAGAGATTAGCTGCGAAGTAAATTTTAAATGGTTATGAATCACAATTACTATTGTTTATATATATATATATATATATATATATATAACCGGGACATTGGCCCAGCGGTTAGAGTGTTCGCCAATGGCCCGGGAGACCTGGGTTCAATCCCAGGTCGAGTCATACCAAAGACTTTAAAAATGGAACTTGATACCACCTTGCTTAACACTCAGCATTATAAGGTACGGTTCAAGGGTAAAGTGGAGCAATCCTGGGAATGGAGTAGCGCCCTCCCCTACACCTTGGTGTAGTAGCTATCGAAAAGGGAGCCTTCGGGTCACCCTCGACTATGGTCGCTAACTTTACTTTACTATATATATATATAAATATATTTCAATAATATCCAATCAGCATCTGCTGAAAGGTTTTTAGTTGTTTTTTAGGAGAGTATGATGGCCCCCATTAGCTGAGGGATTTAACATATGTAAAGGGAGTAAATAGAAAAATGTATCAAGATAATCCTTTAGTTTACAAGATGTCATTATTCATAAAATTCCACCTGTTATGAAAAATCTAACATTATCTAAATATCATTATCTAAATCTAACGATGGGTTAATTTACAGGAATACTCTTTTCTTGGATTCTTGAATTTTTTAATACTCTATTGTTCTATTACTTTCGCAAGAGAATTTAAATTGATATAGTTTTTTCTTTCTTTGTTCTTTTTTTTATACATAGATATAGACTGTAATCCAAATTCGCCGTTTTTCAGCCTCAAATTAAACTAGTGAAGTCATCTGATGTGATGAAGAGTATAAAGATATTCTTTACCCAAATCAATTTATAATGACAATTTAATCAGGTTTGAGTTTTTTCCTAATTGCATAATGTATATCTATCAATATATATATAAATCTATATATACATAAATATTTATGCATATATATATATATATATATATATATATATATATATACATAAGTGTGTATAGAGATATACATAAATCTATATTTATATATATATGTGTGCATAAATATATATGTTTATATATATATACACAAAATATATATATATCTATATATAAATATATATATATATATTCATATACCCATAAATATATACACAGAAAAATATATATGTATATATATACACACACATATACGAATATATATGTATACATACATACATAGATACATATATATATAAGTACATACATACATATATCTATGTACATACATACATGTATATAAGTATGTATATATATACATATTTATATATATATACATGTACATACTTACACATATGTATGTATGCATATAAAGACATGAATATATATATATATATATATATATATATATATATGCATCCATACATATATATGTGTGTATAGGCATATTTATACACATAAGTAAGTAGACCACTGGAAGGCTTTCTTTTCAATTGCTACAACACTAATCTGTAAGGGAATGTGCTACTCCTTTCCCTGGTTTGCTCCACTTACCCTTGATCTCTATCTTAAAGTTATGAGTGTTAATTAAGGAAGCAACAATACCATTTTTTGAGTCTTTGGTAATGATTCAACCTGTGATTGAACCCCAGTCTGTTGGATAAATGGTGAACACTCTAACATGTGTATATATATATATATATATATATATATATATATATATATATATGTAAATACGCATTTGCATATATATGCCCACACATACATATATATATACATTTATAAAAACAGACACACACACACACACACATATATATATATATATATATATATAAATAACATACTTATAGATATACTACCCATATGCATATATTATATCTATGAATGCATATGCATATATATATATTTATATATATATATACACACACGTGTACTCAAAGAGAAAATATTATATATACATACAGAAGCCAAATAAAATACCAATAAATCATCAGCTGAGCTACCAACAGAGTTTTTAACATGTTAAATCAGGACTCATATATATATGTGTCCTGAATTAACATGTGCTCAAAACCCAGTTGATATACACACACATATATACAGATGTGCAAGACACACACACACACACACACACATATATATATATATATATATATATAAATGATACATACTCACATAGATACCTACACAGACATACAAAATTATATACACATAATAAAGCAACAAAAATAAAACAAAATAATAACCATGCAACCAACAAAGCCTTTATCACATGTTGACTCTGGATTTATATATATATATATATATATACACACACACACACACCCATATATATATATATATATATGTTTGAGAATTTCTTTTACTTAATAATATTTTCCAGGGTTATTTCCCTTCTTTGGTCTCATTTTTTTCTTCTCTACCCCACACTCCATTTTAACAATAATTTTTCCGACACTTTTTATCACACAACAGTAAGCTTTAACTCTGGGAACAATGGAACTCATTCTATTTAATTTTATGTATGAAATGCTATAGAGAAATCATTATTAGATGCACAAATCTCCGAGCCAGTCAGCCGTGAATTCCTCACCAGAACTTGTTTCAATGAAGATTTTAATTTGAACAAAAGATAGCCATCAGGGAGAAAGAAGATCTTGGAGAAATCCCAGGAGACCTTAATAATGTAAACTATAGAATGAATTCAAAATTGTAATGATTATCAGTGTGAGGAGGAGGAGGAGGAAGTAGAAAAGGAATAGGAGGGGGGGTTCATGATGATCAAGGCAGTGACATTTTTGTGCCACTGATGATGATGATGATGATAGAACTGTCTTTGTCTGTGACTGACAGGATTTCCAGTTAATTTTAACGTTATCTGCTATCCAATCATCATCTTCTTTAAACTCCTATATCAAGTACAGCAGTGTAGACTTATTTGGTTTCTTCCCCAGAACAAAGAATAAAAACAAACAAAACACATATATCTATGTGGACAGGGGTTCCATGCCATGAGGCAGTGGTGAGCAATCAGATCTTGAAAAGCTATTGAGCCAAGTTCAAATCCTACATAATCCTTTGCGTGAAAATATTGTTAACTATGAATTATGACTAAATTATACTTTATGATTAGGGAATGTTAAGAATAAGTTAATCTAACCAATGTCAAATAAAGTGAAATTCTGTTTTATTTTTAAAACATTAATTTGCTAGAAAAGATGATATGTAAAAAAATCAGTGTCACTTTTGATACCAAGGAATCACTGCAGACTTTATAAGGCTTTGACATTTTTTTATTTTGCTTATAAAGTAAAATTCAGTAGAAGGAGTATATATATATATATATATATATATATATATATATATATTTGCAATTTTTTGAATTAATTCAAAAATGAATTTATAATGCTTTTTTTTTAAAAACAAACACACTTCCTGTATAACAGTCTGTTTCATGAGTTTTTCAATCATCGGACACTTTTGAGGGGTTGTTTGGATTTCACTTTAAATTTTTTTGTTTTTGATACCAATTTTGCTAGAAAAGATGGTATGTTAAAAAATTTGAGTCATTTTTTGATACAAAGAAATTTCTACAGATTCAATAAGTTTTTGATTTTTCCTATTTTGCTTATTAAGTAAAATGTAAATCTTCTTTTAAATCAAATTCAATAAATACAAAGTATTATAAATTTCTAATTCATTATCAACAATATTTGACTTCAAAGATAACAGTGATTTTTTCATATCCTTTAATTATCAATTCAAATAATAGTGGTAAACTGTCAAATATGATTTTACAAGACTGACATCAATGATTTTGATGATGAAGATTTCTGTATATATTGAATAATCACAAGACAGACCTTCAGTCACTTTCATTTTTGATACTATGAGTTTGACACTTGTATGATACTCTATGTTGGGGTATCCCCTATAGATGGACTCATCCTCAACTGAGCTCTCTTCTGCACAGTCTCAGTCTCAATCTCAGACTCAGTCTTGGTTCAGTCACAGAGAACTGTTACCAAGAGCGGTAATATTCCTGATTGTAAAGCTAAGGTGGGGTTTCTCCCAGCTAGTATTTGTGTATGTACTATTTTCCTTCAATATATTTCTTATCACTTATTCTTGTGTCATGTCATCATTTGAACCGCCCCTTGGCCATAGCACTATACTATACAATATTATGATCCAATCATCAATAATATACTTAAGGGTGGGCTGAAAAGTTCATAGGACAATGTTATATTGGCTATTGATGACTTTTTGACCAATAGGATTCAAGCACTGTGACACCAATGGAGATGCATGTGGACTACAAAAGAGACCATTTTGAAAAATAAGCCTCATTTGGTCACATTTCATGTGAGTATTTTGGTCAGCCGATGAACTTTTCAGTTGACTCTGATATATAAAACTTGATGACTGTATATATGACTGGCCCATTGGCTTAGTAGTAGACTGTTTGCCAATGGTCCAGGAGACTGGGATTCAATCTCAGGTCGAGTCATACCAAAGACTCGACAAGTGGTACTTGATACCTCCTTGCTTAACACTCAGCATTATAAAATACATTTCAAAAGGTTAAGTGGAGCAATCCAGGGAAAGGAATAGCAGCCTCCCCAACACCTTGGTGGAGCAGCTATTGAAAAAGGAGCTTTCGAGTAGCCCTCGACTACAGTCGCAAACTTTACTCATATATATATATATATACACACACACTCATCATATATATATTTTAAAATAGGTAGGTCCATGAAGAGATTTGTATTTTTTAGAAATTATCTATTTATTTTGTTCTCAATACGTGTATGTTTCCAGCTTGTTGCTTTCATCAGAGAACATATATGGCACAAGGGCTTCTAAATGGGGTATTCAATGGGACTTGAGCTCACTTGTGCTTGCAGTTTGAATGATTTTCAGTTGGTTATGGGTTTATATAGAGGTCATCCTCTCTTTTTCTTAGAGTGTGTTTTACCTTAGTCTTCCTTACCCCTCATTGATATTTGATAAGTTTTTGTTGTTGTTGTGTATGTGTATTGGAGTGGTTTTGGATTTCGCAAACAGTTATTTTCCCTGTGTGTGTGTGTCTTGGAGATATATATATATATATATATATATATATATATATATATATATATACACACACACACACATATATATATATATAAATAAACATATTAAGTGTGCAAATATATACATAAACATATGATGTGTGTGTGTGTATATATATATATATGCACACACAAACATACACACATGCATATATATATAAACATATTAAGTGTGCAAATATATACATTAACATATGATGTGTGTGTGTGTGTGTACATATATATATATACACACACAAACATGATTCATGTGTCTGTATATACATATATATAAACATATGATGTGTGTGTATATATATATATATATATATATATATATATATATATATATATGCAAATTTCATTGAACATAATAGACATTTTATGCCTACATATTCTCTTTTGGATCCGTTCGAATTCCCGTATTACTTTTATCGTATTCGGGGGGAACTGATTAAGGTATTGTCCATAGTTGTATGTATCCCTAGTACTTTCTGCCCGACTTTGGGCCATCATCAGGGGAGAATCTGTTACAAAAGTGATGTAACTTTTGTTTTAGCAAATTACTACTGTGTAAGGACGTCTTTGCTGTTGGAGATTATGGCGCTTGCTTTTTAAATGTAATTCTGTAAATAAATAGCTACTGGCACTATTTACAGAATTACATAATAAAGTAATACGGGAATTCGAACGGATCCAAAAGAGAATATGTAGGCATAAAATGTCTATTATGTTCAATGAAATTTGCATTAACGAAGAAATGCTGCCTAAATATACATATATATATATATATAACCAGGACATTGGCCCAGCGGTTAGAGTGTTCGCCAATGGCTCGGGAGACGTGGGTTCAATCCCAGGTCGAGTCATACCAAAGACTTTAAAAATGGAACTTGATACCACCTTGCTTAACACTCAGCATTATAAGGTACGGTTCAAGGGTAAAGTGGAGCAATCCTGGGAATGGAGTAGCGCCCTCCCCTACACCTTGGTGTAGTAGCTATCGAAAAGGGAGCCTTCGGGTCACCCTCGACTATGGTCGCTAACTTTACTTACTATATATATATATATATACACATGAACATCTATGATGTGTATATATACATATATACACACATAATGTTTATATATATATATGTATGTATGTATAATGTATATAATCACACAAATACACACATATGGTATGTATAAACACATACTATATATATATATATATATATATATATATATATATATATATATATATACTTCCTGTGCTCATGAAAATTCCATGGATAACATGCATGATAATTGTACAATTTTAAACTCTGTATAACAATCTGAGAAAAATTGTCAACAGTTTTTGTTTCTATTTTAACTATCAGTTAATTAAGAACAACATTTTCTAGCAAACAAAAATAAGTTGAATATAATCTTAAAACAACAAAGAAAAAAAAAACAATTAAGATATTGTTAATAATAAATTCTAACTAAATAGTACAGCATACTTAACCAATTCTTGGAATAAGGTTGTGTAAATCAGGAAGAATTTTGTTTTGTTTTGATCCTGATCTTATAAGAAAATATATGTTAAAACAGCTTGGTCATTATCATGTATATAAAGTAACATGTTTAATTAACATGTTTAATTAACATGTTTAAATTAAAATTATGGTCCATTTCATACTGATGTCAAAATTTATCAGAAACAATATTTTACTTAACAAGTATCTGTAGCATTATGTGACGTCTCTTAGCGTAACACGTAGCAAGATAGGCTAATAGATCTTTATTTGAGAGTTTATTTCTCACACTATGCTCTGTACTTCTGGCTTAGTGCCATACTGAGCTAAGCTTAATAAATGATAATAAAGTTAAGTTGGTGACCTTAGTCGAGGGTGACCCAAAAGCTCTCTTTTCAATAGTTACCACACTGAGTTGTAGGGGAGGGCACTACTCCATTCCCTGGATTGCTCCACTTTATGCTTGATCCTTACCTTATAATGCTGAGTGTTCAGCAAGGTGGCATCAAGTACCATTTTTTGAGTCTTTGGTATGACTCGACCTGGAATTGAACCCTGGTCTCCCAGACCATTGGTGAACACTGCTCCATACTCTTGGCTTTGTGCCAAACTATGTTTGGCTAAGTAAATGACAACATATCTATAGCTTCGTGCCTCCATAAACTCATCTTAGTAAATTGTTGGAAGGCTTACTGTAAGGTAATGTATAGTGAACCAGGTAACACGACCATTATAAGTACTGATGCATCAGCTTGGGGCTGTAGAATATACTGACTGCATCTCTGCAGAGGAGTAAGACCCCCGCCCAATGAGAGTACTGGATATGACATCAAACAATCTGATGGTGAGGCTTCAGTAATGCTTGATTTTGGGGCAATGTGGAATATCCCTCCATTGCCATTGCTACCTGGTCCACTCTGGCCTAGAGTGATAGCACCTGATAGGGTCCTATCTGTAGGTCAAATACAACTGTTTGACATGTAAACTGTTTGCAAAAAAATGACTTTTGCTAAATTGAATTGTTAGAAACAGAACTGTTGGATCATTAAATAGTGTGTAAACAAATAACTGATGTTTAATTGAATTGTTAGTGATACATAGCAATACTTGCAACCATTTAACTTTGTTGACTTATGCTAAAATAAATTTTTTAAAAAAGAACTGTTTGATCATTTAACTGTGAGTATCTACAAAATAAGTTTACAAATCATACATCTAATATATATGTATAAAAAGGATTTGGCTTTAAATAACCAACAATGGTTGATATGCCATCAAACCCTGCCAAGCAGGTATTGACTGGAGGGAAACCCTGGCAAGACCAGGCAATCAGCTCAATAGCACCTACTGGTGCAAATGCCAGGTAGAACAGAGAAAAACAGAGAGAAGTAAGCCCATGGTATTAATGTATTTTTCTACAAACAGCAAAGGAGATATTTTTCTTCTTTTTTAACCACATAAGTATAAAAACTCTAAGATTCTTTCAGGCTTGTGTCATGAGTCGAAGGGAAAAGAGCTCAGTTGTCTGTTGTCTGATTTATTGATGAGAAGTGTAAAACTTTCCCTTTTTTTTTAAATAGGGCATTTTTTTAAATCTAGTATTCCAAAAGAGCTAAATCATCAATCTTCAAACTACAAGACTGATTCTAAAATAAACCTCTGCCCTTTATAAACTTATTACATCTAAATTTTAAACCAATAGATACCATCATCCCATTATGTGGTTGTTAATGTTACATAAAAGGAACAGCTTTACATATATATATATATATGGAAATACCATCAGTGCTGTTATTCTTCAGTTCTAGTGCAATTTGTAGGTCCAACTCCATATTCCAATAGCACCTCATTCAGGGCATAAATGGTTTCTAAACACATGACTCTCTAAACAGAGAGCATTCACTTTTGAACTAATACCCTTGGCAAAGGTAATGAACCCCATTTATCTGTCCAGATATGGATTAAATAGTACCATTACTGTTCTTCTTCAAGGATGGCTTTGGCTTTACATAACCTGTTGATATGCCATTAAACAAAGAAGCCAAACCAAACTAAAACAGAGAAATTAATGTAGTACTTGGCATATGATGTCAAATTGATATAGTCAATAATTTTTTTTTAGACTTTGAGAAAAAATGCCTTTGTATATATAATATTCAAATTGTACAAAATTTGATTTTTACAAGTTTATCTAAGACATTACGTGAATATATAATAAATTTTTGTACCAGTCTTAAAATTATATTGACATTATTTTTGGAAGACTTCTAATGCTAATTATCAAAGAAAAGTTTTGCCCAGTCAGCTGGGGGTGTAGAATACACTGACTGCCCCTCTGCAGAGGGGTAAGACCCCCCCAAATGAGTGTCCTGGATATGACACTAAACAATCTGATGGTGAGGTTCCAGCAGTGCTGGAGCTTTGGGGAATGCGGAGTACCCCTTCATTGCCATCGCTCCCAGGTCCACTCTGGCCCGGAGTGGTAGCACCTGATAGGGTCCTATCTGTGGGTTAAATAGAACTAACAGCATACTTATGCTAAAATGAATTGAGTAAACTGAATAGCTTGAAATAGAAATGTTTTTTGACAATTAAACCGTACTTACACTTAAACTGCATGCTTATGCTTAACTGAATTATTTGAAATAGAACTGTTTTTCGACATTAAAATTGTATTTACACTTAAATGAATCATTACATACAACTGCTTGCATAGTTAGAAATGGAAATGTTTTTGACCATTAAACTGTGTACTTATGCTAAACTGAATTGTTTTAAATAGAACAGATTATTTACATAAAAATGGATTTGGCGTTAAATAACCTACAAATATGCCATAAAACCCAACAAACCAAACCAAACCAAACCAAAGAAAAGTTTGAAATTTTCCACTTGATTAAATTCCAGGGAAGATTTAGTTAATATCACTTTTACTTCTCTCATATACCATAGATTGTTACATATAATGCACATCTACAATTTGGGTTTTGTTTCTTTGTTTTAAGGCATATCAACCTTCATGGGTTATTTAATGCCAAAGCTATCCTTTTAAAACAATTGTGGTGCTAATTAACCCCTAACTGAAAGGAATAATGAATATCATACCTTTCCCAAAGGTATTAGTCAGAAAGTGAAGGTAATAGCACAACTGGAGTTTGAACTTCCTTACTACAAGGTTGCAGTCAAGCACATCAGCCACTATACCTTAAGGACTCATTAACCCATAATTTTAGACAAAATTCTCCTATATGCAGTAGTTTTTGTCTGAGCAGAAAGATCACCAGATATGACAAAAATTTAGAAAAGTAGGTCTTTTTTAGGATTGATAAAGCACAGTATACATGATTATCTATGGCCCTGGTTCCCAACATCAAGTTCACAGCCCACAGTGGAGGGGGGATTTTATTTTTAGAGGGAGCAATTTGAGAATGATTTATTAACAGTGAATTTTTTTCAAACAAGTTGGTGTGAGTATGAGTGCTTGTGTGATTTAATACATACAGTACATATTCAGTATATATATATATATATAAATATTTGCGCATATGCATGTACATGTATAATAACATATGTACTGTATATCTACTTAATAAAGTTGATTACCGGTTCATTGGCCTAGCGGTTAGAGGATTTGCCAATGGCCCGGGAGACTGGGGTTCAATCCCAGGTCAAGTCATACCAAAGACTCAAAAAATGCTACTTGATACCGCCTTGCTTAACTGAGCATTATAAAGTAAGGATCAAGGATAAAGAGGAGCAATCCAGGGAAAGGAGTAGCGCCCTCCCCTACAACTCGGTGTAGTAGCTATTGAAAAAGGAGCCTTCGGGTCACCCTGGACTAAGGTCGCCAACTTTAAGATGCCTGTCTGTATCAAAAGTCTGTAAACCCTCATGGACACTCAAATGGATGTAGAAAGTTGCAGTTTGGTACAAAAGACCACTTTTCAATCAACACTATTTTTATATCAGAAATTTATACTTAAGTCAAAATTGGCCAAAAAAAGACTGCCAAGTTCATTTAATGGCCTTTGACTGCTATTTCACTTCTATTTCAAACAAACCCAGCTTTTTCCCCTCATCAAAGCCATTTAATATCCCTTCATATTATTATTATTATTATTATTATAATCATAATAAATGCCAGTGGTGTAATGGTTATCGTCGTAGGAAATGGACATGGCGACACAAGTTCATATCCTGGACGAGACTGATTGCATTTCACAAAGCACTAATACCCTTGGGAAAGGTATGAATCCAATTATTTTCCCTCCAGCTATGGGTAAATAGTAAGACAGACAGAGTTCTTCAGCCTTGGTGAGGCAACTCGTCTAGGAGAAGGAAAACTGAATTCAAACCTGTTAAACTCCGCTTAAAAATTGATCTTGTGTTATATCCTGCCCGAGCAGAGGGGTTGGTAAATAGGATTATTATTATTATTATTTTCAACAATTTCTCAGGAATTTCTTCCTCAGTACATCAACTGTTCTTTCATTCTTTTATTTTTCTCTTTCATGGATGCTATGTTCTTTGGAAGCTTGTTTAGACCAAGTTAATGGTCTTTTCGGCTCATTCTCTATGAATAGGAGTTAACTTTTTGAATATTAAGAATTATATGTGAGGAGGGAAAGAGGATCAGGATTTTAGAGATGTCTAGGTGGGGGCCTGGCCAAAAAAAGGTTGGGAAGCCTTGATCTATGGTATCATTAAAATTACAAGTAATTTGGTTTATAGCTAAAGAAACTTACACCACAATGGCCTTACAGTTTCTCCCAGGCTTGATATACTTTTGATAAGATAACAGGGAAGGTTGGTTTCATGCTTCTTTTTAATTGCTTCTTTTATAATTTGTATCTTTAAAGAAGATGATACTTAACTTTGCAGATCACGGTGTCTACTGCCTGTACAGCGCATCCACAAGCCACGTTAATTATCACAATGCAAGAGAATCAGTCAAGGACCTCCTTCGGCAACTGTACGACAATCAAAGAAAGCTTGATAAGACAAGTAGACGTTTTTCAAAGCAAAATTTATCTGTCCGTTTATGATTGAATTCTTTCGACAAAGATTTCAACTTAATTCCAGTGCTAGTCCGTAGCTCCGAGTCAGAATTAAAAAAAAAAAAAAGAAAGAAAAAAAAGAAAGAAAATAAAAAATTAAAACAGTTTATCTCATTACAATGCAATTAGATAATTTTCTGCAACTGCTCTTGAAAATGATGCCATTGTTAATAAAAGCTGAGGATATAAAAACAAACACAGTTATTTGCCTTCAAGTGTACATTTTAAGAGTGACTAGAACAGCCTTTTATTGATAATAAACCCATGACAAGTGATAGGATTACATTTATCAAGTGCTCACAATGATGTCTGGGCAGATCTTTTCAGGGAAAAATTGTCTCTCTCTCTCTCTGCATGTCAAACGGTTCTCCAAACCAGCTGAAAAATTGACGACTCTTCTAAGTTGATAACTCTCTCAGAAAAACTCTTCTAAAACCTCAAATCACAATTACAGAGATTTTCTGGATTTTGTACATTTTATCGTATCCAACTGTAAAGAACTTAATACTTTGAAGAGCATTCTCTTCGATATTTAAGACGGCTTAAATAAAAACTTAATGTTAATGAGTATTCTCATCTCTGCTATATTTTGAGAAGTTTTTATTTGAGGTTAGTTTTAGTAAATATTCAATGGTAAAAAAGAAAATACACAGGCAAATACAAAAACTAAAAGAATTAGCACATGCAGTGTTATAAAAAATCCTCTGAATAAGATAAGTGTGAAAACTGATAACATAGAGGGACAAGTAATTATGTGTATGTGTGAGTGTGTGTGTGTATATATATATATATATATATATATATATATAAGAGTTACGTTAAAATGTTCACCAATAGTCTAGGAGACTGGGGTTCAATTCCAGGTTGTGTTATACCAAAGACTCAAAAAATGGTACTTGATGCCTCCTTATTTAACACACAGCATTATAAAGTATGAATGAAGGGTAAGTGGAGCTATCCAGGGAAAGGAGTAGCACCCTGCTTTACACCTTGGTGTAGTAGCAATTGAAAAGGAAGCCTTCAAGTTGCCCTCAACTATAGTTGGCCAACTTACTTACACACACACACACATATATATGACAGTAAATAAAGATACAACACTCAGTAGAATGATGCTGATTTTGACCAGGGTAGAGCCTATGAATGAATAGGAGATATTTTGATAAAATTTTTCAAGTTTTTGGAATAGGATGATATATTGTAAAATACTCAAAATTTTTGTGTGTGTAAATATATATATATAAAGAAAGGCCAGTTGCAACTGTATGATTGTGTTCAGGTAAGTATACCAGCCAGTATTAAGGAGGATATTCAGTGCATTACAATCGGGTCTGAGTATTGTTGATACACCCCTTATTTTGGAACTTGTGCATATAGTAACCTGTAAATATGATCATTTATTCTAATCAAGCAAATTGCTCAAGAACCAACAAAACAGTTAGATAGAAGTCACACGTTCATCAGAGAATACCTTAATGAGCATAGAAAAGCGTCTAATAAGTCCCACATCATCTGACAGCTTCTTAGTTTAAAGAGTTATACTCTGTTCACTACTGAAAGGTAGACTTGTTTCCAAACCTTTCCTGGGTAGAATATATACCATTGTTGAATAGGAGATTTACTATAATCATATCCAATGCAAATAACTATGTTTCACACCCAATGAAAAAAGAAAATTCTTCTGCAAACCAAGACAACACTTGAAAAAAGTTATACTCTCTGTTTGGTGGGATATAAAGCGTTTCATCTATTATGAAGAGATAAACACTAAAATGAGATGGCAAATGCAGAGAAGTTTTTTTTATCAGAGAAGTATTGTACAAAACTTAGCAGAAAATGTGCCCATCACTGATTAATTATAAAAGCATGTTCTTTTTACATGATCATATAAGACCACATAATGCTTGAGTCACACAAGATGGCGCTAAATCTGGAAGTTGTGCCTCACCTTCCTTACTCACTTGACCTTCATCTTTTCAAATGATTCCAACATTTTTTTAAAAGAAAACACTTTATTGTGAAGAGGTTAAAACTGATATTGAGTGTTTCTTTGCAATGAAACCAGAAAAATTTTATGCTCGAGGGATCAACAATTTGCCAAATAGATAGGATTATATTATTTATAATAAGAGGAAATATTATCTTGATTAAATATAGCAATTAAGATCAAAGAAGCATTAATTTCTTTTCCCTTTTAAAATGCAACTTGCCTTTCTTTATATATATATATATATATATATATACATACACACAAAAATATTTAGAATTTTACAAATAGAAAGGTAGCTTATGTAAGTACAAATTAATGCTATGGACCTACTATTCTATTATATTCTATAGTATATAATATCATGCAAAAATGGTTTATGATATATAAAATTAATCAAAGCCCAGTTTTTGGCCATATTTCTTCACCATTTCTCTCAACAAACCACTTATAAAGTGTTAATATTGTAACCAAATTAGTCTCTCTCTGTTGGTTCAACACTGAAAAGCCAGAACACCAGTCCACAGGAGACAAATTCTTGTCCAACACCTTTCTAATCCACCATTTTTCATGCAGGTGCATGCTTGTCCAACTCACTATGTGAAATGTCAAAAAGACCCCCCAACCTCAAACTTTCTCTGGCCTTTTATTAATACAAGCCAAGGCCCACTGGCCAATCAATGCATGTGGCTTCCTTTAAAGAAGAAAACCAGATCATTCTAGATTTTTGTGATTTTGCTGTACATAAAAAAATGCTGCTGCTGCCAATCATGTATTTTGAGGTAAGAAGGCTGTTATTTTCCTTTACACCAGACACAACCCACTCTGACACATTTAAAGCTTCTAGGCAATTTTACATGGCAAATATATCATTTTTCATGCTTAAATCTGACTGTTCAGTAAAAAAAATAGTGCTGATGATGGAAATTTCCTTTGGTTTGGTTTGGTTTGGTTTCTTTATTATAGGCATATCAACCTTCATGGGTTATTTAAATACATAAATTCCAACATCATTTTTTGCCCATTACTATGGAAAAAGTCAACATTTTCATAGTTGGACTATTCTGGACAAGCAAACAATCCTACTGTTGTTCATCCTTAATAACAATGAAAAAAAAAATATATATATATATATATATATATATACTTTAAGAAAAACAACAAAACCGGTCACATAGGATTATAATTATGTGACCGGTTTTGTTGTTTTTCTTAAAGAATTTATTGCTCTGTATTATTGTTACATTGAGCTCTTTAGCAGGAAAATTTAAATATTCACTCATGAATAATTTCTTGTCCTGATGGAATTACTCCCAACTCTGGTTTAACTGGACCAAAGAATACTATATATGTATATATATATACACACATATGGAGGGTCTTTTGAAATATTTGATGTCATTTGAGATGTATGAGGTCTTTCAGAAGAATTGATATTAATTCATTATCTAATAATTTGACCAATTTTCATTCAAATAATCTCAAATTTTAACAGCAGGAGTTGAAAAGACTAAAAATTCTATATTTAATGTTTTACATTTTTTTTTTTCAGGTATAGAAATGCAATTCGCTGGAAAAGAAAAGACGTTTAAACATTAATCATATATTTGAGTTGTTTCTACACATGCTGTTTAAATTTAAGATCATTTTAATGAAAATTAGTCAAGTTATTATATTATGAAATAATTATTATTATTTGTTTGTTTGTTGTGCTCCGAGGGCATCTCCCTTTTTTACTATTTTATCACATGAAACTTAGAACAAAAAAAAAAAAAATTTTGCACAGAACATACACCAAATGAAATACTATCAAATTTTCTTAAATAACCTGTGTGTGTGTGTGTGTGTGTGTGTGTGTGTGTGTGTGTGTGTGTGTGTGTAGCGAGAAACAGGTTTCTCTTCTCTCCAACCAGTCATTTTCTCATATTTACATTCCTCCATCTTGTCTTTTTTACCTTTGAAAGTACAAATGCTTCATTTTCTTGAATCATACTTCAGTGTTTTCTTTAAAAAATTCATAAAATAGGATAAAATTTTTAAAAATTGTTGTTCACTTACGGTATATTCTTTCAGAATTATATTAGCCACTTGATTGAACAAGCATAGAAAACATCATTTTCAGAAGAAGCACCCACAAAACTTTTGAAACAACCACCCTCTCTAAATATGTAACAATTTATTCCTTCTTTTATT
The DNA here is from genome assembly GCA_963585895.1 of Sepioteuthis lessoniana. Classification (NCBI taxonomy): domain Eukaryota; kingdom Metazoa; phylum Mollusca; class Cephalopoda; order Myopsida; family Loliginidae; genus Sepioteuthis; species Sepioteuthis lessoniana. The sequence continues at coordinate 3,845,163 of CAUZXS010001320.1, forward strand.
TTATTTATTTTTCTACAATAATTTCTTAATATTATTATTTTTGAAACAGAAGAGATTCTGATTATTAAAAAAAATTGTAAAAACAACTGTTTTCGAGTAAGAATTAAAAAATGATGGAACTTTGTTTATTATTTTTAATTTTATTTTTTCAAGTCTCCTTGCTATTTTTCTTGTGTCAGGTTCTAGATGGTAAAGGAATTATCTAGATCCTGACAGGCAGACTTGAAAAAATAAAATTAAAAATAATAAACAGTGATCCATTATCTTTAACAAAACTTGTTTGAATAATAACTTGCTGCATAAATATACGCTCTTCAATATATATATATATATATATATATATATATATATATATATATATATTCACTTAAAAAACAACAACATTCAGTCACATTAAGATAATAAATTTATTTCCATCCTGTTAAAAAGCATTGATATAAATCCATGCTCTAAAAAATTAACAGGACTTCTTCAGATCAAACAAGAAAATGGATTGAAATAACTTTTTCATCTTCAAAACCAGACTAAAAAAAACAAAAAACAAAACAAAACAAAAAAAAAACAAAAAAAAACAAACTTATTTTTCCTATGTAAAAGTTGCTATCTTAATCCATTTTCTTGTTTGATCTGAAGAAGTCCTGTTAATTCTTTAGAACATTGATTTATATCAATGCTTTTTAACAAGATGGAAATAAATTTATCATCTTAATGTGACCAATTGTTGGGGGTTTTTTTTAAGAGAAAATAATTTGCTCCGTGGATTTTATTTACCAGGATTACTTTAATTTAATATTCTATTTTTGAATATTTTATTGGTCCTGCTTGGAATTGTTCCCTATTCCAGATATACTGGATTAAATACTGTCTTATATATATATATATATATTGACGAAGAATGTAGACTAAAAGAAAAACTACAATTTCTTTCTTTTTAGTTATTTTCATCTCATTGCTTTTATTGCAGAACAGATATGAAATTTAAAAAATATCATAATTATGAACACAAGAAATCCCTAACTTAAATTTTCATGTGATATGCACAATCATGAAACTGATATATATATATATATATATATATCATTGGCTTAACGGGTAGAGTGTTTGCAAATGGCTCAGGAGATCAGGGTTCAATCCTAGGTCGAGTCATACCAAAGACTCAAAAAAATAGTACTTGATGCCACCTTGCTTAACACTCAGCATTACAAGGTACATATCAAAAGTAAAGTTGAGCAATCCAGGGAAAGGATTTGCGCCCTCTCCTACACCACACTGTAGTAACTAATGAAAAGGGAGCCTTGAGATTGCCCTCGACTATGGTCGCCAGCTTTACTTATTTTTCACTTATAAGTCAGGAAAAATGGGAATCAATCCAACAACATGTTAATATAAAAAAAAATATTCAGAAGATGTATTTATTTAAAAATGATATTATCATCATCATCATCATGTTGCACAGATATCCCTGACCTTCTCTCGCCACCCCTCCCTCTCGTCCATTGCTTCTGGCAGGTCCTCAGAGGTACATCCCATATCAGCACAGAGCTGCTGTATGTAGATTCAAGCTGGTCATCCTGCCTTTGCTCGTCCAAGGGAAGGGGTCCACAGGAGTACATCACTTATGAGCTTGTCCCTACTTCTCCAGCAGTGTCCCGCATGTCTGATTCATCTAATTTTGATAGTTTTCGTGATGAGTGGTAGGTGGCAGTACAGCTGCTGCTTTGTGGGGTGCTGCCTCCGGATTTGTTCAATATTGCTCACAGCATTCTTGTGAAATTTCATATGAAAAATATTTTCAAATGAGGCATTATAATATAGCAAACTAACATCAACCTGATTTTTTTCTTAGGATGACACACATAAAACAAAAGAAAAACTATGAATTTTTTCTTTTTTCATTATTAATTTTCGTAATTTTTTTTTTTACTTATTCTCATTGCTGATTTTTTTTACAGAGACAGTCAACACAATCAACCAACAACTTGTCTTTGCAAATCATCTTTTATTATTCTTCTTCTTCTTTTTTTTTATTTATCTTTGTTGGTTTTGTCAGTTTTTGATGATCATTCATGCAGAACTGTTCATTCAACCTTCTCCCAACCCAGCATAAAGATCTACTCTTGTTCACGGCAAGGTAACTTCTTTTCAAGCAATTTCAGTGTATTCTTAAATGAAAAAGACAGTCAAAACTTCCAACTCCATAAACCACCCCAACCAGTACACCAGAATTAGACAAAGAATTCACTTATAGAAAGTTGTCTGTAATATTGACAAGTATTCTGATTTAACCAATTCCAAAGACACTTGCATGCTGTGTACTCAACAGAAAAACAATTGACATATTCAGGATAATCTTAAATTACAGTTTACTGACAGGCTTCTAAGAAGGAACAAATTTTTGCTTACTGCCCTGTGTAATCAATTATAATATCTTTGCAATTCTGATTTTGATGTTTGCTGTGAGTTTTGAGAGATGTGTTTTTTGTAAAAGCCTCTCCAGGATTGTGGAATCTCCTCTACTATTTAGCTTTAAAAATTCTAAACAACAAAGAAAAGCTTTTATCAAATATACATATATATATATATATATATATACACACACAAACATATATATATATATGCACACATGCATATATATATATATATATATATATATATATGCACACATGCATATATATATATATATATGCACACATGCATATATATATATACATACATGCACACACGCACATATATATATATATATATATATATATATATATATATATATATATATATATATATATAAAACCCAGTTAGCTAGAGCATGAAAAAACCCAACTATGTCTCTACAGAGGAGTAAGACCCACTCCCTAAACAAGTGTCCTAGATATGACACTAAACTATTTGATGTTGGGGCTCCAGTTCTGGAGCTTTTCAGAATATGGAATACCCCTTTATTGCCATTACACCCAGGTTCACTCTGACCTGGAGAAGTGGTACTTGTTAGTGTTCCATCTTTCAGTCAAATAGTACTGTTTAATGCTTGAAACTATTTAACTGTGGGCAAAAAAATGATTACCATTAAATGGAATACTCTGAATTCAAACCTGTTAAACTCCGCTTAAAAATTGACCTTGTGTCATATCCTGCCCGAGCGGAGGGGTTGGTAAATAGTACCATTAAATGGAATACATATATATATATATATATATATACACACACACATATATATATAAATATATATACACACACACACACACACACACACACACGCACACACACACGCACACATACACACAAATCAAAACCTAAACAAGGCTGTTTACATTTCATGCAGCACTAATAAACTTGAGAGAGGTATGAATCCAATTATTCTCTCTTCAGATATGAATGAATAGCAGGTCAGACTCAGTTCTTTGATTCTGGTATGGCAACCCATAGAGCAAAAGGAAAACTCTGAATTCAAACCTGTTAAACTCCCCTAACAAATAGACTTTGCATCAAATCCTCCCTGTGTGGAGGAGTTAATAAATAAATATATATATATATACCCCCCGACATATATATATATATATATATATATATATACACATACACACACACAAATATACATCATGTACTTATGTACCAAATCATTATTTAAGGATGTTCTATTGAAAGCCACAGAATATTTTCTTTTTAGAATCTTTAAGTGAAGACGTTCAAGTCTTCCTTTAATTTTCCTTATGATTAAATTGAGGTAATGAAGAAGTAGTATAACTACATTCTCTCATCCCCTTACATACCAACTTTCAAACATAAGTGCCATAAAACCATCGAATGACAAACCATAACAAAGACACTGACAAACTAAAATCCTGCAATATAAGAAAGATCCTCATTAATAATACAAAAATCATATATAAAAATAACTATAAAAATCACCTACAAATCCTCAAAGCAATAAACATAAAAGCTAAAAAACCTACTAAAATAGCATTCAAAACAGGTATTAACGTACTAAACATATTCAATAACTAACCCTAGCACCCCTCTTAACAGAAGGAGCCAAGTATATATTAATAAAAAAAAAAAAAACATTCCAAATAAAGATGAAAAAAAAACTCATAGCAACAAACAATCAAACTCAACCCCTGAGGACAACCAGCAAAATGGTCGAAAATGCTTGGGCTACTATGGGGCCTTTTCTTCACTACCTCGACCTAGACATGATTAAAATAAGATTTGAACGTTTTCACTTAAAGATCCTAAAAAGAAAATACTCTGGGAGAATTATAGGATCCTATTTGCCAAAAAGTGGCAGAAGTAGTGTTAGATGTGTTGTAGGTGACTCATCTATGACCAGAATAATGGACTTACCCAAAGAGAATATTAACCAAGAACTAAGCTGGTAGAGCAGAGAGCAGCAGCAGCTGTAGTAAGCACCTTGCCTGTTTTCGTGTATGTTGAACCAAGGAGACCTTCCTCAGAGACTTTTGGATACATTTGTGTGGCACTCATATCTCCGTGTTGAGTTATTTATTTATTGACCCTTAATAATCGGTCATAACAATATGACACTTGGTCTTTTTGTCAACCTTTAAAAACATGGCCAGTCCATGTCATGACTCCAACTCATGATATCTGGAAAAAAATGCTAAGGCATTAACTAGATGAAGCTACCATTGTCACTTGCACCACACAGATGACAGTTTAAACTGTAGAAGGTATTTCTACCACACCTTAAATATATATATATATATATATATATATATAGTATTCTTTGGTCCAGTTAAACAGGAGTTGGGAGTAATTCCATCAGGACAAGAAATTATTCATAAGTCCTGTTAATTTTTTTTCGTGTTTTTGGAAATTTCAAAAATGCGTAACAGGATGGAAATAAATTTATAATCCTATGTGACTGGTTTTGTTGTTTTTCTTAAAGTATATATATATATATATTCTAAATGCAGACTTGAGGTTTGGAATGAACATCTATTTGATGCCTTTTTTCTTTTTAAAGATGGTTCCCTCTTAGAAATATTGTCCTATTCAGAAGAGTTATGTTTGAAAATAAAACAATTTTTTAAATATTCTTTGAAATTTTCCATCAAAGATTTCCATACATTTAAAAAAATTTTAAGGACTTTTTTTCCCTTTTTTTGTGTTGAAAACTTCAATTAAATTAATTTCCAAACTTTCCAAAGCTCATCTTACCTTTAATGAAAAGAAGAAAAACAATTTTTATCGATCATGATTTTTTAAATATCACACTCATACTAAGAAAACTACTTGTGACTTAAAAAATATTCTTCTTTTGATTAATAAAAATATTTCAAAAAATAGTTTGATTGATAATATTACTATCTCTAATCCTAAATCCTTTTAAGTTACCAATTTAAAGAGTAAAAATTCTTTTAAAATAATAATTGAAGATTCAGAATTTTAAAAAACTACAAAAAAATCCTTCTCTAAATATGTTTTTGCTCAAAGATTATAAAATAAAATGAAGAGAGAAAAAAAAAATCGAATCATGTTTTCTCTTTGGAATATACACCAAAAGTTTAAGGATCTTAAGATATAGAAAGCTTTCCAAAAAAAAAAAAAAAAAAAAACAAGAAAAATAATGTAAAGAATAAAAAATGAGTTTTTCATTTTCTGATGGAATGATTTTGGAAGTCACGCAATTATGTTCATTTTCAGACAAATTCCTTTGGGAAAGGTATAAACGCCCTTATCCCCAGCGTCATGAATGTTACTCTACAAAGACGGCTTTGGTATTAATTTGCTTTCTTTATTTAATGGCATATGAACCTTTGTGGATTATCTAATGCTGAATACATCCTTGTAGAAAAACAGCAGTGGTACTATTTAACCTATAGCTGGGGATGAAAAGGTTCATTACCTTTCCTGAGGGTATTAGTATGAGAGTGAACGTAATAGTATGAGAGAAGTTTTGAACTTCTTTACTCTGAGGCCATAGTCTAGGACTTGGGCCATTATGACAAGGGGACTCTCTTCCACCACCATTTTGGAATGGATTTAAAGGTTAATATGTCATTAAACAAAGTAACCAAACCAAACCAATCATACAACCTGGAAACTAATGATAGACCGCTATTAGTTGATAACATCAAAATATTATAAAGCATTAACTGAAAAAAAAAAGACTCCAAATTTAGGAAGCTGTATTAATAAAGATCAAACAATCTCATTTGAACTCTTCATATCATGTTCCACTTCATTCCACAGCCATAGAAAGTTTAAATACTGCTTGACACTAATTATATATTGAATATATTAGAGTCATCTCCCTTGCCTTTGTTAAGCGTCACGGTCGGTCAAAGACGTGCCATTAGAGACTATGAAAATCGGAAAATAATTCTATGATGTTTTACTGATTTGTTCCATGAATATCCTATGTAGAGCTGGCAATAGTTGTATGAGTTTAAGAATTAAACAAAATACTTTTCTCCCAGTGAGTGGGCGTGTTAAAGTGCATCTGAGACACGTGTCAGTATCCTGCACCCTAGGTGCAGTAACAATCATTTGATCCCTAAACACAATTTTTCAAATATTTAATCTGATGTCACCAGCAAATGATGAACATGTACATTCAACAATTCCTTGAAAACACAACAATTTCCTGAACTTCACAAACAAAACCAAGATACGTTCTTGAGAAAGGAGAGGAGTCAAAAGTACTCAGGCTGTATATAAAAAAAAAAACAAAAAAAAAACTTTGGATAGTTTATGTACAACCTTCATCTAATATTTGGGTTATCTTACTTGTACATCAAGAAAAAAATTACCTAACAAGAATACTAGAATAATTAATGCAGGTAGATGATATCAAAAGCTTGTTCTATTTACAAAATTTATATCATAATTAATTGTAAATACATAAATAGATACAAGAAAGTACACTATAATCAGCATTTAATAGTTACCTCCCTTTGGGTAATCATAATGATTCTGACAAGTAAAGATTCTACACTATTATAAAAAGTTTCAAATTGGACTGAACATTGCTTTATTTTTTAGTAAAAGCATTTTAATAGTGTTGTGGTAATAAATTTCATGCTATGATGTACCGTTTTTGTTTTTATTATAGTGGCATATGGAATTGTATCTTTACAGATACATATGATTGGTATGTTTGTGCGCGTGAAGCTTTTGCCTCTCTTTCTGTTGAAACTCATCTAAAATTCATATTTCAACAGAACTGAGCGGGGTTTTTTTTCTTTTGCATTTCTTCTAGTTATTCAGATGGTTGATCACAGCTAAGACAACATTTTGATCTATTTATCTTTAAATTTTGTCAAGTTCATGATTTCCACAAGTTCCTTTACATTGATTCTTTAAAGAAAAAAGTGTTCTATGTAAAAAGCAAATGGATTATTCTATTTATTTTCTTTATCTTCTTCTCATTCTCAACAGACCTCTAACTTAATAATGATCATTTTTTAAAACAAAATTTGCAATTATGAATACCTTTATCTTTTTTCAATGAAAGGAAAAGTGAGTGGGGAAACTTCAAGTGACCAACTGCAACAATCTGTTTGCAAATTGATCATTTTAAACATTATTCTCAAAATCAAACTGTTATTTAAAAAATACAAAAAAATATTGATTAGAAAGTAACGTTAGAAAATAATGAAATGATATTGACATAACAGAAGAAAAATTAAAATAACCCCCCAAAAAACATTGAAAATTATTTGCACAGATATATTCTGAAAAGACTATTAATGACATAATGCTGGTTAATAATATGCAATTTAAGGATATCAACATTTACAGAGAGCGGGAAAGGCACGTCTGAACCACCTTGGTCCCTTTAAAAAAAATACAAAATCATTTTTTATGATTAATTCTTTTTGGGTTAACATACAGAAAACCTTCCTCTAATCAGACAATATATCAGATTAGAAAAATATTGATTTTATATGAATTTAGAAGAGAATCCTGTTCCTAATATAACATGTTGAAACAATCTTCACTTTCCAACACCCTTGTATACCAGTTATCTTTGTTTTTTTTTTGTTTTGTTTCGTTTTTTTACAAACATCAACTTTGAAATGGTGCTCATGTATTGAAACTTGCGTCTTAATTGCTTTTCATTGTACATTTTTAATTGAAACATTTAAAAGATGGCGACTATTATATCTCACAATGAAGCAACATCTTGTGGCCAATTGGCTAGCTCACTCACTGGATCTATCCCCTTGTGATTACTTTCTTTGGTGATACCTGAAGGCTTATGTCTTTAAGCAGATGACTGAATAACCAAAAGATTTTATTTGCTATGAAATCATAGCAATACCAAACACAATGGCTTCAGGTGAAGCTTCAGGGCTGAAGAGTTGATAAGAGCAAGCATTTGGTTGATATTATCTGTCAATTAAATTTTAAAAAGGATCAATGTTGCCTTTTCTTTATTCATATTCCAAATCCCACTGATTTTTCTGCTAGACCATGTAGCAATGGACTTTATTGATAACTTTCACAATTAGTTTATATATATATATATATATATATATGTTCAATGATTCCACTATCTTAATGAACATCCAGAAATTACTACAAAGACTGCAGATCATCATGAATGATTTCCTTGACTCTCTTGACACATGTCTAAGTAAATATAAGAAAACAAATTTGACAGCTTTTATCCAAAGAATCTAATTCTGATAAATGTCTTACCAAATATCTACTACTATATAAAAAGAAAGTATTAAAAAAAATATTAAAGAAAGTATAAAAAGATTTAAAAAAGCAAAAGAGAAAGGAAAAAAAGTATCTAAAAAAAGGGGGGAAATATTAAAAATATATTTAAAAAAAAGAGGTAATGTATAAAAAAATTAATAGAAAGAAAAAATATCAAAAATATTAAAAGATGGAAAAATATGAAATGTATTGAAAAAAATATAAAAATTATTCCAAAAAGTAAAAAAAATATTAAAGAAAGAATAATAAGATTTAAAAAGCAAAAAAAAAAGGAAAAAGTATTAACAAAATATTTTTTAAAAAAGAGGTAAAGTATAAAAAAGTAATAATAAGGAAAAATATTAAAAGTATCAAAAAGTATTTAAAAGAGGAAAAAATTTAAAATGTATTGAAAAAAGTATAAAAATTATTCAAAAGTGTAAAAAAGTATTAAAAAAAAAAGTATAAAAAGTATTTAAAAAACTATAAAAATGTATTCAAAAATGAAAAAAAGTATAAAAAGTATTCAAAAAAGGAAAAAAGTATTTAAAAAATGGAAAAGTATAAAAAAATGGAAAAAAGTATTTTAACAAGAATAAAAAGTTTTTTTTAAAAAAGGAAAAAGTATTAAGAAAGTATTAAAATTAAACAAAAAACAAGTATAAAAAAATTATCAAGAAAAATATAAAAATCTTTTTTAAAAAGTGTTGTTACTGCCTTCAGTTATTCTAAGACTAAATGCCTTTTTTATACAAAATGTCAAAAAGCAGGTTGTCCTATTATTGGTAGTGAGGGGAGTCAGGGTAAATTCTTCATTTATATTGGGAACGTGACAATGAGGCAATGCAGTATTTAAAAATAAGGATGGTAAAATATAAAGAAAAAAAAACAAAAATGTAAACATGAAAAATAAAAAAAATAAAAACTATGGTGCTCTAATTTTATATCTATTTTTAATTTATTCCAACAGAAAATGCAATTAGGTAAGATTCAAATTAGTCCTCTTAAAATGAACAACAGAAATCCGTGATTAAAATCTAAATACATACAACATTGAATCAGGCCAAAATCTACCCCTAGTATCATTTTAAAATTAGTTTACAAATAAGACCATTTCCTACTGATAAATCTCCACCCACAATAGACTGTAATTTTCAAATATAAATTTAAAAAATAGTTGAAACAAAAAAAAACTTTTAGGCTGTACTAAGTAAAATATATTTACAACTAAATATTAAATAGTCATTATTATCATTTGAAATTGTTTCTTTCTTTTTTGTAATGTACAAATTTATTTGCTATTTTCTAATTTGTAAAGAATGGTGACTAATTAGTTAAAAAGAATTGCCGATCATAACAAAGATTTATTATCATTAATTTTAACTATTTTCTTTTGCATTTTTAATTTAGTTTTGCATTCTAATTGCGACTAACTTGAATCCTTATTTTTACAACAAGAAACAACATATATTAGTGGCAATAATTATGGTAAAGTTCTCAAAGAGGCTCAAACTCAAATACCTTTTAGTTCCCAGAAAGTAAAGTTATCTATATCAGTTGCTTTACCAACATGAACCATTGGTATTTATCATCATAACTTGTCCTGTAACCTGGTTGGGTTATAGGAGCCCTACTTATGGAGAGGGATGGGTCATAGGAGCACTACTTATGGAGAGGGATGGGTCATAGGAAACACTACTTATGGAAAATGATAGATCATAAAAACACTACTTATGGAGAGGGATGGATCCTGGGAGCACTACTTATGGAGAGGGATGGATCATAGGAACACTACTTATGGAAAACGATAGATAATAAAAACACTACTTATGGAGAGGGATAGATCAGAGGAGCACTACTTATGGAGAGAGATGGGTCATAGGAGCACTACTTATGGAGAGAGATGGGTCATAAAAAAGGACTTATGAAGAGGGATGAGTTATATAACCACTACTTAAGGAGGCAATGGAGGTGCCCGTGGTATAAGTGTTATCGTCGTAGGAAATGAACACAGCGACACGAGTTCAAATCGTGGACGAGACTAATTGCATTTCACATAGCACTAATACCCTTGGGAAAGGTATGAATCCAATTATTCTCCCTCCAGCTATGGGTAAATAGTAGGACAGACTGGGTTCTTCGGCCTTGGTTGGGCAACTAGTCTAGGAGAAGAAAAACTCTGAATTCAAACCTGTTAAACTCTGCTTAAAAATTGACCATGTGTCATATCCTGCCCGAGCGGAGGGGTTGGTAAATAGGATAACCACTACTTAAGGAGAAGGATGGGTCATAGGAGCACTACTTATGGAGAGTGCAGGACTTACGTGGTAGAGCTCATCCTTCTCCAGGTATTAGAGAAATCTAAATCACACCTGTTTTTTGATCAATAAGTGTCACATTTACTTTTAGTATTTTTTTATATACTAGTAATACTGATATCTAACTTATATTTAATTTTCAGATAAAACAAAGTCAATTTTTATTATTCAGCTTTATTAGCATTCGCCAATGGTCCAGGAGACCGGGGTTCAATCCCAAGTCGAGTCATACCAAAGACTCAAAAAATGGTACTTGTTGCCGCCTTGCTTAACACTCAGCATTATAAGGTATGGATCAAGGGTAAAGTGGAACAATCCAAAGAAAAGAGTAGTGCCTTCCCCTACACCTAGGTGTAGTAGCTATCAAAAAGGGAGCCTTCGGGTCATCCTCAACTTAGGTTACCAACTTTGGTATGACATTAAAATGCATCCAGTGGTGATGTTTCAGTTCTGGAGATGTGGGGAGGGTGGCATCATCCTTTTGTTGACCTAACTACTAGGTCTCCTCAGTAGGACCTGTTAGGGTCACATCTACAGTTTAAATTGAAGTGGTTTGTTCAACTGTTCATTCACTTACTCACTTCTTCATGAATCACTGTGGCTTATCTCTCATGGTTTCTGGTGAGGGAACAGAGTACAATAAAAAATGGATTCTTGTTTTTCTAAAGGTATCAGTACAAAATAAATATAAACTTCTTAAGTTGGTTTATAGGACTCGATTCATTGATTATGTTTTCTGACTCACTACCCAACACCAAAGAAACAAATTATATATATATAATTTGTTTCTTTATATATATATATATATATATATATATATATATATATGTTACAAGACGAGATCTTGCCTTGATTTGAAAAAACAAAAAGAAAGAAAAGAAGAAAAGAAAAAAAAACCGGAAGTTAACACTTCGAGTTCTCAACTCAAAATGAAAAGTTAGTCGCTCATGCATGGGCTCCGCGCAGAACTTCTGTTTGCGATAAATTAACAAAAAAAAAATACATTAATAAATATTCAATCGGAACGCTTCCCGCGGGGCACAAAAATTGCCGTTTGTGAGCCTATAAAAAATATATAAATAGACGGACCAAATAATCATCAGTCAGACTTGTTCCTTCACACGACTCGTGTTAAGGATTCTACGCACCGTCCGGCGCCTGTCATCCGATACATCAAACGATCGCCGCCGCTAAGAACATTGCCCTAATTCCGAAGAAAACCATCCCTTCACCACGAGAACTTTGTAACTACTCTTCACCACGGGAACTTGTAACTACTACCACCATCCCTTCACCACGAGAACTTTGTAACTACTCTTCACCACAAGAACTTTGTAACTACTACCACTGAATTCATTCTTTAACTGTGAACATATTTCTCCATTCTATCTTCTGTACTCAATCTATCTATAAAAATTTTCTACAGCATCATTACTGTGTTATTGTGAGTATCTATACGTTCTTTGTTTTGCAACCATACGCATTTCTCGCCCACAACATTCATATCAACAACTCAGAATATAACATATATATATATATATATATATATATATATATTATTCGGTCCAGTAAAACCTGAGTTGGGAGTAATTCCTTCAGGACAAGAAAATCATTCAAAAGCTAAACATTTAAATTTTTCTGGTAGAGAAACACAAAACAGGATGGAAATAAATTTATAATCCTAAAGTAACCGGTCTTTGGTTTTTTCTTTAAAGAAAGTATATATATATATATATATATATATATATATATATGCTTAGTCTATTTGAAATGAATATGAAGCAAATTTTCTTTTAAAAAGATAGACGAATGAAATTTTATTAGAATTTTATCAAGAGAAACGATTAAAGTTCTATTAGCCCTATTGACAGCAATATCCAATATTTAATAGGATTGAATTTCAAAACTGACAGTTATAGATTTGAGTTGGCTATGTGCACTGACTATCACAGAAAGCAGAAAAAGGATCTGAAAAAAAAAAAACAAAAAAAAAAAAAACAAAACAAAAAAAGCTAAGGAAATATGTTCATTTAAAAAAAACTCAATTTTTACAGCCTTTTAAGTTTTTTTCCTTTCTTATTTCTGATTGGTTTCTTAGTTGTTTTTGTTTTTATTTTTTTTTTTGTTCATTATTTCTAAGTAGATTTATAAGTTCTGTATGGCTTATTACATCATCTAAATTCAAATTTAACTAAAAGTAAAAACTAATTTATATTCCATATAGATCAGGTTGCATTTATAGTTTGAAACAGTTTCAGAGCCAAGGGCCTTGAAGACAGCTCTTCGATTTCTAAGACTAACAGATCTATCTGGACAGAATACGAAATGGAAATTTAAAATCCCCCCATCCCAAACAAATATTTTGAGAATATAAATATCAAATATAAATCTAATAAAATGCAAGTTTTTTTTGGGGGGGTGTAGGCACAATGTTTATGGTATTCTCAAAGTCATCATCCATTCAAGACTTATTTACCTGGAAAATAATGAAGTTAACCCATTATTTTTACCTATCAGCAAAGGATTTTCTCATGAAACTAGATATTTATATAAGAAATTCATGGTATATAAAGCACATATGAAACAGGATAAAAAAAGTAATAGGACTAAGTCTTTTATATTTTTTATTTTATATGTCAAACTTGAAATTAATATTGTGTGCAGGGCTGAGTAACTAAAATAATGAAGTGTTAATGTTCAGTCATCTAAGCTTCTGTCTAGACTTTATCTCTACTAATTTGAAGAATTGGTAGGAAATGTGCTAGAGCCTTATCATAATGTGGCTGCTATATGTAAAGTTGATCTTGTTTAAGGAAGATTTGTAAATCTTTACATATAGAGCTTCAAGGATTTAGAGTATTTTTTTTTTTTTTTTAATGCAGTATGGAGGTGATTTCAGTTTGAATTTTTCTGTATTTGGAATGGGGGGACAAATGTGTTTTGAGGGGTTGAGAGAAGGAACTGGTGTTGGATAGGTGAAGTATTAAATGTCTCAAAAGAATTGTATCAGGCAGGCTTATGTAGTTGCTTGTTATTCTAATTCATCCTCTTACCTCTAGTAAAATTATTTTCTTCAGTAAATTCCCCTCCAACTTCTTCTTCATCCTATTCTTTATGTAAATGTATATGACTTGTCCTTGTTTGTCATTTTATTATTTGCTCCTCTAAAGATGGCTATAGTTGAAGCCAAAAGTACTTGGGAAATATACAGGGCCCTTACAAATTCATTCCATCAGAAAGTTAAAAGACCTATTCAAAGACTTGAAGGGATCAATGATCGAGTAGGCAGACACTAAGTGTCAGTCCTATTTAATTAAATATATATATAGTGGGAAAGAGAAAGAAAGGAAGACAGCAGACAGATAATGAGAGACATGATGTAAAAGGGAGACATAACAGACATATATATATATATATATATATATATAGAGAGAGAGAGAGAGAGATGTCACTATATACATGAACAACTTATCTACACCTGATTTTTTCATATCATTTTTACAGTTGAGAACTTTCCTTTGTATAGCTTTGTCAACACTAAATTTCAAAGTATAACTTTGAAAAACTCTTGCTTATATGATTAATGTATGGAAGATAGTAATATTGCTTATTCTCAGATGTCAACTTAACATGTTTCTTGGCAAAGACGTAAGTAAAGAAAATGTTGATTCTATTTTCAAATATGTTTTAGATCCTCATTCAAGTAAACTTAATTTACAAAGGGTTTTAAAGTTGTCCTGAAAAAATTTATTTGTTTGTATGTTCCCTTATTTTTTATAGTTCCTTCATATCAAGTAATTTGTAATATAAAGCAAAATAATTGTAACAAGAACATTTTTTTCCAGTTAAGCACCTTATGTGTAGAAAATGGTTTCATGTTTTTTATAGCTCCTTCATATCATGTCATTTGTGATGTACAGGCACAATTATAGCAACAAAAATATTCTTCCAGCTAAGCACCTTATGTGTAGAAAATGTCTGTGTAGATTTTCAGCATGATAATTATGTTTTCTGCCCAATACAAATAAAACGGAGAAATTTTTTCCTCAGAAATTATACAAGAAGCACATTTTTTTATTCTATCAACTTTCTTCTCCAAACAATTTTCTATCAAAGAAGGAGTTCAAAGAAATATTGTAAAATGTTTAATTTTTCAAAAAAAAGAAAAAATCACAGATAATCATGAATACTCATTGCCATTTTTCCTGGTAGACATAATTGGATTATAACTTATTGGAAACACTGCTACAGGTCGGCATTCCACTCATGGAGAAGGTTCTGTAATTACCACAATTTGTAGTCTAATTGGATAATCCCTCACCCTTGATAGTCTAATTTAAGGGATTGCAAATGACCTATTAATCTTAGAAAGGGATTTACCTCCCTATCTCATTGAATACCCAAGCAGATAATATCTTATTTATATTTTGCAGGACTCAGTTAATTATGAAACTGAGAAGTTGTTTACTTCAGTACCAATACTTACCTCACTTTCTGAGGGAAATATAATCAATGAACATAACTTTAGAAGAATGTTGACGGAGCTATGCTATTTTTGGTACCACCCTCAGCTGTGAGACATGGTAGAATTGAGTAATAAAATGAGCAGAAAGTATATTAACATTCCTATGTTAATAACTCCTTTCTGCAAAGCTATAAATAATGACAGAGAAACTTTTTCTTCATCAATCATTGTACAAGATGATAAACTTTCATTTTAGTAACTTTCTCCACCAAATAATCTTTTAAGCAAAGTTTAAAGGAATGTAGTAAAAATTTTGAAAAGAAAAAAAAGCTCAAATAATATTATGCTTATTTTAAGTGACATTCAATTGAATAAAAAAAAAATCTTTAAATGAGGATATTTATACAAGCTTACCTATTATGGAAAACTTTCCAAAACACTTTGGCATTTTCCGTTGATGTTGATTTGAGAACCATGTCCTTTGAAGATGCAAACATGTGGACTCCATTCAAAGTGCCAATTAATGGAAATGGAAGCTAAAAATTCAAAAAAAGGGAAAATATTAAATTCTTATAACTAACAAAAAATTAAGAAGAAACAGAAACAATGTTTTAATGGCATGGGAGACTGGGGTTCAAACCCAGGTCAAGTCACACCAAAAACTTTAAAAAATGGTACTTGATGTCACCTTGTTTAACATGCAGCATGATAAGCTAATGAAAAGACAGTCTTCAGGTCACCCTTGACTACAGTCACCAAATTTATTTTTACTTATATATATATATATATATATATATATTCATATTGTCATCTACAAACAGACTGTTGTTTTATATCACAACTCATCGGTGTGGCTAGATACATGAGATGCTTCAAGCTGGGATTGAAAGCCAGCAGACTTTAACCAGTTGGATATCTTACCACAGAGCTATCGGCAACCTCATTACGCACACACAATTATATATATACATATATATATTTTGTAATTTGGTTCTTGTGCTCTAAGAAACTGGTAGTACTAAATCTGCTATAATGTAAAGTAAGGGAAAATACTGGGTCTATCATTATTATTTGTCAATAATAAGGTGGTTGGACTCTCCCTCTAGAGATAACACCTGACAGGAGTGTTATTTAAAATTTATTACAGTTACTGTCCAAAGCAATTGTGACTATATGTAAGTATATACTGGGAAAGATAAAGAGAGAGAGAGATGATACAAGCTCACCTGAAAGATAAGCCATGTGAAATTCAGAGTCGTGAGTTTTTACCACATTTTATCTTTTATTTCATAGTTGAAATATCAGAATATTGCTCTGTATTCTTGGACATAGAGCACTGTATTTTACTGATTTAAAAAGGTGTTATGGGGACATATCCTACCATACCCCAAAGATGGACTTGTCCAACCTAAACATATTCGCCGAGCTTAGCTTGCTCGGAGAAGACAACTTCTCATTTCTTACAAGACATTTGACAAGCCGAGAACGGCTAGTACTTTTGTATGACTTCCTTTTTCTGCTAATACAATAACATTCACCTATCACCCGTTGTTTGAGTTGTTCTTCCACCGGTCTTATCTGAAGACCACAACAAAAAGTTTTAGCAGTAAATTTTATTTATAAATGTATGAGGATAATCTAATATAAAGAACAAATATTTTTGAAAAAGGCAAAATAATTCTTTTTTTGATTTTTTGGAAATTTTTCTAAGAATATACACTGTGCATTGGTTTAGTTTAGTTTGGTTTGATTTTATGGCATATCAACCATTGTAGGTTATTTAATGCCGAATCCATTTTTATGCATATAATCAGTTCTATTTCAAACAATTCAGTTTAGCATAAGTACAGAGTTTAAATGTCCAAAACCGTTCTATTTCAAACGATTCAGTTTAGCATAAGTACACATTTTAGTTCTATTTGACCCATAGATAGGACCCTATCAAGTGCTTCCACTCTGGGCCAGAGTAGACCTAGGAGCGATGGCAATAACGGGGTACTCACCATCAGACTATTTAGTGTCATATCCAGGACACTTGTTGGTGGAGTCTTACCATTTTGCAGAAATGCAGTCAGTGTATTCTACAGCCCCAGCCAACTAGGCCAACTGTGCATTGTTTGTAATTGTTTTCTAGCAAAAATTATTTTAATATCTCAAACATATTTGTTTTGAAGTTATTCAAAATGGTAGCAGCTTGAGCAGAGGTCTATAATCAAATGTTTGCTGGCTGAGAAACCCAACTCACATGAAAGACATAAAAGAATGTGATATGCGGATGGAAAAGCACGTTTATTTAAAAAAAAATATTTATATGAATGGGCTAAACATGGGTTTGTCACAACGAGCCAAGCTTGAAAAAACTGTTCATAACGTGGAAACACACAGACTCTCTGATAAAGAAAAATTCACTAATTCAGCAGTAAGTAAAGAAGGTCATGCTGACAGTGTTCTGTGACATAAAAGACCCATCACAATTGATTTCCTTGAAAAATGTGCAACTGTAAACAGTGCTTTATATTAACAACTTGTTATGTAAAATTCACCTAATTTATTGAATGATCCTTGTATGTATATATCTGAGAAGCAATATGAGAATGCACAAGTTTAATATCCATGCCAAAGACAGTTATTTTGTTTGTCACATATGTAAAAGGGCATGCAAGGGTGAATTTGGCCTGAGGATTCACATGTATTTTCATGGGTACTTTTTGCAGGATTAAGGAAATAACCTTCAGTAAGTGGCAGTTATTATATAAAAAGATGATGTTTGGACACAATTGGCAGATCCATAGATGCAAATCTCAGGCTAACTTCTTCCTTTTCTTTAATTATTTTCATGGACCTTCTAACATAGTGTGTAATATATATATATATATATATATATATATTACCCTCCTGAAGACATCTATGAAGTCTAAAATACATGTAGAGCAAAGTTATAAAAACTAAAAATCTAAAAATCAAATTCACTTGTTGAACTATTCTTTTTATTATAATATATATATAGTTGTTGGCGACCGAAGTCAAGAGGGACCAGAAGGCTCCCTTTTCAATAGCTACTACACCAAGGTGTAGGGGAGGGCGCTACTCCTTTCCCTGAATTGCTCCACTTTGCCCTTGATACGTACCTTATATTGCTGAGTGTTAAGCAAGGAGATATCAAGTACCATTTTTAAAGTCTTTGGTATGCCACAACCTGGTAATGAACCCAGGTCTCCCAGACAATAGGCGAACACTCTATCCACTAGGCCAATGAGCCGGACTATAATGTATATATATATATAGATATATATATATATATATATATATAGAGAGAGAGAGAGAGAAAGGCTGAAAAACACATAAAAAATATGTTTAAGAAAAAAACCTTAAGAAATAAGCCTCTAGCTATCTTAAAATTGGTACAAAGCCACAAATATGTAGTAATTCACGAGGATTGAACTCACTACTCAATAATAATTGATCTGCAAGAGTAGCTTGCGAGGTAAGATACCCAAATATAGCTTAAATCTAACAGATTTTTAAATATTAATATTTTCTCTTATGGAGAGTTGTTTTTTACTCTCTTTTCCTCAACAAAAGATTATCCAGTTTCATTTCTGTTTACATAAAATAAACTAAGTTTCTAGAGCATAAAAAATCAAAAACAAAGACACTCTTCTTAATATAAGAATAATTTAGTCAAGTCTACTTGAATTTAAGCTGCCTCTGGCATGGGTAGATAATTCGATAACCCAATCTAAATTTCATAAGCATGAGAATGTTTCAGTTAAGACTATTCTCGAAGATGGCCAATTATTGGAACATTATTGATATTTTGTCGTCATCTAATTTAATTTGTTTGTGGACAACACTTGACAGAACAAAAACTTAAAACAAAAAAACAAATTTAACAACTTTAAAAATATCTAACAGGCAAAAATATAGAAAAATTAGAAAAACATATATACCATTTTTGTTTTAATCAATTTAATTTGGTATATAATATTTTTCTATCAAATTTAGGAATCAGCTATATAAACTTGATTTTGAATTCTTCTTGTAAAAATGAAACTAATTTGTCTTCAGTTTTCCTTCTTTTCAGCAAAGTAAAAATAAAATTATAATGAATGCTTCTTAAACATTCAAATTTTGACCATCATTTGCTAACCGGTTTCTTTGATCAATGTTGACCATTACTCTAAGTTAGCCAAAAAAGTAACAAGACTGACTGCCTAAGGATTTTTATTAACAACTTACTTACAGATCAACTCTATTTCCTTCAAAATAGTGTCCAATGTATTTTATTGGAAAATCATTTTCAATACATTTATATCGTAATATATAATGCATTCTTATAGTAAAACACTGTTCAATGTATTTCATAATGAAATAATTTCTAATGCATTCTATAGTAAAATCATTTCCAATGCATTCTTATAGTAAAAACATTTTCAATCCATTTATCTTGTAATTTCCAATGTAATTTATAGTAAAAGGATTTCCATAACGTTCTAACCATAAAATTCATTTTTTGTACATTTTTATAATAAAATTACTTCCAATGCATTTTTATAATTAAATGTCAATGAAGAAAAAAGTTAATGTTTGAAAGCAACTTGTTACTCTTCCAAAGTTGATCTATTAAATACTAAGACTGTACAAACATTTTTATTATCAACTTTATTTCCTTAAAAATAATATCCAACGCATTTTTATAATAAAATCATTCCTAAAGCATTTTTATACTAATTTTCTATACAGTTTGTAGTAAAAATAGTTCCCTTAGGAAGTCACATGCAAATAATGTAAATATTGTTCTCGCATCTGAAAACAGTGCTTTAATTGGTCTGTCACAACCATTTGCATATTCAAAATAATTAACAAATGGTGACCACAAAACTGGGGTTTCAGTTAAGATCAGTAGAGTAAGGGGGACTAAAGTATAACAGAAATATTCTTTCTGACCAAAATTTCATCCATAGAAAGTATATCTAGAAAGTAATAAGACTGATTTTTCAGGTTGGCAACCTTGATTAAGTAATCAGAAGATCAATATCAATTCATCACCAATCATTCTTACCATTAGATATTGATTGGATATGATGAAAGTTCTTACTTTTCCTCAGTTTGTGAAGTGATCAGGTTTGTTTGGTTTGGTTTGGTTTCTTTGTTTAATGGCATATCAATCAACCTTCATGGGTTATTTAATACCAAATCCATCCTTGTAGAAGAACAGTAATGACACTATTTAATCCAAAACTGGAGGTAAGGGAGTATATACCTTTCTTAAGAGCATTAGTCTGAAAGTAAATGTAATAGAGTGACTGGAGTTCAAATTCACAGTCCAGCACAGTAGCCTTTATACCATAGGAACTCCCCTTGGCACTAAAGTTTTTTTGTTTTTTTAATTAAATGGCATATCAACTTTTATGGTTTATTTAATGCCAAAGCCATCCCTATAGAAGAACAGAAGTTGCACTATTTAACCTAAAGCAGGGGGAAAAGAGAGTTCATACCTTTCCCCAGGGAATTGAAGTGTTGTATCATCAAGATGAATCATACACAAGAATGAATGATAAATATATTTATAAAGTACCAGTATCTGGTGTTAACTGATACATACAAAAAAAAAAAAAAACACAGAACAATAAGTTACAAACAATTAACAAGAGAACTTACAAGAAATAAAGGAGAGTCAAAATGCTGTATAGTCAAACAAAGTACGATCAGTCTGAATATTAATCAACTTAATATTGTAATCAACCATCGAAGTCCTTAATCGTTGACAATGTTATCATTATATCTTATTAAAGACATAGATTAAAATCTAGTTTTGTAGTTGTGAAATGGCTGTTCAAACCATTGATGGACTGGCTCATAGCCATAAATGGCTATGAGCCAGTCCATCTGGTAGAGTGCTGAAGGGGTCCTAGCTACTCTTTAACATCAAGTGAACGTAATACTGTGACTGGAGTTCAAACATGCTTACTTTGAGGCTGCAGTTCAACACTTTAACCATTGCACCACAAGGCTGTCCTTTTTGCAAAAAAGGGATGATTCCTTACTCCCTAGAGCTTCAGAACTGGAGCCTCATGACGAGATGCAGTTTAGTGTCATACTTTTTTTGGAGGGGAAGGAGGCTCTGCAGGGAATACAGACAGCATATTCTAAGCCATACTAACAGGGCAGATCAAATCTTGAAGATTAAAGAGAAAAAATCCTTGGTCTATCAGACACACCTTCAGATCTAAGAACTATCCTTAGTTTTATGGACAGTTCAAGTGTGAGGATTAGTGATTCTCGCCTTATCAGAGTGAAGTGATCTAGGCCTACTTAAGGGAGAAATGACTTGACATAAGATTCCAAGTACAGAAAAATGATTTTTTTTTTACATCAACACAAGTTAGATGAAATTAGGGGAGGGGCTTGTTGGTTCTATTTGTTGAATTAAAAGCAAATCATTTGGTCAGTTTTCCTAATAAATGCTCACAATTTTTCCAATTAAAATGCAAGTGGACATTATGCCAGACAAACTTCTCACCCTTAGATTGATACAAATATAATTAATATTTGTTATTTGTATTTGCACACACAAGATGAATCTTTCCCCCTGCCCAAATTAAGAGTAAATTGTTAGCTATTTGACTCTTTCGACTTTGAATCATATATATATATATATACTTTGAATCATATATAGGCTCCAAACTTTTATGACTGGTCCAATAAAGTCAATAAAAATATTTCAGAAAAAATAACTTTTAAAAAATACCCCCAAAAGAGTCAATTAATTTAAGTTTGATTATTACAAGATATTTAGCAATATAATATCCATTTATAAAATGTTTCAGATAAGTATTGAAAAGAGAAAGATAAAACAACAAAGAGAGCAAAAGCAACTGACAAAGATAGTAATAGGGAGACAAGCAGATAGATAGAGAGAGAGAGAGAGAGAGAAGCTAAAAGCAAAGACAAATGAAAAAGAGAAAGAAAACGAGGGAAAGGGTGGGTAGTCAAGAGAGTGAAGAGAGAAATGGTGGGATGAATCAAAGGTGAAAGAATGAGAGTTAGGGTGGTAAGAAAGAAAGAAAGAAAGAGGAGAGAAGACCATAGAGTGAGAGAGAGAGAGTAAGAAAGAGAACAAGCAAAGGAGAAACTGAAAGAGTAAACAAGAAAAGAGGGCGAACAAGGAAGAGAGAGAGAGAGCAAGCAAGAAAAGGATGAAAGGGACAAAGAGAAAGTAAACATGAGAGAGAGAGAGAGAGAGAAAGAAAGTAGGAGATGGGTAGAGGAAGGACAGGTGGGAGAAATCAAAGGTGAAAGAATGAAAGATAGAATAGGTAAGAAAAAAAGAGAGATAAGGTGAATAATAGCAGAAGTGAGGAAAAAAGAGCAAGCAAGAGATAAAGTGAAAGTGAAATTGAGAGATAAAGAGAACGAAAGAATGAGACAAGGCAAGGCCAGTAGAAATAGAGAGAAACCAATGAAAAGCAAGAGAGACAGTGGATGAGAAAGAGAGAGAGTATTGGTTTATCCAAATCCACACTAAGTCAGGTTTGACATAAAATCCTTTAGAGTGGGTATGCACAAATCAAGACTGTGCATAGCCATTACAAAAAAAATTCTTAAAATGCTTGGTCCCTTTGGCTTTCCTCTCAAGTACCCAGCAATAAACTCAACCCACTAAACAGGTAAAGATTAGAAGGGAGGGCACCTGGAACCAGACAATCGATTTTAACCCACCCAGTGCAAATGTAAGGTGAGCCCTGGAATACCAGAGTAAATGACCTACCATTATTGACAATGGTTTTAACAGCCATTTGACAACTACAAAACTGGATTTTAATCTATTTCTTTAATAAGATATAATGATAACATTGTTTGATATGTGTCTACTATCTTCTTTTGTAGCAGGTTACATGCTGTTTCATCATAAGGAATAACCATGGAGATATCTCAGGTTAAGAAGAACAAATAACACCACACCACTTTTATGTGCACATCTTATTTTATTATTTCTTAGCTACAATGTCTTGTCTTTTCTTACATCTAACTAAACTACTTCAGGGAGCTTATTCTTGGAACATAGATAGAAAAATATACACAACCCATTTTTGCACATGTATGTATCACAGCCTCTAGGAACCAACAAATGAAACTTCAAATCTATTTTCCTAGTGTCATTTGATAACAAGACTTCTTAACCCAATCACAGCCACAGATTCAAGTGACCTCCAAGGTTGTCATCCATCACTCAAATAAAATGACTCAGAGGTAGTTTTCCACATCATCTATCCTATTTACCCAACCCCTCCGCTTGGGTAGGATATGACACAAGGTTAATTTTCAAGTGGAGTTTAACAGGTTTGAATTCAGAGTTTTCCTTCTCCTAGATTAGTTGCCTCACCAAGGCTGAAGAACCCAGTCTGCCCTACTATTTACTCAAAGCTGGAGGGAGAATAATTGGATTCATACCGTTCCCAAGGGTATTAGTGCTATGTGAAATGCAATCAGTCTCGTCCAGGATTTGAACTCGTGTCGCCATGTCCATTTCCTACGATGATAACCATTACACCCCGGGCACATCATTTATAAGTGAGAACTTATTCATAATAACCTACACTACCTCTGAAATAACAGGTGCTTGCTCCCTAGTTAATATTTACTACTTCCGTCATTTTGATTGATGATTTATTTTAATAGAATATCAACCCATCTAGGGTTATTTTATGCCTTGAGATAAGGGAATTGCATTGTATGTACATATTTAGATTTTTTGAGTTATTTCTCAAGTGACTTTTTTTGCATGTGGCTCTATCTAATACAAATAATTTTTAAACAGACCTATTTGACCCACAGATGGAACCCTAATAAGTACTACCACTGTGGGTCAGAGTTTATTGTACATTAATATTTACATATTTGTGTAGTTTCTGAAGATTTTTGAACACACTTATAGGATTTGAAGTATTCTTATCTAATACAAATAATTTTTAAACAGACCTTTTTGGTTTGGTTTAGTTTCTCTGTTTTAATGGCATATAATCTTTTGTGGGGGGATTTAATGCCAAAGCCATTCTTGTAAAAGGCCTATAGTGGTACTATTTAACCTAAAGCTAAGATGATAAGAGAGTTCATAACTTTCCCAAGGGCATTAGTCAAAAAGTGAATGACCTGACCTTCCAAACCATTAATTACAGTTTTATACAGCCTTGTGAAAAGACCAATAAAAGTTGTACAGTACTACATGAGAACCTGATATCTGTATACATTTTTTTTTAAAGTAATCTAAAAAATGCCATTAAAATGGTAGTTAAGTTCATCATTTCTTTTAATATATCTATATATCATTAAAAATTGGCCTAGTGGAGACCAGGGTTCAATCCCAGGTTGAATCATACCAAAGACATAAAAAATGGTTCTTGATACTTCCTTGCTTAACACTCAGCATTATAAGGTATGTACCAAGGGTAAAGTGGAGCAATCCAAGGAAAGGAGTAGTGCCCTCCCCTATACCTCAGTGTTGGAGCTACTGGAAAGGGACCCTTCAGGTCGTCCTTGACTACGGTCGCCAACTTTACTTATATGTAAGTGTAACCCAACAAAAAACACATCATAGGAAAATTTTTATTAGAACACGACAATTATAAAATGCACCAGCTGAAGAATAAAACAACATCCAGTCAAATTTGCAAACAAATGATAATTCTGCAAGGTCAGTGTTTATGGTTAATATCATTTTCTTAAAAATCAAAATTCTCAATATAATGGAGATAACTATGAAACACTAATTAAAATCATTCACTCATTCCTAAATAGAAGTTCTATCATCATCATGGACCACTTTTAGAATGGGTATTTAAAGTGTTCAAGGGTCATCTAATACACACACAGACGTTATTTTCAAGATTAGCACTATAAAAGCTGCAAAAAACTGATCATTTTGATGGTGATTTGTTAAACCAGACAGATAACAGATGGTTGTATGGTAAAAGATAAAAGTAATATGTCATGTTTATAATAAGCAATCCTTCATCTTATTAAGTCTATTTGGAAAGTTCTCAATAAGGTTTTATCTAATATATATATATATATATATATATGCTTTTAAATCATTATTTTCTGTCTTTTGAAATAAAGCATATTTGTAGCCATTCCAGTGAAAACAGATACAAGGACAGTTTTCAGTCTTGATAAAGTTGCACAAAATAAAAACTAACTGATTCTTTTATTATTATTTTTCAAATTTCTTTTTAAAACTGCAAAGATATTTGTTTCTTAATATCTAATCAATCAAAATGACAACAATTTGAATTGATTCAAGTTTTCATAAATGTTTCCATAAGTATTTAAATTGAGGCTAAAATAAATCAGATCAATCTTTCCCAGAGAGAGAGTAGGGGCTTAGAAAAAAAAATTATTTGCTTGCTTAGAATTAAAAAAAAAAATCACAAAGCAAAATTGACACAAGATAAGATTAAAGATTAGTAATTATCAAATTTGTTTTTTAAGACTTGATTTGTTGATTTTAATAGCACGGCAACCTGTTTAGGGTTATTTTATGCCAAGAGAATAAGGAACTACATTCATTGTTCATTTATGGTAACAGATTTTTGTATGCAGTTGTATATCAAGTATTCCAATTTAATACAAATAATTTATAGTTATTTGATATCAAGTATTCCTCTCTAATAAAAATAATTTATAGTTATTTGATATCAAGTATTCCTAATACAAATAATTTATAGTTATTTGACATCAAGTATTCCTCTCTAATACAAATAATTTATAGCTATTTGATATCAAGTATTTCTCTCTAATACAAATAATTATTTCAATCTCATGATAAACATTTATTTGCACACAATTATTTGGTTTCAAGTAACTAATGATAATTCTTTGTAAACAATTAAAGCTTAAAGTAAATATTCTTAATACAAATAATTTATAGTTATATAGCATCAAGTATTCCAACCAAATTCAAATAATGTTTAAACAGTCCCAGAGAGGGTACTCTAATGGTACTATCAGTCCAGAGCAGAGTGGACCTGGGAGTAATGACAATGAAAGGATACTTGAGCCTCACTATCAAATGCATTTTAGTATCATACCCAAGACACCCCTTTTTGTGGGGATCTTACCCCTCTGCAGAAATACAGTCAGCATATGCTAAGCTTCATCGACAGTGTAGTTTGAAATTAGAATAAGAATAACATGATCAGCTAGAATGACAAAATGGTGTCTGAAAATATTTCCTTCACCAACCATTTTGGAGAAAACCTATACTTCAAATGTTAGATATACATAAAATCCCCAATTTTACACTTTTTCTTCCAATCCTTACCACAGCAGATTTAAACAGGATGGCTAAAGATTTAGGGTATGTTTGTGCAGGATGTGAGGCTGGGTGATAGGTGACAGATTTTCACTGTTTTATAAAATTCTTCTCCAACTCCTTGGGCATGTGAGTCTATCTCACTCCATCGCTGTGTACACATTGAATTTAAGATGTCTGTATTGTTTCGTTTTAATTTCTCTGGATCCAACTGGGGTGGGGGTAGGGTCTAAATCCAACAAACCTGATTAACCCTTTGATACCGACTGATTTTAGAGATGGTCTAGAAAAATAAAGATCCTCCTTCTCCATACACTAAGATATTATTAAAAATAACAACACCAACAAAATTTAACCAAAACAAAATTTATTTTCTTTAGTAAAAACAGAAAATGAACAGCGTCTGTTGAGCACGCTTTGCGTAACGGTTATCGGCGTAGGAACTAGAATCAGTGACCCAAGTTTAAATCCTGAACGATACTGTTTGCATTCCATTTTGCTCTAATGCCCTTGAGAAAAATTTAAATCCGTTTGTTTTCCTTACAGCTAGGCGTAAATAGTAGGTCAGGCTGTTTTCTTTAGCATTGGTTAGACAACTAGTCAAGAAGGAAAACACTAAATTTAAACCAGTTTTACTCTGCTAAAAAACTGAACTTTTATCACATAGTGAATGTGGTGAAAGAGTTAAGTAGGTACATAGATATCTTCCGTCTAATTGGCGTAATACGTGGAACTCAGAGTAATAGGAGTACGACGAGGTTGTTTATATCTACTCGTACAATGTTATCAACCTAACCAAAAAGGTATGACCGAGTGTCATAAAAACATATTACTATTCCACATATTCATACTAGGTTCAATAGACTTGGCACGTCATTTCTCACTTTTTCTTTTCTTTGTTAACTCAAAACCAAAGGATACTCCTCATTTTCCTTACTCTCAATAAAAAAATCTAGTTGAAACTCCAAGGGTAACTCTTTTACCATGTACTACTTTTGGAGAGCTGTTCAAAAATAAGGGGAGAAAAAAGATATTTCCGTTATCAAGAAACTGTTCAGTCACATTCAAATAACAATGTTTGAAATAAACTTTGCACTTTTCTAAATAGAAAACCATAGATCTATTTACTTGAGAGCCCAACAAAATAATAATAATAATAATAATAGATAATAATAATTCTTACCACTTGCATTGTAAAATCAGTTTTATCCTTCTCATAAATAACCAGCAAGTGAAAATTTTATGTAAAAAGAATTTGCATGTAAAAGAATGTGTGTGAAATGATAAGACATTATCACATTAGAAATTCAATGTGGCATTCTTTTCAAATTAAGCAAAGATAACTTCTTTTTATTTCTTTTCTTAACACAAGATTTGAATTTGATGTTCTATGCTACTAAATGAGACTGGTTTAAAAAAAAAATAATAATAATAAAGACCAAAACCAAAATATCTATGAATTCTTCTTACTCCCTTTCATATATATTTTTTTTTATAAATCAAATAAATAGGGAAATTTTTGAAGATTACAGAGCTTTTATTTTATTTCTTTTTAAAGTATTGGAAATTTGAAATATTTTCAATTTTGAAAAGTATAGAAAAAGAAAAGGAAAAAGAAAATATTGCAAATTCCAAAAACGTCTTTTGATAACATTTCATTGTAGACAATGACATTGCCTGATTATGGAAATGTTTTTAAAAAGTGTTCGTAAGTTCTATCTACGCAAATATCGAACGTTAAATTAGAAACAGAAAAACCGCCTCCTCCAACATTTTGCTAACCACTTCTTCTGGTTCCATTGCTACAATGCCAAGATTCGGTCTCTGTAAACAAGACATACAACAGAAATTTAATTACAGATATTCATTTCAGTGTTCTTTTCAATTGCGGAGGAAAAGAGAGTTCAAGAGGTTCACCTGAATTTAAAAGAAGCTTAATTTATAGATAAAATAAAACCAATTTTTGCATATTTTTTTTTCTTTCAAAATCCAATAATCATAAGCCTTGTAAAATATTACACACAATTCTTATGACAGTAATCCTCCTTCTGTGACATTTTATACAATTTACAATAAAACAAGGGCTAAGATAACCTTGTGAAAGATCAAAAAATGTATCATTCTTTTGATTAAACTTTCAGAACTTAGATAATTTATGAATCAGTATATATACATTTATCTACACAGATGCGAGAGGTTGATTCTGTTTCGTTCCGTTTCGTGGCATATCAACCATTGTTGGTTTTTCAATGTCGAATCCTGTTTTTACATATATATTAAACATGTATGATTTCTAAACTCATTTTGTAAATACACACAGTTAAATGATCAAACAGTTCTATATGTAACAATTCAATTTAGCATAAGTCAACAAAGTTACTATTTACCAACCCCTCCGCTCGGGCAGGATATGACACAAGGTCAATTTTTAAGCGGAGTTTAACAGGTTTTGAATTCAGAGTTTTCCTTCTCCTAGACTAGTTGCCTCACCAAGGCTGAAGAACCTAGTCCGTCCTACTATTTACCCATAGCTGGAGGGAGAATAAGGGGGTTCATACCTTTCCCAAGAGTATTTGCCCGAAAGTGAACGTAATAGCGCGACTGGAGTACGAACTCGCGTACTACGATTCCGCAGTTCATCGCTTTAACCACGAGGACACCCCAACAAAGTTAAATGTTTCCAAGTATTGCTTTCTATCACTAACAATTCAATCAAAAATCAGTCATTTGTTTACACACAGTTAAATGATCTAACAATTCAATTTAGCCATAGTCATTTATTTTCTCTCAGTTTGTCAAACAGTTCTATTTGACCCATAGATAGGACCCTGTTAAGTGCAACCACTCCGGGTCGGAGTGGACCTGGAAGCGATTACAATGAAGGGGAATTCCGTATTCCCCAAAGTTACGTCATTACTGGAGCCTCATCATCAAATTGTTCAATGTCATATCCAAGGCACCCGGTGAGGGGGTAGGGAGTCTTACGCCTCCGTAGTGATACAGTCGGTGTATTCTACTGCAAGATGCGAGAGTATATGTGTGTATGTGTGCGCGCGTAGTTTGCTGTATCTATAAATGAAGTGTGCGCAATATAACTGCAAGGGCACTTCTTTGCGGATTTGCTTTGTGTCCTGTGGTGGGGCGCTCTCGACAGCTGTGGTTGCGTGCCGCACAGTTCGTTCGGGTGTGTTCCACCACTGGATATATCACCTCTGGCCTCAGGGGGCCGTCCCCCCAGGCTTTAACCCTCTTCGGAGGGGTTGGGTTTATCGCCCGGCGCCTGAGGCGCCCCGAAAAGGGGAATGCCGACGGGGTCCGAGGCATTTTTGGAACTGCCTATCGTGTTGGGCTTCGGCCCTGCGACAGGACCCACCTTAAAAACGGCCTTGGGCCACATTCGTACGCTGGTGGGGCGTAGGATAAATATCGGCACATGTATATCTAAGATAGAATAAGGATGACAGAGTCAGCAAGTGCTGTTGAATGTGTTAACGTTGGATAGAACAAGAATAGCAAAGCATATATATATATATTTATTTATCTATTTTATAGTATGCTTTTAACGACTTCAATTACCATCTGTAGTATATCTAGCAGTTAACGCAGCTGAAATAAACAGATAAATAATTTAGCAACGCATTGGAAAACTCCGGATCCAATACACCAAAATGATGTGATCTAAACGAGAAAGGAAAGAATAAACCGATCCTACAATTACCTGATTTTAAAAAAAGAAAAAAGAATAAGGGGTTGTAGAATATACCGACTACACTCCTGCAAAGAGATACAACCCCTCCACGACGAGTGTCCTGGATATGATATTCTACAATCTGATAGCGAGGCTAGAATCTTGGAACTTTCAGGAATGTGGAGTACTCATTTTATTGTCATGGCTCCCAGGTTTACTCTGGTTGGAGTGGTAGCACCTGATAGGGTCCTATCTATGGATCAAATAGAACTGTTTGACATTTAAACTGTGTGCAAACAAATGACTTATGCTAAATTGAATTGATAGAAATAGAACTATTTGACCATTTAACTCTGTAAACAAATGACTGCTTAATTGAATTATTAGTGATACATAGCAATACTTAACTGTATGCGTATGAATGAGTGATGTTTAATAGAATTATTAGTGTTGATTAGCAATACTTAAAACACTTTAATTGTGTGCTTAAACTGAAATATTGATAGAACATAGCAATACTTGGAACCATTTGACTGTGTTCAATCAAATAATTAGTGTTAAATAGCAATACTTGTAACCACTTCACTGTCTGCAGATATGATTAATATTGAACTTAATTATTATGAAAGACTTCAGAAGAGTAAAAAACATTTCAAGAATCTGTTTGGAAACCCTCCAGAAACTCAAGATAAACCTACCAAAAAAACAATATTTATAGCCAAATAGACATCAAACTTGAACAGTTGATGAAAAATTTGATGCAGTATTGAAAGAAATTAAAATCAGAAAATCTGCAGGACTTGACAAAATACCTCCTCAAGTACTGAAGTCAAGAAAATCTGACAACAAACTTCTTCAATTATGAAATGCTGTGTATAAACAAAACATAGTCGAGAAATAGACGAAAGCTTGCACCCTCCTCTTCCAAAGTAAAGTGACTTTGGAATCACAAAGAACTACAGTGACATTTCTTTTATTACAATAACTAAGCTTTATAAACCCCTTGCTCTCAACTATATCTGACCTGAAGTTGAGAAAAATTTTAGGAAAAATCAGAATGGCTTTTGAAGAACTTGATTTGCAACATCAAAAATTATGACTTACATCAAAAGAGTACATGGAAAAACTCTCAAGGCAACACTCCTGTTCATAGACTTAACTAAAGTATTTAATTCAGTACACAGAAGAAAGATAAAGGAAATATCGAACAAATACTACTTGCTAACAGTCTCCCACTAAAAAACTGTTACCAATATAATAATACTTTATAAAAACCATAAAAGTAATGGTTCGCTCACCTGAGGACAACACTGACACTTATCTCTTTTCTCACAAACAATCCTAGCCCAGTCAGCTGGGGCTGTAGAATATAAAGACTGCATTTCCGCAGAAGAGTAAGACTCTTCCACAACAAGTGTCCTGGATATGACACTAAACAATCTGATGGTGAGGCTCCAGTGATGCTGGAGCTTTTGGGAATGTGGAGTACCCGGTCATTGCCATCACTCCCAGGTCCAATCTGACGTGGACTGGTAGCACTTGATAGGGTCCTATCTATGAGTCAAATAGAACTGTTTCATATTTAAACTGAGAACAGACAAATGATTGATGTTCAATTGAATTGTTAGAAATAGAACATATGGTCATTTAACTATGTGTAAACAAATGACTGGTATTTAATTGAATTGTTACATAGCAATACATGGAACAACCTAATTTTGTTGAATTATGCTAAATTGAATTTTTATAAACAGAACTGTTTCATCATTTTACTGTATGTATCAACAAAATGTGTTTAAAAATCACATATTTGATATATATGTAAAAACAGAATTTGGCATTAAATAACCTACAATGGTTGATATGCCATAAAACCTAAGCAAACCAAATCATATATATTTAGTATATATGTATAAAGAGGATTTGGCATTAAATAACCAACAATGGTTGATATGTCATAAAGCCTAAGCAAACCAAATTATATATACTTAATATATATGTATAAACAGGATTTGGCATTAAATAACCAACAATGGAAGATATGCCATAAAACCTAAGCAAACCAGATCATATATATTCTATATATATTCATATTTACCAACCCCTCTGCTCGGGCAGGATATGACACAAGGTCAATTTTTAAGTGGAGTTTAACAGGTTTGAATTCAGAGTTTTCCTTCTCCTAGGCTAGTTGCCTCACCAAGGCTGAAGAACCTAGTCTGCCCTACTATTTACCCATAGCTGGAGGGAGAATAATTGGATTCATACCGTTCCCAAGGGTATTAGTGCTATGTGAAATGCAATCAGTCTTGTCCAAGATTTGAACTCATGTCGCCGTGTCCATTTCCTACAACGATAACCATTACACCACGAGCACCTCCATTCTATATATATATATATATGTATAAACAGGATTTGGCATTAAATAACCAACAATGGTTGATATGCCATAAAACCTAAGCAAACCAAACCATTCATCTAAGATGAACAACACATAGTGGTCACTGGTGTGCAAGTCAGGACACACTTACAAATGACATTCTCTCATGGATTCCTACATATGGGTGCATCAGTGTTGGCTGACCAGCAAAGACTTACATACATTGGCACTGTATGGACACTGGATGCAGTCTAGAGGACCTGCCAGGAGCAATAGATGATAGGGACTGATGGTGAGAGAGTCAGAGAACTCTGCTATCAGCATGACTTGATGATATATATATGTATATATCAGCATCAGATGTGCTGACAACCTTCCTCTCTCACCATCTGTCTCTATCAACCATTGCTCTTGGTAAGTCCTCTAGACTGCATCCAGTGTCTGCACAGAGCTGATTCATGTAGATTTTTGCTGGTTGGCTAAGACTGGTGTGTGTATGTGTAGGAGTCCATTGAAGAACATCATTTTTGAGTTCATCCTTACTTCTTCAGCTGTGCCAAGTGTGTCTTCCTTGTCACTGATTTGCAAAATGAGAGGTAAGTGGCCAATCAAAAGATTGCTATGAAGTACATATATATTTGTGTGTGTGTATGTATGTAAAGATCATTGTCAACTCATAACCTGGTTAGGTTCTGTCTGATTAGTCATCAGTCAATGGAGTTCTAAGTCGATATATACCATATATAGGCAGTGTATTGTATGCCCAAAAGCAAAACTGGTTTTGTCCTTTCATTTAACTACTTTTCTTTTACTAGTACAGACTGTTTATGAGTGGGTTAGGCTCTGGTTGACAGGTCATAAGTCAATACAAATGTAAAGCAGACTGCTATTTACATACCATATACAGCCCTTGTATTGTTTACAAAAATCTAATATGGTTTTGTCTTTTTATTTATCCACTTCTGTGGTACCAGTACTGACTGTTTATGACTAGGTTAGGTTCTGGTTGACTGGTCATAAGTAAATTCATTTTTAAGTCAAACTGCTATATATATATCATATACAGCCCTTGTATTGTTTACAAAAATCTAATATGGTTTTGTCTTTTTATTTATCCACTTCTGTGGTACCAGTACTGACTGTTTATGACTAGGCTAGGTTCTGGTTGACTGGTCATAAGTAAATTCATTTTTAAGTCAAACTGCTATATATATCATATACAGCCACTGTATTGTATACAAAAAGTCTAATATGGTTTTGTCTTTATTTATTGGCCTAATGGGTAGAGTGTTCACCAAGTGTTCGGGTGACCTGAGTTCAGCTGCGGGTCGTGTCATACCAAAATGGTACTTGATACCTCCTTGCTTAACACTCAGCAATATAAGGTACATATCAAGGGCTACACCTTGGTGTAGTGGCTATGAAAAGGGAGCCTTCTGGTCGCCCTCAACTACGGTTGCCAACTTAACTTTATTCATTCACTTCCATATATATATATATATATATATATATATATACCCTATCCCTGATAATGAGCACTGTTTATTTATAAATACAGCATCATTGTTAATATATTTATATATAACTTTGGACTGTCAAGAGAGCATGTGTTTATTTAAATTCTATTAAGTTTAATTAAAGTCGAATCCACATGAAAAAAAACTTATACTTTCTATTGAGAATAAAATTATATCATTTTAAAAAATTAGATTAATTACAAAATTTAGTTTACGGAAAGATCTCCTGGGAACAGCTATATAGACAACGATTATGAATTAAAATTTTAAAAATAAAAACATGATCAAAAGGGCAGAAGCAAAAAAAAAAAAATCGTTCATTTTGCTAAGGATTGAATTTCTATTAATTTAATTTAAATAGAAAAGTTTGGTTTTTCTTCATTTCATCAGAAACATATCCACCCATTCAACAG
Organism: Sepioteuthis lessoniana; assembly: GCA_963585895.1. Taxonomy (NCBI): domain Eukaryota; kingdom Metazoa; phylum Mollusca; class Cephalopoda; order Myopsida; family Loliginidae; genus Sepioteuthis; species Sepioteuthis lessoniana. The sequence continues at coordinate 3,879,925 of CAUZXS010001320.1, forward strand.
TAATATTTGTCCTATTAAGACAGGCTGATTTTTCAAACATGAAAATAAATCAAAAAGTAAATCCAAGAGAGATCAATAATTATTATTATTGATTTCTACACCCACCCTCCGCCCTTCATTCATTCAGTGATTGACTTTTATTAGTAGTTTATTCTCCAAGGGAAAAGAGTGGGGAAACACTTTTGCATCCAAACAAAAACAATTGTATAGATATGAGGAGGCTTAAGAAAACTTTCATCACTAATAAATAAAATCCTTAACTAATTCAAGGGCACCTCGGGTGGTGTAATGGTTAGCATGTTAGACTAGCAAACCTACACGAGAGAGTTCGATTCTCATTGGGTGCCTCATTCATGCAGCCTTGTGCTACATCTAAGCAAAAAGCTTAGTAAATAAAATCCTTAACTAATTCAAAAATGATTTGTATTAAATGAAACATAAAAAATGATTTGATTCTAAGATAGTTTCTGTTCTTTGTTTAAAGGCATATCAACTTTTGTGGGTTATTTAATGCCAAAGCCACTCTTGTAGAAGATCAGTAGTGGTACTATTTGAACCATAGCAAGGGTTGATAAGGGGGTTCATACCTTTCCCAAAAGTATTAATCCAAAAGTGAAAGTGATAGTGAAACTACAGTTTTAACTTGCTTCCTACAATGTCCAGACTGTTAGCCACAACACCATGAGGATTCCTTCAAGGGTTATGTAGTTCATGTAGTCTACAAGATTTGATCAACAAGTACTGAGACTAAACCTTTGAATTTTTTAAATTTCACAATTTACATTATACATTGCCCCCTCAGCAGGAGCTACAGAATACACCAACTGCATCTCTGCAGAGGAGTAAGACTCCCTCAACGAGTGTCCGGGATATGACACTAAACTATCTGATGGTGAGGCTACAGTAATACTGGAGCTTTGGAGAATGTAGAGTTCCCCTTCATTGCTATCACTCCCAGGCCCACTCTGGTTCGGAGTAGTAGCACCTGATAGGGTCCTATCTTTGGGTTAAATAAATAAAAGTAAACATTGTACTTATGCTAAACTGAATTGCTTGAAATTGAACTGTTTTGGCATTTAAACTGTGAACTTATGCTAAACTGAATTGTTTGAAATAGAACTGTTTCTATGCATAAAAATGGTTTTGGCATTATATAACCCAAATAATGATTGATATGCCATAAAATTAAATCAAATCAAATTACATTATATGAGGGTAGGCCAAAAAGTTCATATAATAACATCATATCTGCTGGTGATGAATTTATGACCAATGGGATCCAGGCAATGGCACACAGATGGAAGAAGAATGTGGATTTGCAAGGGGGGATGATATTGAAAAATAAATCTTATTTGGTTATATTTCATGAGAGTATCTTTGTCGGCCTATGAAATTTTTAGCCAAAATGGTTGTATGGCACACAGCATAAATGGTGATTCAAGCTTGATGGGTTTGTTTGGGGAAATAGAAACTATGACTAGAATTAAAAACCTGGATGAAGCCCTTGAGAAAACTATGAATCCATCTTTTCTCGTTCCAACTATAGGTAGATGATAAGAGCAGAACAGGGTTTTAACCTTGGATAGGCAACCAGTCAAAAAAACAAAGAAACTCTGAATTAGAAACCAGCTTTACTCCACTTAAAAAAACTGACCTAGTGATGCATCCTGTTTGTGGGGTGGGGTGGGGGTTGTGTAGAGCTGATCAAAAAGGACTGAAAATTGGCTCCAACATATCCAAACCAAATCATAATCATTTTTTTTTTTTGCGTAAGCTGGTCAGCCATATATTATATATACATGGCCGACCAGCTTACAAAAAAAAATGATTATGATTTGGTTTGGTTTGGATATATTGGAGCCAATTTTCAGTCCTTTTTGATCAGTAGTGTTTTGGCAAAATACAGGGTTGTACAAGTGCAGCCCACATTTATATTACCCACTCTCACAATATGGAGGTACGAATGGTGTAATTTTTATTATAAACTATTGTAGATTATTTAATACTAAATCTGGTTTATACCTTTATATTAGATAAATATGATTTGTAATCTTAAGTCAACAAAGTTAAATGGTTCCAAGTATTGCTATGTATCAGTAACCATTCAATTAAACATCAGTCATTTGTCTACACACAGTTAAATGATCATACAGTTCTATTTCTAACAATTCAATTTTGCTTAAGTGATTTGTTTGCACTCAGTTTAAATGAGAAATAGTTCTGTTTGACCTATAGATAGGACTCTATCAGGTGCTACCACTCCAGGTCATAGTAGACCTGGGAGTGATGGCAATGAAGGGGTGCTCCGCATTCCCCAAAGCCCCAGGATTACTGATGCCTCACCATTAGATTGTTTAGTATTGTAGAAAAAACAAAAGAACTGTAGAAGGCAACGACATACAACAACAATAATAATGATAATAATAGCAGCAACACTTAACAGAGGTCCAGCTTATGCATACTGTCCCTTGTGATACCCTCACTTGGAAATGTTTGCGCATAAACCTTTGCAGAGGCCATGATTATGCCTGCATTGGTGAATATGCTCTCCCAGCCAGTCAGGTCGGATCCTGTTCGCAGTGCCATGTTGAATTATGAAGTTGATAGCTTGGCTAAGACCAAAAAAGTAGCTCCTCCATGAAAGAGGAGAACTATTTATGGCACATTGGGAGATTCCATCGTGCACACATGGGCCAGTCCATTCCTTGGATTGTGATTGGCTGAATCATCTCATTGGATATGTTTGTACATAAATACCAGCACTCAGTCCAGCTCAAGCTGTTAGTCTTGTGAATCCCTGTAGATTAGGATCCCAGTCCAACCTAAGGTAGGTCCGGCTTGTTTTCGGTTCTTTCGCCCTGGAAAACAGTCAGCTGCCAATTTTATAGACGGGGGGATGGGAGGGCAACCAAATGGGGAATTTTTCCTTGTTTTTCGCTTGTATATATTTCAGGGTTTTTTCTCCCATTCCCATCATATTCATTGTAAATAAATCATATATTGTAAAATAAAATCATACATCCCTTTCGGGTTTTAAGTAGGACTTCTTCATAGAGCAAATGTGGTATTTTGGTGGTTGCTGCGCATATGACGATGGATGAATGGTTGTATATTGTATTGCTGAATGGGTCGGCAAATGTGGCTAGCTAGGTTCCCTTAGAACATACAGAATAGCATGACCGCTCCTTTCCCATCCCCCCAAAACCTCAAGGCCTTGTGCCTACCATTTTTATACTAAATGGAAATAAAGCTGTTAGTCTTGTGAATAAGCTGGACCTCTGGTAAGTGTTGCTGCTATTATTATCATTATTATTGCTGTTGTGTGTTGTTGCCTTCTACAGTTCTTTTGTTTATTCTACAAGTATCATATCCAGGATACTCATTGTGAGGGGGGACTCTTACCCCTCGACAGAGATGCAGTTGGTATATTCCACAGCCCCTGCCGACTGGGCTGGATCCATAGATGGGACCCTAACAGGCACTACCAATCTGCAAAAACCTTGATGATCAGACAATGTCAGGTAAACCTAAAAGCATGCATTTTGAAGCAAGGCTCCTAGCCATAAAGGCAGATCTGAAGAGTAATCCTTGGAGAGTATCAGTCAAGCTCTCTCGCAGTCCAGTGTGGTTCATCACCTTCAGAATGTTAGCAAAAACATCCTGAGCTGCTGAATTGTGCCTCATGTTACCAAAATATTGCAAAACCTGGTAGTAATATAAAATCTTTTAAAAAAGATCCAACTCTTAACTGTTGGCTGATAAAAACAAACAAAAATCTTTTTGACATACACTGATATTCAATGATTTAAAAAAAAAAACTGTCATTGTCATCATAGATGTTGTTTTCAACAAGTTTTCTTCAAAGGAAAGTTAAAGAATAAATCAACTGAAATATTGTTTAAAAAAATAAAATGACACAATATTTAATTTAAAAACAAACAAACAAACAAAACACCCTTTTAATACAAATCTTGTCAGAATGTTCTGACCTTTTTTGGAAAAAATACTTACTTTACTGTTTATCAATTCACAATGATTAGCCATCAATTATCTCTTATGTAATCAATCAATTTTACAAAATGGCTGCTGTTAAGTCTAATTTCTCTCATGTCATCTTGACTTGCTTTATATTATTTGGGTTTAATTTCCCTTTATTAATTTCACTGAAATATTTTTTTAATCATGACTCTAGCTCAGATCAATAAAATTATTAGTTATATGGTAATTATATAATTATTTATATTAATTATAAAAAAATATATTATGTAATATAGGGTGATGCAAAAGTCACAATAAAAAAAAATAAAGCTCTGTGAAGCTGAAAATGAAAGGCATTTGATAGACATTCCTGCATGCTGTCTTGAACAAATCTTGGAAACAACACCCCCACACAACAGCAGCTGTAGAGCCACCAATCTCCTATCTCACAAACCATTCCATTCAAGTAAGATGAACAAGATATGTTAGGTATTGATGGAGACATAAAGACAAACTTATAAACAATGTTCTCTTATGGACTCTTACGCATGGACACACCAGTGTCAGCTGACCCAAAGAGATTAGGAGTGATACATGTGAGGGATGATAGCAAGAGAGAGTCGGGGAATTCTGTGTTATCAGTATGACATAATGATGTTGATGATGATATTCTATGATTAGTTCAAAGTCATTTCCAAGTGTCAAAATAAATGTAATTAAATGAAAAATTGCTTTACTTTTTTTTATTTAAAAGTCGTTCAATTTTTTAATTCATGGTAAGTGATTTTTGCACAACACTTAATGAAGTGATTGGGAGTCTTTCTGTCTACAGAAAATAAGCTTTCATGTAAAGGTCTATAAAAACAATTAGAAATATCAATATGATAATGATATAATTTATGATATAATGATATTAACAGACTATTAAAAAAAATAGATTACATTTTACATTTTCAGTTATGTTTTAGCCTTGAAACCCAGATTATGTGGAAAGGGGTTCTGTGGGTATTAGAGTCCCATATTCTACCTCTCAAGAAAAGTTAGTTTAGACCCTGTGTCCACATTGGGTTAAATATTCTATCAAGATGAGAGGGAATTTCCAGAGTAATGACCAATAGAAATTCCAGCATTTCTTTCTCACTTATCTGGCTTATGTACAAAAAAATGTTTAATAGACAGTGAGATTTGTATCACAGATAGAGAAAATATAGGGGCATAATTTCAACAATTTACAAACTTTTAGCTATTGTAATTAACACATACAAGTCTGATATTAAATAAAAACAAACAACGTACATTTCTGAGCCAAGATATAGAAATCTATTTGGTAATTGTTACAGCTGAAGTTGACTTAAAATGTCTATGTTTGTGACAATGCATACATTTCATCATTTGTTGAGTGAAGAGTGGTATATCTTCATCCAATGGATGAAATGGAAACATACACTCAATGACCAAACATTGATAAAATGGACCCAGAAAAATTTGTTTTTCACCAAAATAATTAGTTTCTATCTCAAATGGTATTTGTTGCTCGCCCCACAGAACGGGCAAGTATGGCACAAGGCCTTTTTATGGTGGGTCCGGGTGCAGGGCCGTAGCCCACGCGCATCCGGCAGGTTCCAAAAATGCCCTCGGCCCCGTCGGCATTCCCCTTATTAGGGGCGCCTCAGGCGCCGGGCAATAAACCCAACCCTCCCGAAGGAGGCAAAAGCCTGGGGGGAAGGCCCCCTGAGACCGAAGGATAAAAGTACGCTGGCCGGAAACCAGAGTTTCTATCTCAAATAAGTTGTGGATTTTTATTGGATCATTTTTAAAACAAAGTTTCTAAGAGAATAGATGGTATTTTTTAAAAAGCTAATGTTTAAATATTCGTACATTACTTTGCTTTTAAGTAGTAACTGTCTGGTATTATTTTTAATAGAAATTTTCAGGTTAATTAATTAATTTTTCCCTTTCAAATAATTTCCTGTTCCAATTGAATAAGTTATTTAAGAATTAAAAAAAGAAAATAATAAAGTTTAAAAATTTCAAGACAAAAAAAAGAAAAATGAATAAATAAGATATTTTAGGTTCTTCTCAGCCAACACATATCTCTTCTTTCTTTCTTTCTTTTTTGTTTTTTTAATGAAAGCTTCAAAACAAGTGAAGGATAAATTTACTGGGTGATTAAAAATTCATCTTTTAAAATGATATTAATTGTTGACATTTTAGTAAATAGTAAGGTTTTGATACTTTTGTAGAAATTTGATATTTAAAAAAAAGTAAAGTTTCTTAGAGACTAAACAGCAGATTTTTTTAAAATATTTCTTCAGTTAAAATTTTGTATAGATTTTTACTTTTAAGAATAATTTCATCAATTTCAGTTGTTTTCAATTTCAGGTAATTCAAACTTTGCAGAAAAAAGTTTCTCAGAGGCTAAACGGCAGATTTAAAAAAAAAATTTATTATTAAAATTTTGTACGTAACTTTAATTTTCAAAATGAATTTGTTGACTAAAATTGTTTTCTTAATAATTAAAATTTCATCAAACATTGTTTCTACGAGAATAGACAGTAGTGAAATTAGGTAAATACATACGTAAATAATATATCATTTTTTATGGGTACTATACTAGTCTATATTTTATGATACAATATTTACATATATTACTTTAACACAACAAAAATGGCATTTACCCTATTTGCAATAGCATCAATATACTCAGAGTTCAAGAATAAAATAATTTTCAATCTTATAACAAGGGTCATTCAATAAAAAAGTTAAATTTTCTATAGGAAGCACTGATTACAGTCGCACTTTTTAAAAGGAAATCAATGATCATGAGTCTTTTCATATCCTAGGAAACTGTCAGCATGACCTTCTTTACTGACAGCTAAGATCACAAGAGAGAGTCAGTGAGTTTCCAATCTATGGACTTTCTTCTCAACTCAGGCTTTTCGTGACAAACCCACGTTTGGCACATTTTCAAGGTTTTCTTTTCTTTACTAAAATATGCTTCTCTAAACATATCACACATTCTTCAGTAAATTTCACATGACTTGCACTTCTCAGCCACCAAAAATTTGGCAACAGACCTTTGTTCAAGCCTGGATCATGCCATTTTGAATAGTCCTAAAACAAATATTTCTTCAAGATTAAAATAATTTTTTGCTATAAACAATGCAGGGTTTACATTTATGCTAAAAGATCCCCTTATGACTCTCAAAATGTGTAATGTGAATAACTATTTCACAAGAGACACAACTACTAAATGCTAATTAATAGATACTTAAAAGAATATTCATTTGCAATTAAATATAAGATTAATAAGTAAAGTTGGCGACCAGAAGGCTCCTTTTTCAATAGCTACTACACCGAGGCGTAGGGGAGGTCACTACTCCTTTCCCTGGATTGCTCCACTTAACCCTTGATACGTACCTTATATTGCTGAGTGTTAACCAAGGAGGTATCAAGTACCATTTTTAAAGTCTTTGGTATGACGCGACCTGGGATTGGACACAGGTCTCCCCGACCATTGGTGAACACTCTACCCTCTAGACCAATGAGCTGGTCAAATATAAAATACAATCTATAAATAACTGGAATTCTTCCAGGCAATGCTACCATATGGTAATACCACTTGGACATTGACAAAGTGAACAAGATAGACAGGAACTACATGCTGTTTTAAACAAATTCTGAAAGCAGTACGCAACACAACAGTAGCTATATCGCCACTTACCTCCCATCTCACAAGCAAGATGGGCAATACATGCAGTTCACTGCTGGAGAAGTATGGAAGAACTCATAAGCGACGTTTTCCTAAGAACTCTTACACATGGTCCACTAGTGTTGGCCAACCAGCAAAAACATACTATCGTCAACTCTGTGTAGACACTGTGAGTCATTTAGAGGACTCGCCAAGAGCGATGACCTATAGGGACAGATGAGTCGAGGGAATCCATGCTGTCAGCACGCCTTGATAATGATGATGATCAATAGGGTGTGACTTGACACTGAGCTTAATGACCACTGAAAGCAGCCTTTAAGCAGGTCTTAAGAAAGCTTTTCTTTGCAACTATACAGTCATTAAGCACAATAAGATTTATGATAAAATAAGTCATAATTCCTTCTTTAAGAATATTGCAACATTAACTACATTAATTGCTGTTAAATGATGTCTGCCTATAAATGATTGCTAAACAAGTTTTAGGTGGGAGTTGGGTTTTTTTTTCCGAATATACCGATGAAATTTCTTTAGTGATCAAAAGTTTGGCTCATAGAATAAAGAGAAACATTTTTCCCCTTTTCTATAAGTCATTTCATTCGTCATTTAAGAATGATATAAAATACTATTAGTGGGTGGGGAACACAGAAATAAAAATTGAATATCTTATTTTAAGCAAAAGATATGATTAAGGATTTTTTTTTTAAATGACAGAGGGTTGGGGGAATGTAAATAATTGCATGTGGTACCTGCACAGGAATCAAAAAGACTTACCCAAATGTCTTTCTTTCACCCCCAACTCCCAAAAACACCATCTTGCACCTCTCCTCCATTTCATCAAACATCAAGCAAATATTTTTTCTTCTCTCTTTCTTTTAATATTTTGTTAAAAAGATTAATCCACTAAATGATTATAATTTCCACAGTTTCTGAAAATAATAGACGTTTGGCATTTACCCTACGAAAGATATTCTTGTTTCATTAGGGGAAATTTTTGAAGAATTTTTGACTCCAGTGCAATTAGAATGTCATTAGAATGTCAGGATATGCAAATTAGGACCCTAAAATAGTGCCATGTTTCACCTGAAAGTTGTAATCTTATGTTGTATTCTGACATGGGAATTTGATTTTAAATTTTCAAGACAACTGTAATCTAAAACTCATTAGATTGACATGCTAAAAAGAAAAGAAAAGAAAAGATAGAGATGGCGAAAAGAGAAAACACTACAAAATACATATGTTTAATTTTGAAAAAGCGTCAAAATGTCGATATAATTTTTCACCCATTTTCAAAACTAAAATAAGCCGAAGAAGATTTAAAGAAAAATATAATAATAACAACCAAAAGATAAAAGGGAAAAAAGCAAAACATTAACAATTATTTTATGAAATGACCACCAAAAATATTCCTTACTGAAAATAATCTCCGATGCTTGGTTGTTTAAACAAATATTCAAATAAATAAATAAAATAAGATATATTAATCTAGAGAACAAACAAATGAATGCTGTGCCAACTACTTTTAATATTGAAATAAATACAAATGATAAACTTGACGCTTTGCTTTTTTTTTTTTTTTTCTCTTTTTTCCATTTTGCATGAAAATCGACATCTTTATATAGGATCTAGGAAATGAACAAAGCAGACGATAGAAAGTGCTCAAATCTGAAACACAATTAGCAATGCACACACACACACACTTATTAGTTTGGGTCAACGGACAATTTTAGTGTATGCAGGGAGTTCTCAAATAAGAAGACTTAAATTATATTATTCATCTTTGAAGTGAATAACAAATTAAATCAATTTAAAAGAAGATGGCCAAGAAGAGTATTTCAGAAACCGCTCGCTCTACACATCTGACGATTTAACCCTTCCAGAAAGATTTTAAAGATGGCTGAAAACAGAGCAACCAAGTAAAGCAATGCACATTTAATTTTAATAAAAAAAAATGAAAAAAGAAAAAAATCAACTGATAAGGAGATAGAAAATTCATTGCATATACATCTTTTTTAATCTTTTAAGTTAAGAGTTAAGATTATCGATGAAGACATCTATATCATATTTTTTTCAATTCAGAAAGAGATTAGTTATGCAGTTTTATTTTGAAAACTGTTTAAAGCAAAAAGAAAAATGCTATTTCTAACTTGCTTTAAATGGAGATTTTGTCTTACTTTTCAGAAAAAAAAAAAAAAATGAATGAATAAATAAATTTAGTAAATTTAATTTCAATAAGTCTGAATTAAAAAGCTTGATAGCGATTTCTGATTTTCTCTCTTCATTGCTGTCTGCTCACAGGTATATTTATTCATATGCATTTCGTTTTTAACTAGCACAGTTGAAGAGGTAATATTACAAAAGTAGTTTGCCAGTGCTTTTTCTCTGCATTACCCACGAAAGGATATTAGGAATAATTATTTCTCTGAGAGAAACGGGATATCGGTTAGGGATCTCGTAGGATGTCACATAATGGTCAGAAACAATTCTCGACCTTTTTTTCCTTGTTTTTTAAAATTCTTTTTTAACCGTTAAGACATTATCACTGACCCTGCTAGATAACAGAAAAGTCACATGGCCATCTTAACGGCACTTAACAAGTAAACCTTTTTCTGCTTGTACTCCTTGCATATGCTGCTTGTTCATGAAACAATATGGGTATAGTTCTAATATAGGATACGTTTTTGTTTTCTTTCCTTGTAATAGCACATGCTTGTATATTGTGCATATGTAATATTAAATGTTCTTGTATGTGTAATTGAGTTTATTTTGAGTTCCATTTTATTCAGTGTTAATATAACAAGAACACCAATGTTAATATTGGTCGTTGGAGAGTAGGGACTAAGATATCTTTCCAAACAAAAAGTTTACTAAAACCTTCTACAGACATTCCAAAAAGTTTGTAAGACAAAGGGGGTATTAGTCTTTATTCTGCTATGCACGCCCATGATGTATTGAATTCAGAATTTTTCTTCTCCGAGAACGGTTGCCAACACAGTGTCCTACCATTTAATTTATACCTGAAGGGAGAAGAGGTGAATTTATACATTTCACAAAACCATGAATAAAATAGCAGAATAGAATGAGTTGTCTAATTTGGTTCGTAACCAGACTAGAAGAACTCTGATTTCAAAATTAGGGGTAATCCAAGCAATTCCACCCAATAAACAATCAGAGTTCAAACCTGGATGAGGCTGTTTGCATTTCACTTCATGCTAATGCCTTTGGGAGAAACATGAATCCTTCTGTTTTCCCTCCAGCAATGGTATAAGGATTAGAGTGTTTGCCAATAGTCCAGGAGACTATGGTTCACTCCTACGTCGAATCACACCAAAGACTCAAAAAATGGTACTTGATGCCTCCTTGATTAACACTCAACCTAATAAGGTATGAATCAAGGGTAAATGGGGCAATCCAGGGAAACGAGTGGCACCCTTCCCTACACCGTAGTGTAGTAGTTATTAAAAAGGGAGCCTTTGGGTTGCCCTCAATTATAATCGGCCAACTTACTTATGATTAGATAGGAGTGCAGACTGGGTTCTTTAGCCTGGGTTAGGCAACTAGTTCAAGAGGAAGAAAACTTAATTCAAACCAGTGGTACTCTACTTAAAAATTGATCCAGTGTCACATCCTGCCAGTGACAGAGGGGCTGGTTAAATACATACAGCCCATCAAATGTGTCCTTAAATATGAACCATGGCTCAATGTATTTGAATGGTATTCACACTACTACCACTAAGTACATTTACCCAGGCAGCCTAGGTGTTCATGGTGTAATGTTTACCATAAAGGAAAATTGACATGGTGGCCTCAGTTGAAATCCTGGATGAGGCTGCTTGCATTTCACTAAGCATTATTACCCTTGTGAGAGGTATACAGCCAACTATTCTCCCTCCGGCTATGGGTAAATAGTAGGGCAGACTGATATTTTAACCTTGTCATGGAAACCAACCAGTCTAGGAGACAGAAAACTCTGAATTCAAACCTGTTAAACTTCTTTTGAAAATGACCTTGTGTCATATCCTGCTTATGCGAAGGGGTTGGGTGTATACATATCTACCCATGCAGCCAGAACCTGAATTTGAAAAGGGATAGTTGGTATTAAAACAATAAAAAGTTAACTCAACTGATTTGGAGCTAAAGTGAAACCACTTCTTCTATAAGGAGGAAATGAAGTTTCTAATTTATAAAGGAGAAGGATTCTTTCCTCATTCAGCTAAGAAAACCACTCTACATATTCCTTCTTACCAGTTTAAAGGTGTAACATCCAAAATAAAAAAGGGCGTTTTTGTTGCAAAATGTTTCTGCTTTTTGCTGCCAAGATCAAGAGACAACCACTTATCACTTCAACCTTTCTGCAACAACCTTTAGACTGCACACAAGAGAAAATATTTTTCAGCCAGGAGGGATGTAGAATGGCTCATTGGGCTTGGTGGGAGGGTCAGGGTTTGAAGGATTAAGCGAGTCATTTTAAAATAAAATTAAGATAGAGTATTCAGTTTTCAAGATGAATTCAAGACTTTAAATCTGTCAAGTGTTATTAAAATAGGCAGAAAAGATAATTTTCAAGAAAATATTTGAGTTTGAGTTAAAACAATCACTCAAAAAGCATTTGATCAGAAGAAAGACTTCTTTTTTTTTTAGATACATTATAATAGTATTATCAATCAATCACTGGATAAGTGAAATGACAAATTTTTGACAGTTCAAAATGAAGGTAGAATTTGTTATAAAAAGGTTTTCATTATTTTTTATCCTTTTGCAGTTATCAATTTTGATCAGGACTCCTGCTGGGTGTATTAGGTCTCTATCAGCAAAAATTTTTTTTCAACTGTTAAAACACACACACACACACATAAATATATATATATATATATATATATACACACACACAATAAAAAATATAAAATGGGTTAAAAATTTATGCTTCCAATCCTCATCTGAGCCAGCATTCAACATGTCTTTTTTTTATTGTGATATAGCACTGCATTTTTGTAGATTAACCACTGAAAAAATTTTACTGATTAACATCTCTTTTAGCATTACATTATAATTATTATAATATTATTTATAATCACAACTATAAATCTCATTATATATATATATATATATATAAATCATTTAATATAAGGTGCGAGTTTAAAAACTTTGTCATGAGCAGATTTAACAATTGGAATGTAAAAGGTTTTTTAGGCCAAACATTTTTTTTCAACTGGTAAGTCTGTATTAGCAACAGTAGTTTATATCAAATCATATATGTATATATATATATATATACCCAACCCATCCACAAGAGCAGGATGTGACATAAGATCAATTTCTAAGCAGAGTTTAATGGGTTGGAATCCAGATTTTTCCTACTCCAAGACCAGTTGCCTTACTAAGCTTAAAAAGCCCATTCTGCCCAACTATTTGTCCATAGCTGGAGGGAGAATAATTGGATTCATGGCTTTCCCAAGGGTACTAGTGTTTTGAGAAATTCAAACAGCCTCATTCAGGTTTTGAAAGCAGGTCACTGTGTCCATTTTCCACAATGGTAACCGTTACACCACAGGCACCAACACACACACACACACACACATATATATATATATATATATATATGTATATATATATATATATATGAATCATCATCATCATCATCATATATACATCATCATTCATCGTCATGCAGCTACCACAGATTTCCCTCTTTTTGCCATTCGTCCCAATCATCCATCACTCCCAGCAGGTTATTTAGATTATATCCTGTGGCAGTACAGAACTGTTGTAGGTATGTTTATCTTAGTTGGCTATCATTGACACATCCATGAGAAGGGGTCCAAAGGGAAAATGTCACTTACGAGTTTGTCCTTGCTTCTCCAGCATTGTCCTACGTCTTGTTTGTCTTATTTGGATAGTTTTAGAGATGAGAGTAGGTGGCCATACAACTGTTGTTTTGTGGGATGTTGCTTTCAGGATTTGTTCAATATAGCTTGAAGCATTCTCATGCAGTTACCATCTAGCTTTTTCTCTATATGTTTTGTCAGCGTGCATGTGGTGCATCCATACAGTAGAATTGATACAACTGCCACTTGGATGAAATTGCGCTTTTCTTTATCGGATAAGTTAGACTTCCATATGATCAGTAACCTATCGATAGCAGTCCATGCTTTCGGTAGGTACATATTGATGTCACTTTCAGTAGATGAGACACTGCTACCTAGGTACATAAATTTGTCCACTTATTTCAAAGAACCACCATTTACAGTGGAGATCTCTCCTTTTTAATTAAAACATATGTACTCTGTTTTGTTTGCATTTACATGGTGTCCAATGCCTTCTGCTCCAGACTATGTAGTAGGGATTTGGCTTGAGTAGATGTATTTGCAAGAAGCACTATGTCATCTGTATAGTCTGCATCCATAATAGTTTGCAACATACAGAACCACTGGACAGCTGTTTCGACATGATTAGGTCTCATATGCAGTGTATACCATGATCTCCCCCACTGGAGATCGAACCAGCAACCACCGAATGCAGAGCCTTGGTTCTGTATGTTGCACACAGTGCTTGCCGGATTTTTTGGTCATGGTGATTCAATTTATAATTCCTCTATTAAAAAATTTTTAAAAATGTATAACTTAAAAAAGTTTTTTTTTTTAAAGTGATCACTATCAATTGAGAAAAATATATTTTTAAAACAGAAACTAAAAGTTTTATGCCAACCTGGTGATCTTTGGCCTAGTTGGTTGAGTGTCTGCCAATGGTCCAGGAGACTGGGGTTCAATCACAGGTCGGTTCATACCAAAGACTTTAAAAATGGTACTTGATACCTACTTGCTTAAGACTCAACATTACAAGGTACAGATCAAGGGTAAAGTGAAGCAATCCAGGGAAAGGAGTAGCGCCCTCCCTTACACCTCGGTGTAGTAGCTAATGAAAAGGGAGCCTTCAGGTTGCCCTCGACTATGGTCGGTGATCTTCAGATAATCAAAAAATATTCTAAATCACAGAGTATTTATATGTATTTACTCAGAAAATACCTCCTCATTATGTACCAAAAATGGTCTTTATCTCTGAACTGAAAATTAGGAGGGAGTTGTGCAAGCTTACTTTTAAAACGCAGCCCAATGGTAAAAGTATGGTTCTATGTGCCAGAAGGTGTTATCAAGTTGTAGTAGTTTTGAACAATGAAACAATTTAAAAGTGATAATTTTTGTTAATAAACTTGAATAAATCAGACTAGATAAAACAAGTTGTATTAAAAGTAAAAAGTAAAGTTGGTGACCAGAAGGCTCCCTTTTCAATAGCTACTACACAGAGGTGTAGAGTAGGTTGCTACTCCTTCCCCCTGATTGCTCCACTTTACCCTTGATACGTACCTTATAATACTCTGCGTTAAGCAAGAAAGTATCAAGTTCCATTTTTTAATCTTTGGTATGACACGACCTGGGACTGAACCCTGGTCTCCCAAGCCATTGGCGAAAACTCTACCCACTAGGTCAATGAGCCAGTAGTAGAGATATAATAATTGGAAAGTGTTTATGTATATGTTTAATAGACCCTCATTGTGATATGATTGGTTTCAGAAATAGCTAGTTTAAAATAACTATCTCCTGATATACAGTGAAAATGCTAAAAACCATTTAAATATGAAAAAATTTTCTTTGAAAATGTCTAACAGACCTAAACTGCATTTTGAACTAAGAAAAATAAAAAAAGATAAGTTTTGTTAATAAACTTGAATAAACCAGCTTAGAATTCTTTAATTCCAAGATCCAATCAAATTACCAAAAAGACAATGAGGTAAACCTTCTATGCATTTACAGAAACCTTTGAAGAAAAATAAAAAATAGAATTCAACAACCTGCAGATGACCAATATAGTGTTGATGAAAAGGAAAGAGAGGGGAGAAAATATATAGAAAAAAAAAAAGAAAAAAAAAAGAAGAAAAATTTGACTTGAAGTTGTCGTATTTTGTGACTGAAGTGAAAATCACAAGCAGTGAAAATGAATTTCATGAATGGGCAATTGAATTTTTTATTTGCTGGAATTATTTGCAAGTTGTTTGAAGAATTCAAAGAGGCAGCAGATACAATGCTTTCTCAGCAGGTTAGATTTTCAGAAACAACTATTGGAGAAGAATGGACCAGTCTTGTGTTTCATCAGAACCTTTTCAACAAGTGCAACATAGATTTTTTTTTTCCCTGAACATTTTCTGCTTTTGTCATGTGACCAGAGTAGTTACAGTAAAACAGATAGACTCTCATGTCATCATGTCTATACAATTAAAATTATTCACAAAAAAGCAGAATATAGCCTTTGTCCACAAAACAGGCAACAGAATCTAACAATTTAAAAAAAAAGTTATTTATTTATTTGCTTTGGGGTTTTATTTACTGTCTTTTCTTTGGTTTATTTGTTTGAATTTTTTATTTTTATTTTTTAGGGATGTTGTATTTTAAAGACATTTTCTTTTTGTTTCTTTTCAGGTTAGTTGGACAAAGGACTTGCATGTTAAACTTAACTATTGATTTTTTTGTGTATACTATCATGTCAAAGTGAATAATGGAAATTTTCATAAGAGATGACAAGTTGTTCCGATTAAAAGACAAACTAATGTTTGGGAGTCTCTGGATGTTCCAGTTAGAAACTTACAAGAAAATCACAGAAAGTACATTGGGAAAAAAAGGCAAGAGAAAAATAAGATCCTTTTCAAATAAATAAATAAAAAAGACATATGTTTAAAAACAAAAAGTAGATTTAACTTAATTCCTTCTGGGAATTGCAGAGGTAGGAACAAAACAAGGTTAACAATATTAAAGAATAAACACTGTAATGTTTAAGCTAGAAAAGTGTTCTATACATTATTTACTAGCAAGGTTACTCATTTTCACTCAAGGGCATCTTGTCATGGTGTAATGGTTAACAAGCTAGACTCACAGATCAATTACTACCAAGTAGAGAGTTTGAACCTCACTAGGTGCCTCATACTTGTAACTTTTTACCACATCTAACTTATTCTTCATTTTTTAAAAGCAGACAGTTCATTGTAGTGTAATGATGAGCAAGCAAGACTTACAGATCAACTACTACTGAGTAATGAGTTTGATCCTCACAAGGTGCCCCATACTTGCAGCCACTTGCTTAATTTATGCTAAGGCACCTTGCTTGATGTAGTAGTTAGTGATCAAGCCAAGCAGACCATTGCTAAGGAATTTGATACACACTGGACACCACATAATACTAAGCTTGGGCCAAAGTAATATAAGCTTAATAAATTAGTATTCCATGTCACTTAAGGTAAGAGACATTCTTAGATCATCACTGACCTTTGGCTTTTCTATTGTTGTTCAACAAGATCTATACTATCTCCACAGAGAGCTTTGGGGTGTTGGTGAACAAATAACAGAGGATGCTCTCAAAGACAACTGAGCAATAAGTAAGTATAATGATTTTATTATTTCAACAGAATTTACTTAAGGTCTTTGTGTCAAATTTAAATGATTGCAAAAGCCTATCTAGCGAGTTTGATTCTCACCGTGTGCCCCACACTTCTGGTTTTATGCCACGATTAAGCTTAATAATTAACTAGAACTTATATTTATATATTAATCATAATTATATATATATATATATAAGTATGATTAAAAGTATTAGTTTTTGTTTTTTTTTTTGTTTGTGGGGGGGAGTGTAACATAAGGACAAAAATTGGAGAAGGTAATAAATATCCAATTGTTTTAAGTAAACATTTACCAGCCACCCCTCAAAAAAAGGTCTAAACCATATTTAACATAGTTTTTAATTAAACCTACAAAAGAAGGGAATGACTCATTTTTTTTGTACTGCAAAGCTGGAACTCTTTCTTGTTAGAATCAAACTTATTCAAATTAGCACAACCATCAATTTTCGGATTTCTTTTTTTTTTTGCTTTCTTTCTTAAATATATTCTTAGACTTGAGGAGCTATATCAGTTTGGTTTGGTTTTATGGCATATCAACCACTGTAGGTTATTTCATGCCAAATCCTTTTTATAAGTTGGCAACTATAGTTAAGGGTGACCCAAAGGCTCCCTTTTCAATAGCTACTACACCAAGGTGTAGGGGAGCACGCTACTCCATTCCCTGGATTGCTCTATTTTAACCTTGATCCATACCTGATAATACTGAGGCATTAAGTACCATTTTTTAAGTCTTTGGTATGACTCGACCTCGGATTGAACCCAGGTCTCCCGGGCCATTGGCAAACACTCTAACCATCATGCCAATGTTAGGTACTAAATCCTTTTTATACATATACATTATATATATGATTTCTAAACATATTTTGTAGATCATATTTTTAAACAACCCCTAGCTCCTTCTTTTTCACACAGTTAAATGGTTTCATTTATTTCTATCTAATACAGCTAATTCTATTTACTATTAATCATTTGTTTGCACAGTTTAATGTTTTCAAGTATTGTTATTTAATACTAACAATTCAATTAAATATCAGTCATTTGTTTACACACAGTAAAATGATCAAACAGTTCTATTTCAAATAATTCCGTTTAGCATGGCAACAAAGTTAAATGGTTCCAAGTATTGCTATGTATCACAAACAATTCAATTAAATATCAGTCATTTGTTTGCACTCAGTTTAAATGTGAAACAGTTCTCTTTAGCCCATTGATAGGACCCTATCAGGTGCTACCACTCCAGGACAGAGTGAACCTGGGAAGAATGGCAAAAAAGGGATACTCTGCATTCCCCAAAGTTCCAGCATTACTGAAGTCTCACCATCAGATTGTTTAGTGTCATAATCCAGGACACTCGTTGAGAAGGGGTCTTACCCCTCAGCAGAGATTTAGTCGATGTATTCTACAACCCCAGCCAACTAGGCTAAGGTATACCAGAAATTGTTTAGAAACATCAAATGGTGCAGAGCAAAATCCTTTTTTTTTTTTGCCTGCTTTCTTTTAACCATTCAGTGAGGTACATTTGGCAAAAACTAAATGGCTAGAAATTAGTATTGACCCTAAAATAAGAATGCTTGCTTCAAATCTAATTGTAAAGATATAATACAGAAGCAACTCAATTTGAATCTAACAACTATCAACTGCTTGGAAGGGAAAAAAATATATACTGCACAAATGTGTTTCTTAGAGAATTTTTAATTCACTGATACTTCTAAAAATGACTAAAGCGTATCTATTTTTTTTTTTCATTTTAGAGCTGAGGTACATCAAGCAAGATCCATATTACTTAAAAATACTTTTAAGTAATATGGACAAAAGTTGAATCTCACTCTCACATATTAAGAACATTTGGACAACTCAAATTGTTCTCCACACCCAAAAGTTTTAAGTAATCTCTAATTGTCTTTATGATTCCTCATGCACAATGTATGCAATAATAATTAATAATATGCTTTACAGATAAATATTCAATGATAAAAATAATTGATTACTTTGAATAACATGTCAAACCATCTGGGCTTATTTTATGCTGAGAGGTTAAAGAATTGCATCCAATATATTTACATTTTTTATGGAGTGGTTTCTTCAAAGTCTTAGGTAGTGTTCATTGTGTGATGAGGGTTCAATTTGATAAGCAGACAACTAACTCAGTGACAATGCATAATTAGCAGTCATCAAATTGTATTTAATGAAGCCTTCAAGAAAAGTACCAAAAATTACACAAAGTACACAAAAAAAAAAAAATCTTATCAATGCATTTTAATTTGATAACATAAGTGAGAAATTTTTCAATCAGACCTCTTATTCCATTTTTTAATATTCTAATTTTTATATATTTATTTTTTTAATTTTTTAACCAAAATGTTTTGAGGTCAGATGAAAAAGATGGCACTGAGACAAAAGAAAAGCAGATATCTATCCCATTACCATGAAAAAAATTCTTTGAGTTTTAGCTCACTCGCTGAAGAGATTATCAGAAAGTTACTAATACAAAATTAACAGGTCTTTTTCCTCTCCCTCTTTTTAATATACTAAAAGAACTCTCTCTCTCTCTATATATATATATATATATATATATAAGTAAAATTTTGGAGACTAGGTTCTTCAGCCTTGGCAAGGCAACTAGTCTAGGAGAAGGAAAACTCTGAATTCAAACCTGTTAAACTTTGCTTAAAAATTGACCTTGTGTCATATCCTGCCCGAGCGGAGGGGTTGGGTAAATATGATAAGTAAAATTTTGGAGACTAAATTCTAAGACAAAAATTGACATCAACCTATCACATAATAATTTGCCCGTGGTGTAGTCGTTATCGTCGTAGGAAATGGACACGGCGACACGAGTTCAAATCCTGAACGAGACTGATTGCATTTCACATAGCACTAATACCCTTGGGGAAGGTATGAATCCAATTATTCTCCCTCCAGCTATGGGTAAATAGTAGGACAGACTAGTTTCTTCAGCCTTGGTTAGGCAACTAGTCTAGGAGAAGGAAAACTCTGAATTCAAACCTGTTAAACTCCACTTAAAAATTTGACCTTGTGTCATATCCTGCCCGAGCAGAGGGGTTGGTAAATAGTATCACATAATAATTTGCATATATGACTCACTATTTTTCCAGACTTTTCAACCAAAAAGTTCAAGATGCATGAGGATTAAATAAATAAGTGACTTATTTTCCTGATCACATGCTTCACCATATTCAGGACAGGATGACCGAAACTAATTTATACCTATAGTACAAACTAATGTGTTTTACACAGTCACAGAGAAATATCCACTGAAATGTGTGTTTGTTTATAATTTTCTTTCTCCGAATGTGAACTCATTTTTGATATGAGCTTGCTGCATTTTTATGTGAACATGTCCATATGTTTACTCAAAATACAATGTAAATTTTGTGTTTTAACAGATAATGTAAACTATATAAAATTCTTATTTTTTATTTAGTATGAACTGATAAAAAGTTGAACAAATGCTAAATTTAAGTTAAACTTAGCTGCTGCAAATTCTAAAAAGCAAATATGTATTATTATGAATTTCATAGTCTAAAATAATAATTTTCTAACATTCTAATTTAAGCAATAGGAAGGATCAACAGTAATTCTTAGCTTAAAAAATTAATCTTTTCAAGGGCATACATCAAGGGTTGGTTAATACTCTTTTAAGCCATCTAAGTCTCATTGGCCCAGTGGGTAGAGTGTTGGCCAATGGTCCGGGAGACCTAAGTTCAATCCCAGGTCGCATCATACCAAAGACTTTAAAAATGGTACTATATACCTCCTTGCTTAACACTCAGCAATATAAGGTAGTATCGAGGGTTAAGTGGAGCAATTCTGGGAAAGGAGTAGCACCCTCCCTGATACCTCGATGTAGAAGCTATGGTCGCCAACCTACCTACCTACCTAAGTCAGAGTCAATCAGTTTCTAAAGAGAAAAGCTGAAATAATGTATTTTTAAAAGTTTTCTCACTTGAATAAAAAAATTGGCATAACACAATCTTCTCCAAAATTCTTAACTTTGTGTAATACCAGACAGTGCTTGATAAACATCAGGAAAGATTTAGTTACAGCCAGCCACAATCAATCAATACAATAATAAAAATAAACCAGCACAAAATGAATAGATATAACTAGATGAGAAAGAAGATCCACTGGGAAATGGGCAAGAGACTAAAGTTTGGCCACGCTGACAAATGTATAAACTAGAATCTGTCTTAGAAAATGAGATGCCCGCAATTCTCTGGCACTTTGAGATACAAAGGATCAAAGCTGGTCAAATAATTACACTATGTGTTAATTAAGATTCTGACAAGAAATATCCGGACATGGTCAAACAAGATTCTGACAGGAAATATCATAGAATGGTCTGACAAGAAATATCCTAGCATGGTCTAACAAGATTCTGACAGAAAATATCATAGAATAGTCTAACAAGATTCTGACAAGAAATATCCTAGCATGGTCAAACAAGATTCCAACAAGAAATATCCAAGTATGGTCTAACAAGATTCTGACAAGAAATATCCCAGCATAGTCTAACAAGATTCTGATAGAAAATATCATAGAATATTCTGACAAGAAATATCCTAGCATGGTCAAACAAGATTCTGAGAGGAAAAATCTTGGAATGGTCAAATAAGATTCTGACAGGAAATATCCTAACGTGGTCTAACAAGATTCTGACAAGAAATATAAAAACAGGGTCTAACAAGATTCTAACAGTAAATATCATGACATGGTCTTACAGAATTCTGATAGGAAATATCCTGGGATATTCATACCTTTTCTGCATAAATCAAGAATATTGTGAAACTCGTTTTGTGTCTGTGCCTTATAACAACTCTTAATTAGATTTCCATTCAGATAAAAAACAAAAAAAATAAAAATAAAAATTCAAAAAATAAAAATGGAAATTATAGTATTTGTTTTCCTCTGATTGCTCTAATATATATAAGGAAATAAAAAAAATTATTACTAAAAATCCATAACATAAAAAAATGAAAAGAAAAACATTTAAGATAGGAAAAAAAAACCCAGAAAGCTTATATGATAATGAAAATGACAAATTCTTTGCATTTGGATAAGTCTTGTTAAATCTATGTGATTATCATACAAAAAGAATTGTTGATCAAGTTTTCATGATAATATGTTACAAAAAGAATAATTTTTTTTCCCCCATGCAATATGCATGCATTTATAAGTACCCAAATCTGTAATGTGCATATAGACATTTACCTTGTTTGGCACAAGGCCATCTTTTCTCAGTTCAGCTCAATGCCATCTTTGCTCAGTCTAACATAAGGTCATCATAGTTCACCTTAGCTCATTGATTGATTATCAACTAATTTCAATGGCATGTCAAACCATCTAGGGTTATTTTGTGTAAAGAAGTTAGAGGACTGCCTGGGTAGGATATGACACATGGTCAATTTTTAAGCAGAGTTTAACAGGTTTAAATTCAGAGTTTTCCTTCTCCTAGACTAGTTACCTCACCAAGGCTGTAAAACCTAGTCTGCTCTACTATTTACCCATAGCTGGAGGGAGAATAATTGGATTCATACCTTTCCCAAGGGTATTAGTGCTATGTGAAATGCAGTTAGCCTGGTCCAGGATTTGAACTCCTGTTGTCGTGGTCATTTCCTACGACGATAACCATTACACCACGGGCACCTCCATAAAAAAGTTAGAGGACTACATTCATTTAACATTCATATTTAGTTTTGATGTATAGTTATTTCTTACGAATTTTGTTGTCTACTTGAATATGAATAATTTTTAAACAAGTCTATTTTACCCATACAAAGGAACCTAACTGATATAAGCATTTCAGGTTAGAGTGGACATGAGAGTACTCCTCACTCTTCATAAGTTGCATCCCACAACCAGATGCAATTTTACACCCCAGGACACCTCATTTTGGGAGGGTCTTACCCTTCTGCAGTGTATTCTAAGCCCTGCCAGCAAGGTGTAGCTTAGCTCAATCTGAAACAAGGACATCTTTACTCAGTATATTCAGTTTGATGCACATCTATTTTTTACTCAGATCAGTGTATTTAGACTGGTGCAAAATTCCATTAATAAGACACCTGCTAAGAGAAATATCAGACCCAGAAATTTGTTGTAAAGCTAACTTGCTTACTACCATTTTCTAATAAGCATTCACTCTGATGTATGCGTAAATATATAGATTATACTCTTGAAATTTCTCAGAGGTTGATGCATCACCACATTTGTCAGATAGAAAATCTACCGGAAGATTGTGTTGACAAAGGAAACTATTAGGAACAGAAGGAGCAATGGGGATTATAATTTTTTAATTTTAGATTTTAAATCTCCTCTACTATAACAGCATCAAATACTTTTTAATTCTTTTAATAAACGATTTGTTTTCTTTGTTTAATGGTATATCAACCTTCATGGGTTATTTAATACTGGAACCATCCTTGTAAAAGAACCATAGTGGTGTTATTTAACCTAAAGCTGGTTGGATAAGGGGATTTTCGTCTTTCCCAACATTATTCATCTGAAAATGAGTATGAGTTGAGTTCTTTGTTTAATGGTGTATCAACCTTAATAGGTTATTTAATACTGAAGCCATCCTTGTAGAAGAATAATAGAGGGGTTATTTAACTTATAACTGGAGGATTCGTGCCTTTCTCAAGGGTATTAGTGAACATAATAGCAAGAGTGGAGTTTGAACTCAGTTACTATGATATTGCAGTCCAGCTGGTTAGCCACTGTGCCATAGAGATTACTTCCTCCTAGTTATCAGTGTATATTTATATGAATAAGTGTATGCATATGTATATATATATATATATATATATATATATATATATATATATATATATATGCATATGTTGATATAAATATACAAATGCATATAGTACATTATTGAAATAAAGAAAAAACATAATTTCTGCTTGTTTTGACTAATTTCCAAAACTTTTTGTTTAAAAAAAAAATTAATGAATTACATTTTCAGCATGTAATGAAACCCTGGTTTCATTCACAATAATTAAAAAAAAAAAAGATAATGATAAATTCTGAGAGTCCATTCTAATTGGATCCACATTCTCAAAATTAAATCTTGCATTTTATTTACACTTAAAACATATCTCTAACTTTAAGAGTTAATTTGCAATTGAGAGGGGAGTAAATAATTTTCTTGGCCTCAACTGTTAAAATAAATAAAAAATAAACAAATAAATTAAAAAAAAAAAAAAAGGGACAAATTTTTCAAGTAAGATGATTCACAAGCAACTAATGACCTGATTATTCTCTCTAAACTTTCTTGTATTTCGCAGTTCAAAATGAAATTTCAGATTTTAACACTTTGCTTTTGTGACCTGAGCTCCTTGAGCCTACATTCATTCATCCTTTGCCATTTGAGTGAGATCTCTACACCAGCAATCCAGTGCCACCATGTTGGTAGAAAATTAAAAAGTACCACTAGTATACTGGTGAAATAGGTTCAAATGTTTAAGTTTGATATTTTTACAATTCCTTTTAAACATGAATAGTTGGAGAGGAGTGTTATAAAAAGCTAAGAATCAGGTTCAAGTGCAATCATTACCAAAATATAATTGATTATCATTTCACTTCATTATTTTTTGGAGAAACACTTAGCATGATGGTTATTGCCAGAGAAAATGAAACTGAAGAATTGAGTTCAAAACCTGAACAAGGCTGATTGCATTTCACTTTGCGCTAATGCCCTTGGGAAAGTCATGAATTCAACAGTCCCCTTCCAGATATGGGTAAATAGTACCGTAAACCAGTCTCTTTAATCTTGGTAAGGTAACTAGTCAAGGAAAAAGAAAACACTGAATTCAAACCAGCTGTACTCAATTGAAAAATTCACCTTGTGTCATACCTAGTGGAGGGATTGGGTAAATACATGTATTTTATTATTTTTCTCTGCAACTTCCACAATTTATTGAACTGTGTTATCATTAGAGTGAACAAAAGTTTTATCATGTTTATTTAATAAATCCTCTCTCACAGATTACATAAATGAGTCATTTTGAAATAAAATCTTTTGTTGATTATCCAGTAAAAATTTCATTTCATTCAATTATTTTTATCATATTTTTAAGCAAATACAGAAAGCCTCATGATTTTTGCATTTTTTAAGAAAATAAATTTAAATTCTGTAATAGAGGGATTGAAAACAGCAATGAATACAAATTCTATATTTGGAGTAAATAGTGTTGGTAATGAAACATTAACATTTTGTTTTCAAAAAAGTTTACGAGTAGTAAATATTAGTTTAGAAAACCAAGCAAACAAATCAGTGAGAATCATAGATTGGTAAAGACTGTGGTGGAAAATAATCCAAGAACTTCAGTTTCACTGAGATCAGAGTGTAGTATCTGTATCCAGTTATTCTTAAAACTATTAGATGTAACAATATGCAGATGAAAACAGTTGCTATTTTGAAGAGTATAAAATATTTCCTCACAAACATGTAAAATATACAAATGATCATTCTAATTTATTTTGTAATATATTTAATTAGATTTCCATGGATACAGATACAACATTTTGATTTGAGGTAGAAATGCTAGGGGGTGACACTTTACTCAAAGCAAGTTGCACAGATACTATATTCTCACTCAAGCAGGAGTTTCAGATAGATGAACAAAGAAAACAAAGGAACAAAAAAAGGCACACTTTTTATCATATATAAAATATACTCTGTTACAAAGTAAAAAAAAATTAAGGGTTATTTTGGGGGGGTTGGGGTTCAACCTCTACAGCCATATTACCATCATCTATCTCTGACCTCTTGGAAAAATCATAATAAAATGGGACACCTTAGTTTCAACAAAAAACTCTGATGCCAAGCTCATTCTTAGTCAATATACAAAAAAAATACATAGCCAATGGTAGTGACTGTAAGAGGAGATAGTATTTTATAGTAGAACACTTGCTCTGTCCAACAGCGATGTGCTCTCTGTTGTAAATTCTGGTTTAGTTTGGTTTTATGGCATATCAAACTGGATTTGGCATTAATAACCTACAATGGTGTAGGTTATTAATGCCAAATCCAGTTTTATACATATAAAAAGTTTTATTTCAAACAAATCAGTTTAACATAAGATTTCTATTTCAAACAATTCAGTTTAGCATACAAAAACAGCTCCAGTTTAGACAATTCAGTTTAGCATGGGTATGCAGTTTAAATGTCAAAACAGTCTTATTTCAAGCAATTCAGTTTAACATAAGTACACAGTTTAGTTCTATTTGACCCATAAATAGGACCCAATCAGGTGCTACCACTACAAACCAGAGTAGACCTGGGAGTGATGGCAATGAAAGGGTAATCTGCATTTCCCAAAGCCCCAGCATTACTGGAGCCTCACCATGGGATTGTTTAGTGTCATATTCAGGACACTAATTGGCGGGGTGGGGGTCTTACCCCTCTGCAGAGATGCTGTCGGTGTATTCTACTGCCCCTGCTAACTGGGCAATGTAGATGCTGTGGGAAAAAAGAAGGTACTAGGCTTTCAATGTTTTCCTTGTCGATAGAATTAATACATTTTGAAAATATTTTTAATTTTACCTGCCTTTTGAATACTCGTCCTTGATTACAGAGGTTTTTTTGGGTTTACTCAAAAATGAATAGAAAGAAATAAGAAAGTGACATATAAATATATAAGTTGATTGGTTGTTTTATGGCATATCAACCCTTGTGGTTTATTTAATGCCAAATCCTCTTTATATGCTTTGTAAGCAAATAGTTTATAGGTAACTTTACTTTTAAATGACTTGTTAGAGCTCATTTGTTTGAACACAGTTAAGCAGTTTCAAATATTTCTATCTAACACTAATAATTTTATTTGATATTAATTATTTGTTTGCACACAGTTAAATTGTTTCAAGTATTGCTATTTAACTTTAGTAATTCTATTAATCAAGTATTCCTATCTAATACAAATAATTTGTACACAACAGTATAGTTTCAAATAACTAATAATTATAATGCTTAGTAAATGATTGGACAGTTCTATTTGATCCATAGATGGAACCCTAACAAGTACTACCACTCCAGGTCAGAGTAGACCTGGGAGTAATGGCAATGAAGAGATACTTCCCATTCCCCAGATCTCCAAGACTGGAGCCTCACCATTAAATGCATTTGAGTGCCACAATCAGGACACTAGATAGTGTGTGTGTGTGGGGGGTCTTAGCTCCTCCACAGCACCAACTGACAGGACAGATAAATATATAGATTGTTATTTTAATTGAGTTTTTTTTTGCAATATATTTAATTAGATTTCCACAGGCACAACTACAATAGTTTTTAGTCCTAGGCCCTGTTAATTATATCTATATTTACCAACCCCTCCGCTTAGGCAGGATATGACACAAGGTCAATGATTTTCAGCGGAGTTTAACAGGTTTGAATTCAGAGTTTTCCTTCTCCTAGACTAGTTGCCTCACCATGGCTGAAGAACCCAGTCTGCCCTACTATTTACCCATAGCTGGAGGGAGAATAATTGGGTTCATACCTTTCCCAAGGGTATTAGTGCTATGTGAAATGCAATCAGTCTCGTCCAGGATTTGAACTCGTGTCGCCGTGTCCATTCCCTACGACGTTAACCATTACACCACGGGCACCTCCGTTAATGGGGCTTAGAATATACTGAATGTATCCACTTTAAAAGGGTAAGACATCTCAGAAAAAGGGGTGTGCTTAGTATGACACTAAATTGCATCTGATAGTGAAGCTCTCATTCTCAAGATCTAGGGAATGTGGAGTACTCCTTCACTATGATTACTAACAGATCTATCCAGTGCCAGAGAAATAGTACCTGTTAGGGTCTCATATAGGAGTCAAATAGATCAGTTTAAAAATCATTTGCATTCAATAAGACTGTATGAAAAAAAATAAATAGATAAAATAAAACAAAAAACAAAACACAAAAACCCTACACAAAATATGTAAATATCAATAAACAATGAATACGATTCGCTAACCTCCTAAAAAATAAGACTGGTTGACATGCAGTTCAAGTCAATCTAATCCTAGGCAGAAGTGCTGGAGAGAGACATTTTGTTCCTGGGCTGAATGTGCAGATACTACATTCTAATCTTAGAAGTTATAAACAAAGAAACAAATAGAAAAAAATCACATTATTTATTCTATAGGTGTATGAGATACTGAAAATCAGGAAGAAAGGAATAGTTACTGGTCAGGAATCAATGTAAGTATTACTGACAGAATTGGGGACATTATATGTATAATGACAAAACTTTTGACAAAATTAAAATCACATTTAAAGAAAACACATACAAAATATCCATTTTAATTTGTTAAAAATCTTTGTTTTAATCATTATTATTCCAAACTTCTGTGGAATCTTTAAAAATCAGCTTCTTTTTTGTTATTTTTTAAAAAATTTTCTTCTCTTTGTTTCTCACTTTTTGATACACAATTTCCTCTCATCATTTCTTTCTGCTTCATCAACCACTAGACTTTGTTTTACTTTCCTTCTGCCCTACCACCCCCACAGCATTTCCATCACTGAAGCCAGTTGTTTTAATGTTCAATGCATCCAGTGTAGCAGAACGTTCCATCAAAGCCTCAAAGGTTATTTGCATAAACTGATGATCTCCAATGAACTTAGCTCTGTATTCGAAACAAATTTGTTGTGGATCTTTTTAATTATAAAATGATGAAGCACTTTACTTGTTGTTACCCTCTTCCTTCCCACCACCACTACCACCACCTGAAAAGGCTGACCAGTCCTCCTGATTGCAGAGCCCCACTTGCATGCAAATTGTCAAGGATCAGTCTCATTTGTTAAGACAGTAAACGATTTCTCTTTTGACATATGCATAGTTAAGTATGACAGTCATTCATGAATATTAAGAGTCACTTACAAGCATAACAACACAACTAACACTTCTCTTTTCTGTGCAAGGAAAATCTGTTGTTTTTTTTAAACTAGGGGTGTGCAACATTTTTTTTAATTGGTAAACAATTTTCAAACAATGGAACAACAATCAGAACCATCATCTGAATATCTTGTTTTTTTTTTATATTTACATACCATCAGATTTATTTCCATTTTTCTATAATATATATATATATATATATATTTATCAACAATTAGAACCATCATCTGAATATCTTGTTTTTTTTTTATATTTTATATTTACATACCATCAGATTTATTTCCATTTTTCTGTAATATATCTATATATATATATATATATATATATATATATATCAACTATTAGAACCATTCTCTGAATATCTTGTTTTTTTTTTATATTTTATATTTACATACCATCAGATTTATTTCCATTTTTCTGTAATATATATATATATATATATATATATATCACTGTATAAATATATAGGAGATCCTTAGCTATAGTTACCTACACATACAGAAATAAAATAATGTAGCAAAATATTAAGATACAATTACGAATTCACATCTGGTTATACAACGTGCTGCATTTGTAAATTCACTTAAACTCATACAAACACACATTAATACGCAACTATAACCCATACATGCATATGCACACATAATCACACACTTACAACCACACGTAAAGAATCATACAAAATCCCAACGGTTTTTGACTGTATTTTTTCGATTCATTTCATTTTCTTAACTGCCTGATGATTGTTGTTTTGCAAAAAGCTCCATGAAACCCAGGAGTCACAGTCTAAATTCCATGAATTAGATATATATCTAATATATATTTATTTATTATTATTATTATTATATAATAGCTCTATCCTAGATATTGAGCACTCGTCTTTTTATATTGCACTTGGTTCAACACAAGCCCACAAAGTGATTTAGTGACTACCAACACTGTTATAATATAATATATATTGGCTATACAACCTGGTTTCAGTACAGAGTAATAAGAATGTATATCTTTATAGTAACTTTAAATGTTTAAATGTATATTCTTCAAATAACTAAATTTCTCAGTACACAAGAGACTAGGTTATTAATAATAAAGCTTATAGCTTCAAAATTGAAAGAATCTACACTAAAGACTAATATTAATACAATAAATATAAAATACTGACAAATCTTATTTATTTACTCTACTTGACATATTATCATTATTTCTTAGTTCAAATTTTGTCAATCTAAAGCTGTATCTATATATCTATATATATATATATATATATGGAAGTAAAAAATGAAAATAAATCTGACAGTATGAAAAAAATACAAAAACAAAGAAATCCATAAGTGATGAATTTATTATAAAGGAAAGTCAACATTAAAAATTTTGGTTTTAATAAACCTTCATCAGGACTTTAAGATGGTGAAAAATGTTGTTAGAACAACAATGGATGTATTAATGCATTCATTAATACATCCATCATTATTTTAACAACATTCTAAAGCCCCGATGAAGGCTTACTAAAACTGAAATGTTTTAACTTTCATTTTTCATTTTAATAAACTCATCACTTTTGGATTACTTTGTTTTTCTATTATATATATATATATATATATATATATATATATATATATATATATATATATATATATATATTATATATATATATTAATAAAGTAATTTGCTATATTCATAAATAAAGAGTGCTAAATATCAGTGATAGAGAATATCTAAGTCAGGATAGTGTAGACTAAGTCAACAGTACTTGATGACTGTCAGTTTCTCATCTATGTGATCATAACTCCTTGGTATGGCAAGAAACTTAGTCATAAAGTACTGTGGACATCTAAATCATATATATATATATATAAATATATATATATATATATATATATATATATATATATATATATATATATATATCTCACTATAGATATATCCTGAAGAAGAAACCAATACTACACTTGGATCTCAGCAAAAAAGCTGGGGAGTTATGATCCTTAGTAAGAGTTCTAATCCCTGCATAAACAATCCTGATATTTGATTGGAAGTATTCTAATATATTTTATTTATTTATGTTTTTGCTTGAGAAATTTTAAAGAATATAAATGCACTATGTCAAAAGAGATTTATCTAAAATGTTCATATTTATGCAGATCACCATAACTCAAAATGACAATCATTCTATGTGTCGGTACATGACACAAAATTCAGACGTTATTACTAATTAATATACATTTGCCATTTATGGAAGGAATTTCTGAGTGGGACAGTAGAAAAGAAAATAAAAAAAAAGGAAAGTAGAGAGAAGTCAAAGTCCGAGTCAAAGGTCTGATGTACTGACTACACTACCCTAAATAATCTTAATTTGATAAATGGTTCCATCTCCTATCAAGTCTGAGTGCAGATAGCTTTTATATCATCTCAGCTCTTACTATTTCTATTTTTACATTTATTTCTTCTTCTCTCCTCTCTACCTTCTGTGGTTTAAGTTTTAAAATCATTTTTTTTATTTTAATTGGAGTTCAGTAAAAAGTTTGCTTTAGATTTTAACTTTAAATTACAACATCAAAACAGTAATAAGATTAAAACAAAATGATAGCTTGGAAATATTAAAATAATACAGAAGAATATAAAAAAAGGACAAAAAAAAACAACAAAGAAATTATGGGATGCATTTGGTTTTATCACTAAAGAATATGTTTTGTGTTTCAAGTGATGTATATAAAATTATTTTTGAAATGGTAAAATCAATTCGTATTGTTTTGAACTGCCTCTTCAAGTCTGGCTTATCTGAAATGAAATTTAAGTATGGCAGCCAAAATCATTCAGGAGAAGAAGAAAAAAAAAATGAAACCAAATGAATCCATCAAGGATTTATGTTATGCAACTAACTTCAACTGTCATTTTTCAAAATCTATTGGGAAAACCTCATTTGAAATAAAGCTTAAATGCAGCATATAACAAAAGAGACAATTTCCTGCAGTGTTTTGACATTCGAAATAAGCATTCTTTAACAAATTTCAATCAAAATTTCAAAATGGCTGCTTGAAAACTAGAAAATTTGATTTTAAAATTTTACATGTCAAATGGCTAGTTTCTTCTCTCGGAAAGAACGTACTGTTTTATTTCAATAGCAAATGCCAATATCTCGGTCCTTTTTAAATTCTACTCTTATATTGTTATTATCATTATTAGCTGCAATTTATTTGTTGTTTTTTGTTTTGTTTTCTTTTTTCGGGAAAAAAATAAGAGAAAAGAATGAAATGTTTATAAGTCTTAATGGAAAAGAAATACATGTGCTATGAAAGTCTAAATTTAGTCCATCTGTAATGATGTAAGATGTTTATGTGCTTATTGAGAACAGTTATTTAATATTCAAAGCTGCACAATATGAATGATTTTGTTGATATATTGTGGTCTGTTGAAAAGAAAAGCATCATGGGAAGTTTATTTTCAATGCAATCAAGACTTAATTCAGGAACTCCTAACATGCCCCGAAAAATTACAATTTATAACTGGATGTATTTATTCTCATACAAACAACACAGAAATTTTTCAAATAAGATCTTTTTTTTTCTACTATTGAAGTGTGTGCAAATTTAATGTGAAACAAAAAAAAATTCAACATTAGGTGTTCCTCATGAAGAGTATTGAGGAATTTGACAAAATGATTGTTTGATATATTAAAAATGGGATAAGAACTTTGTTTTCTGCAAGCCTTTCATTTCATTTTACTCAAGGGGAGAGTTTTTTTTTTCTCAAGGGTTTGTTTTGTTTTTGTTTTTGGGAGAGGAACTTATTGTTTAACAATCTATGGCAAATTTTAAAATTAATTAGGGTTTTTGCATGGGTTTTCTCTATTTCAATCATTATATGACACAGAGTTGCAGTTTTTTGTTTTCTTACACTAAGTTATCAACCATATAGAACTCTGATCTCTCTGATAAAATAAAACAGGAATCCTTTCCAACTGTAGCTGTGTCAGTACTACTGTATGGCTGCACCACTTGGTCTATAACAAAATGTTAGGAGAACAACTAGATGGGTACTACACAAAGATGCTTTGTGCTGTTTTGAACCAATCCTGGAAGTAGAACCCCGCCTACTAAATCAGGTTACAGGATAAGTCTGTCTATTCAGCAAAATGGCTGCTGTACATTGACTTGTCATGCTAGTTACTACCTGGCAAGTAAAGACAACCCCATAAACAATGTTCCCTTTATAAACTCCTTCAGATAGATATACCAGTGTTGGTCAACTAGTAACTTACATTTATCAGCTCTGTGTAGACACTGGATCTAGTCTCAAGGACCATCCAAGAGTGATCCTATTTACCAACTCCTCCGCATGGGCAGGATATGACACAAGGTCAAATTTTTAAGTGGAGTTTAACAGGTTTCAATTCAGAGTTTTCCTTCTCCTAGACTAGTTGCCTCACCAAGGCTGAAGAACCCAGTCTGTCCTACTATTTACCCATAGCTGGAGGGAGAATAATTGGGTCCATACCTTTCCCAAGGGTATTAGTGCTATGAGAAATGCAATGAGTCTCGTCTAGGATTTGAACTTGTGACGCCAAGTTCATTCCCTACGACAATAACCATTACACCACAAGCCCCATCCAAGAGTGATGGTCAATAGGGACAGATTGTAAGAGAGAACCAATGGAACACATGATGTTGATGCTGCTAAACAAAAAAGAGCTTGAATCAAAGACTATTTTACGCAAGAATAGTTCCTAAAATCTATCTGACATCATTCAGTCAAAAAATTTGTTCCCAAAAGTTCATCTATAAAAACTAAAATGCTTGTAGTGTAATGGTTATATTCATAGGAAACAGACATAGCAACCTGAGTTCAAATCTTGGACAAGACTGTTCGCATTTTACACTAATACCCTTGCAAAAGGTATGT
Source organism: Sepioteuthis lessoniana (assembly GCA_963585895.1). NCBI lineage: Eukaryota > Metazoa > Mollusca > Cephalopoda > Myopsida > Loliginidae > Sepioteuthis > Sepioteuthis lessoniana. The sequence continues at coordinate 3,913,857 of CAUZXS010001320.1, forward strand.
AGACTTCCCTAAATACAATTCGATGACTGTTAATTGTGCACTGTCACTGAGTTAGTTGTGTGTTTACCAAATTGAACCCTCATCGTACAGTGAACACCTATCTACTGTATTATTTCTGTTAGCATTGAAGGTACATCCCTAAAAAGACACTGGGCCATTGGCCTAATAAGTAGAGTGTTCGCCAATGGTCTGGAAGACCGGGGTTCAATCCCAGGTCGACTCATACCAAAGACTCAATAAATGGTACTTGATGCCACCTTTCTTAACACTCAGCATTATAAGGTAAGGATCAAGGGTAAATTGGAGCAATCCAGGGAAAGGAGTAGTGCCCTCCCCAACACTGTGGTGTAGTAGCTATTGAAAAGGAAGCCTTCGGGTCACCCTTAACTAAGGTTGCCAACTTTACTTTTACTATATGGTTTCAAGTACTTCAAGCAATTATATGATTAGGTTTGCTTTATGATATATCAACCTTCATGGATTATGTAATGCTGAAGCCATTCTTGTAAGAAGAACAGCAGTGGTACTATATAACTAAAAGTTAGGGAGATAATGCGTTTCATACCTTTCTCAACAATATTAGTCAAAAAGTAAACATAATAGCACAACTGGAGTTTGAACTTGCTTACTTTGAGATCACAGTCCAGCCCTTTACCCATTATTCCATGAGGACTTCCCCTACATTTATATGGTTTCATGTAATTAATAATAAAATTAGAAGTTGGTGACCCGATGGCTCTCTTTTCAATAGCTACTACTTACCATTGATCCATAGCTTATAATGCTGAGTGTTAAGGAAGGAAGTATCAAGTACCATTTTTTGAGTCTTTGGTATGACGTAGGATTGAACCTCACTCTCCAGGACCATTGGCAAACACTGTAACCATTTCGCAAATGGGCCAGTAGAGTCTAGCGCTACTCTTCCCTAATTCAGAGTTTCAGGTTTTCATGCTCATCAGATGAACAGATAAGTAGCCATGACAAAGGCAGGAATCAAAATGAGAGCTTACTTTTCAAAGAGTGCTCAACTACGAATGTTAGGAGCAATATTACCAATAACTATATAAATGTATATATATATTATGGTAACTTTAACGATATGGGTCGTAAGAAAGAATAAGTAACATAGTAAGACGTTTAAATAAGTTTATATAAGAAGTACAAAAGAGTTGCTAAAGCATATTCCTTTAGTGGTCAATAATCTTTAAGAGAACAAAATTAAAATTATAACACAGTTATCTTTGGTTGATGAATGTCCTATTGTCTTTCTGCATATTTTCTGCTTGTGTTTAAGACTGTTTTAAGAGGGCTGCGGATGTTTGGTTTCGTAGGGCTCAAAATTGTCTTCTAGGTTCTGTTTGTAGAGTTGGGTGGTCTGCTAACACCCTTAGATACCAGGCTCTCTTTTGCCATGACTCGCTTCGTGGAGACCCTATTCGCTTCTGCCACGTCTGGCCGTACCCATGTCACGTGTTCAAGTTCTTCTGTCCTGCTTTCTCCATCTACGCTCGGCCTCTCCTACATCCGAGTACACTGCCGTCTAAAGGATAACTCGTAATTTTCTTATGGTATATATATATATATATATATATGAGAGAGAGAGAGAGGTTTTTTTTCTTTTTACATTTTCACCATCAGTTTTAAACCAGTTAATTCAAAATCCACAATGCAATCACTGCATTAAAGTTAATTTATCATTTTAAAAGAAAAAAATTATATTTCTTTAATGAAGAATTGTTAGGGGTATATTTTTAAGTGCAATACTATATATAATAGAGACATAATGTCGAGTTGTATAAGCGACAGCACAAAATTCAAAATTTGTAACCGATTTAAAAAATTTTTTTTTAAATATATAATTCCTATAATGTCATTAAAAACATCAAATCTCAGTTTATCATCTTCTCAAAAGAGAATACTAATACGTAATAGATCTTTAAGCATCGTTGATTGCAGAGATCATTCTTAAATCTTAATACTTTTTGTTTTTTTTTTGGTTTGGTTTTTTTAGTTTAATGGCATAATAAACTTCGTGGGTTATTTAATGTCAAAGCAATACTTATTGAAGAACATTAGTGGTACTATTTTTCCCAAGGGTAATGGTCCAAAAGTGAACGTAATAATGTGACTGGAGTTCGAACTCGTAAAGTTAAAGATTAGCAATTATGCCACAGAGACTTAAATAATAAAAAAAAACTTTAATAACAATCCTTTTTAGTCAAGAAAATGATCTTTCACCATTTATGGAAACTGTACGTATTTTCTACAAGATTTATTATTTCAATTGAAATACTTCACGCCGCACCTATTCGCACAAAAACTATTATATTTTCTTTTTCTATTTATCAAATCATATTAACTCTGTTTCAAATGATAATACAGCAGCTTTTTCCCTTTCATCCCAATTCTTCTGAAATAGACACATTTCAACCAATTCTGTGCAGCTAAAAGGAGTAAAGAAAGTTTGTTTCTTGCTACAGAACGAGGTAGTCAAAAATAAATAGCTTTAAGATTTACAATGATATCAACGAATCCTTACTTGTTTTCAAAATTCACACGAGAATGGTAGACAGTAATCTGAACACTGATTACTTTCTTCTTTGACCCATGAGTGAGTAGCTTTATGGTGGAATAAACTAAAATCAAAGAGTGCTCGTTATATTTCAGGATGTTTTACGACTGCTACCCCCCACAACCAATTTACGGCACGTGTCATATGACCTCAGAGAATGTGTCGCAAAATTTGTCTAATTTTGAATTTCCTCTTTAAACCCGTGTGTTTGTGTGTGAGTATATAGAATACACATATTCTAGCCTTAAAATAATCAACAAAAACATACATAAGAACATTCTAGGAATTTTGGATGAAAACCGCATTAGCATTGAAGTTACATTTTTATATTTTTCAACCAATCAGCTAAAAACATAGAATAAGAACATTCTAGAAAATCCTGATCAGAAACTAATTAACAGAAAATGTTTTAGGCTCTAAAACAAATAAGTAAAAATACGAATCTGTTTGGTCAAGAAATGTCTACGCGCTTAAATTTTAGGACCTGCAATAAAACTATTTTTTTGATCCACTACTAAAGTATAAATAACGAAGAATTTAATCAACCAGGGCAGTTTTCGGTCATTCAATTCATTTCTTCCACGGCCAAAAAGTTATTCCGTCTACTACCCAAAAAGACTTTTCGCTAGAGGTCATGAAACGGGCAGTAGGGAAAGACTTGCGACTTTCTTTCACCAATGCGACACGTTGTCGCCAAAAATCTTAAGAAAACACACAGGCGGACTTAATGAAAGCAAAGACCCGTACTTACGGTCCATCATTCATATACACACACACATACCCACATATGTAAGTAAAGACAATTATTTTCATTCAACTTACTTCGGCCAACCATGGAACCATTTATTTGATAGACTTTATTAACATGTAAACACACACACACACAAACACACACACACGTGTGAACAACCCTATCTTCATTTAACTGGCCATAACTGTATTTCTACAAATCCGCTCGCACATTATGTTTCTCATTTATTTTCATTCCTGTTTTGTTATGAATATTAAATTGTTTGTTTCTTAATATTCGTTGTTGTCATATTCCATTTGTTTTACGTGCTTGTAAAATTTGTGTTGTATTTGTGGTGGAACTAAATGTGAATGTAAAACCCGTAAAATACGGATGAGAACTCACTCTCACTCACTACAAATTGGAGAGTAACATATTCACTAAACAATAACATGCACCCACTATAAGTATACAAGAGTTGACTGAAAAGTTAATATGATGACGTCATATCTGCGGTTGACTTTTTTTACCAATGGGATCCACATAGTGCAACACCAATGAAAAAAGTGAGTGAATCACAAGGGGGACTACGTGGAAAAATAAACTTCATTTGGTCATATTTCATGAGAGTATCATGGATAGAAAATTTGTAAACATTTTGGCTTAGATGTAGTACAAGGCCGAATGAATGGAGGCACATAATTCGTGCAGGTATCTTGGATAGCCTATGAACTTGTCGCCTCTAATTTTTGCTATTTCTGCAGTGACGCGTAATTACGCTCAGATATTCAGCTATTTCATTCCTCCTAACTCTGTGTGAGATCATCATTCTTCTCTCTCCCACTGCCACAAAACTATGCTTATGGCTGACTACATCATTCCTGTCCTTATTCAGCAACAAAACCTTTGCTATGACTGCAGCGATACAAATTCTCGCACAGACATCTAGCTGCCTTATTCCATTTCTATTCTGCTTATCTATTTTGAAGACATTTATTCCTCCCTCCAAATGCAATGGGAAAACTTTTCAGTCGAAACTTATATGTATATGTACGTTATAAAACAAATAAGGATATTACTATTATTTAGTATATTTTTTAATGGTTCTCAACTAATTTTGACCTCAGTTCATGGTTCAGTGAAAAAGTTTTGCAGAAAAAGAAGGAAACTTTTAAATTTTTTTTGTTTTATTTTTTTAATTCAAAATATTTTTTGAAAGAATTTTTAAGAGGAGTTGGTAAGAAAATCAAAGTAAAATGTGCTGTTGGTAGAGTATATTTATTAGTATTCTTCATACTAATGGATACAACTACACCAGGGTTGGACAAACTTTTAGGTGGGAGGGCCAAATCACCGAGTTATGAATAATCAAGGGACTGTATCTTTTAGAATTAAAAGAATTTAGTCTTGTTCAAGTGCTTTTTTTTGTTTGGAGGGGGGAGCCTCCGCAGGCTGCACAGGACAGTGCAAGGGGCCACAGTTTGAACACCCCTGTACTAAACTAACAACACCTTTTACATCGCTTTCCATATCTCCTTTAAAAACTTATTTTTGCTTAAGTACTTGATTTGTGATTTAAAAAATAATAAAACCGTATGTAACAAAAACTATACGTCGTAAAAAATTGTTTATGTCGGAAACCGATTTTGATTGATTTCAGTTTTCAAACATTTATATTCTACTCCCACCCTCAACAGAATCTGAGACATGCTATATGAAAACTAAGACCGTTATTGTGTGTGTGTGTGTGTGTGTGTGTGTGTGTGTGCTTATTTTCATTATAGTTGTCACAAAACAATTTGTTATTGATTTCTCAATTCGGTGTATTTATCAAAACCAACGAAAAAGCCTGAACTTAAACGTACATTACAAATTTCACTCGTTCATTAAACTTTATTTTTCAGTTTCCTTCTGAAAGTTATATCCAAAACTATTCCTTGTATTTTTGAAAATAAAACAAGCAAATTACAGATGAATAAAACAGGACAGTTATTTATCAAAACTTGCTTTCTAGAATAATAATGCAAATTAGATGTCCTATGACTTCGATGAACATCGTTTGTTAATACTTATACTAAACATTGCACGTTAATCATATGGCTCACCACTCCACCTGATCGCTTCTCGGCCTTTTGGCTGGGCTGTCTGGCATTCGTGCCGGATGGGTGATCGAAACCAAGAGCAGACTCGGGGCCGAATAGGCCCCCAGCTTCGGCTGGGCAACCTTCGGGTGGGCGAGCTGCTTTCTCAGATCCGTTTTGCACGCTTTGTATAGCACTAGACCTCACGGTCTAGTTTAAGCTATATGCAGGCATACGTGCCCGGACCTAGATTTAGGTCCGTGAAACGGCTTGACTCATTAGATCCACATTGCACTTAGTGGATCAATGACTAGCAGGGTTCGAGTCTCGGCTCGTTCCCGACCTTCCCCTCCCCTTTATCCCCACTTTAATCGGCCTTCGGGCTTTTGACCTTGTGTCAAGTCGTGTCTGGTGGGAGGCAACGACAAATATCGCTTCTCGGCCTTTTGGCTGGGTCGTCTGGCATTCGTGCCGGATGGGTGATCGAAACCAAGAGCAGACTCGGGGCTGAATAGGCCCCAAGCTTCGGCTGGGCAATCTTCGGGTGGGCGAGCTGCTTTTCAGATCCGTATGCACGCCTTGTATAGCACTAGACATCACGGTCTAGTTCAAGCTATATTCTGGCATACGTGCCCGGACCTAGATTTAGGTCCGTGATACGGCTTGACTCATTAGATCCACATTGCACTTAGTGGGTCAATGACTAGCAAGGTTCGAGTCTCGGCTCGTTCCCGACCTTCCCCTCCCCTTTATCCCCACTTTAATCGGCCTTCGGGCTTTTGACCTTGTGTCAAGTCGTGTCTGGTGGGAGGCAACGACAAATATCGCTTCTCGGGCTTTTGGCTGGGCCGTCTGGCATTCGTGCCGGATGGGTGATCGAAATCAATCGCAGATTTAAGGCCAAAAGGCCACCTTCGGGTGGGCGAGCTGCATCCTCTGTCCCCTATGTATAACACTAGACCTTGCTGTCTAGTTCAAGCTATAACCCAGCATCCGTGCCCGGACCCACATTTGGCTTCGTGAAACTCCTTGCCTCATTAGACCCACATTGCACTTAGTAGGTCAATGAGCAGCACAGACCAGCAGGGTTCGAGCCTCAGCTCGTTCCCGACCTTCCCCTCTCCTTTATCCCCACTTTAATCAGCCTTCGGGCTTTTGACCTCGTGACAAGCCTTTTCTGGTGGGAGGCATCGGCAAATAGAGCTTCTCGGCCTTTTGGCCACGAAGGTGGTCATTGACCAGCAAGAATAGCACTGGACCTTATTGTCCAGTTCAAACTATAATCAGACATTCGTGCCTAAACCCATGTTTAGGCCAATGTCAAACTAGACTCATCAGGCTCACATTGCACTTAGTGAGCCGATGACCAGAAAGTCCCGCAGCGTTTGAGCCTCGACTCGAGCCCGACTTTTCCCCCAACCCCCACTTTAAGCTGACCTTCAGGTCATTGACCCTGTGTCAAGTCCTGTCTGGTGGGAGGCAAAGACAAATACCGCTTCTTGGCCTTTCGGTCACGAAGTATAGCACTGGACCTCGTTGTCCAAGCTATAACCAGATATACGTGCCTGGACCCATGTTTGGACCTATGTCCAGCAAGGATCTTCAGGTTCATATTGCACTAAGTGAATCGATGACCTGCATAGTCCAGCAGGGTTCGAGCCTCGGCTCGTGCCCGACCTTCCTCTCTCCTAATCCCCACTTTAAGCCGATCTTCGGGTCACTGACCTTGTGTCAAGTCCTGTCAGGTGGGAAGCCAAGACAAATACTGCTCACCACTCCACCTGACATTTGTGTTGGATGGTTTTGTCACAAGTTAAATGGCTCATGTTTCAGAAATCCTTCCTCAGGAGTAGCATTTGCTCTTAAGAGAAGTAAGGAGTGAGTTAATTGTTCGGCGCCTCTCAAGAATACTAATGAAGCAGAGCAATTTTTCCCTTTATGCTTGCGTCCTGCGGGGCACTCCACATGAAACCGACACGGTTACACTTTCTGGCTACACGGGAAGCTGTATAAATTCTCTGTTTTAACAATATAACATAATGTACGCCATTTTTGATGATAGGACGAGGACAAGAAGGTTACACATAAAATTCTCTCTCACACACACACACACACATATATATATATACCCACCATCCCGCTCGAGCGGGATGCAACACAAGTCAATTATAAGTGGAGTTTAATAGGTTTGAATTCAGTTTTCCTTCTCCTAGACTGGTTGCCATACCAAGGTTGAAGAGCCTAGTCTGCCCTACTATTTACCCATAACTGGAGAAAGAATACTTGGATTCATACCAAGGGCATTAGCGCTATGGGAAATGCAAACAACAAAATTCAGGTTTTAAACACATGTTCATATACTGTCATCCACAGACAGACTGTTTCGTTGTATCACAACCCTTTAGTGTGGCAAGACACGCGAGACGCTTTTAGCTGGGATCGAAGCCCGGCTGGCTTTACATCAGTCAGATATCTTTTTTACCCCAGAGCTATCATCATTCTCAGCGTAAGCAAAGAAATCTTTAACACATATATATATTTACCATGTGACTTGCTTTACTGTAAACCAGTGGTTCTCAATCTATTTTCTTCATGTCCCACCCAAACACCTTTAAATGCCTGTAATCCACTCTACCGTGTTTATTCAAAATGTGTATACTTATTTACGTGGAAGAAGCCTAAAAGACCATTAACTTAGTCTAAACAACCTTCCAAAGAAACGAACATGGCATCCATGGGATACAAGTAAACATCATCAATAGGCGCTGATAATTAGAAGTTCCCTGACTCACTCACTCACTCATCATCGGTCCCTATTATCCATCATTTCTGGCGGGTCCTTCAAACAATATCCAATGTCCAAAAGTTGATATATAGTACTTACATAACTCTACCCATGTACACACACACATCATCATCATCATCATCATGTTGTGCCGCCAGCACGGATATTTCTGACCCTCTCTCGCCACTTCTCCCTATCTTTCATCGCCTTTGGCTGGGTTACATCTCGTATCCTCACATAGCTACTGTATGTATGTTCGAGCTGGTCGTCCTGCTTTTGCTTGGCCATATGCGGGGGTCCATAGGAGTACATCACTTATGAGTTCGTCCTTGCTTCTCCAGCAGTGTCCTGCGTGTCTGGTTCGTCTAACTTGTATAGTTTTCGTGATGGGAGGCAGGTGGCCGTATAGTTGGTACCTTGTGGGGTGTTGTCGCTAGGACTTGTTCAATATTGCTCTCAACATTCTTGTGTAATTGCCGTCTAGTTTCTTCTTCAGCCGTTTAGTTAGCATCCAATTAGTGCATCCATATAGTAGTATCGATACAACCGCTGCCTGGAAGAAACTGCATTTCATTTTATCGGTCAGGTCTGATTTCCATATGATCGAGAGCCTATGGATAGCTGTTCATGCTTTCGTTAGTCACACACTAATAATTTTATGTATGTATACAGTATATACCCCGTATTTTCAAATTCTCTCACAGACTCACTCAAAAAAAAAATCATTTAAAAACTCATTCTCGAATTACCCCCACTTAAAAATCCAATTGTTTTCATCTCTGTCGGGCGTGCTCTCGTCGCTGGGAAGCACGGATTTAATTGCAACACTTTAAAGCCGTTAAAAACTCTGCTAAACACAGCTAGAAACTTGGGTAATTGCTATACAAAGATACTTGTTCAATGTTACTAAAACAAGAAATGAAAATAAAAGGTAAGTTTTGGAAAGGCCAGAAGGTCGAGCCTCTTTCCATCAGATTATGAGGCCCTAGGCTGCCGCCCACGTAGCCCATGTGTAAATCGAGAACTGCTTGGCATCTATATCGTACAAATTAAATCGACTGTACTATGCTTATAAAAGTTAGGTACCTCTTTAAATCTATACTCGCATGCCCTACATTATAAAGTATGTATTATTAACATTCTAGTTTTTAAATTGAAGAGTATGTGTGTGTGTATGTGTGTTATATGTACCCATCATTTTTTTTTTTTTTCATATCTTAATTTCATTTTCATGGATAATCATACATCAAATGGACGAACAAATGTCAAATGTTGACTAATTTATTTGACAGTTGTTTGAATATACATGATGTACGATCTTATATTAAAATAAAATTAAGTTGTCGCAAAATTGTTATTCGCATACAACAAAAAAGGAGGAAAGGAAGAGGAGAAGCAAGAGGCATGCGTTCTCTTTCTGTTTGAATTTTTTTCAAAATCCAAAAATGTATCCCTTGATTTTGACCCTGTTTTTTTTTTATTTTTATTTATCTATTCTTCTTCATTTTTACATTAAATAAAATGACTGACAAATTTGTGTCTGGATTGGTCATACAACGTCGAACCCATCAGTTCTCATCTGGGTTATCTTATTTCGTTTCTTTGACATTTTATTGAGCTTTCTTTTCTGTCATTTTTCTAGTCATTTTATGACAGGAACAAACAGACATCTTCATGTTCATATAGTGGTATCTAAGCTAACCTTTCTTTGTTGAATTTCTTTGTTTAATGGCATATCAACCTTCGTAGGTTATTTAATACCAGTTATCTTTGTAGAAGAACAGCAGTGATACTATTTAACTCATACAGGGGTATAAAGAGGTTAATATGGCATGGCTGGAGTTCAAACTCGCTTACTTTGAGGCAGCAAGTCCAGCACTATAGCCATTATGCCAAAGGAACTCCCCATTCTTTGTTTTTAATAGCATATCAACCTTCGTGGGATATTTAATTCTTTAATTCTTCAATCATATTTTTTTAAAGAGGCGGGTGGTAATATATGTCGGCTGGACAGACATAACAAGGCTTTAAATTGACAAAAATAATCAGGAATAAACAACCCCAAAGAAATGTCACTCGCCCACAAAAAAGTTATGTTGGAGCAAGGAAAATATTATATGCTGATCACCGTTCCCGACATTTCAGTATATGTTATGGTTATGACACTAAACTACATAAAGTGGTGAGACTGCTGTTTTGTGAGTATAGAATATGCGTTCACTGCCATTACTTCCAGATCCACTGAGACCTGGAATAATAGTACACGTTAAGGTCCCCTCTCTGCAATCTATTTTGAAAATTATCTCTATTGGACAGGAATTCTTAAAACTATATAATTGTTTGTAAACAAATGATTGTTAAAAATAAATAAAAAATTAGAATAAAATGTACGATTAAAAAAACAAAAAACAATTGTAACGGAACATTGAAAATGTAGGCGGTTATGAATATAATTTAACATTTATAAATGAATCAAATTTTGGCATTAAATAACCCAGAAAGAGTTGATATCCTCTTAAACAACTAAACCAAGCCAAATATAAAGAGTTATGATTACAATCGAACATTTACAAAGGAATCAAATGTAGGCATTTAATAACGCAGGAGGAGTTGATATGCCATTAAATAAATAAATCAAACCAAACAGTTATGATAACAATAAAACATTTACAAATGAATCAAATTTCAGCTTTAATTAACCCATAAGGGGTTTATATGCCCCTTGATAAATAATAAATATTAAATCTATAGTTATTAAAGAAACTCAGGCATTACTTTTACTCTTATTATATTCATTTACAGTGATTGAATAGAGAAAACTATATAGTTTTAAAGTTTAATTCAGAATATAAAACAAGGAAAAAATTTATCATTCTTCTCATTATCACCATCATCACTATGATCAGTGTCCATATTGCCATAATCTTCAAATTCCTCATTATTTACATCCGGGTTCAATAATAGATTCCAATTGTTTTCACCTGACTCATTCAATCACAAAAATCCTTCTCAGCTTAAAACAATACAAATCCATGACATATTTGTTTTCTTTTTTGCTTTCACTTTTTACTGTCACTCATATCTGTGCTAAGATTATTGCCATTTACATGACTTCTGACTTTTATACTCTTATGTTCTTCCATATGGAGTGCATTTATCACATATGTCATATCAACGTTGTCAAAATTAAGATCTACATTAACCTTCCCTCCAGTCAAAAATGACGAAGATTGATAATTTATCTACCTTCTTTTTTTCATCACAGCAAATTGTAGAAGTCTATTGATTTATTGAAATAACTGCCATGCCTAGAGAAATTGTCATTAATGTTTGTTAGCTAATTTTATTTCCTCTTATCCACTTTTAACTTGGGATTAATAAAGCACTGAATGCTTCAGAGAAGGTGAAGCAATATTCAAATAGAACAGTTTGATCAGTATATACAAATATAGTATACAAAATTAGTAAGTACAAATATAGTATATAAAAATAATGATATACATTTAGTTATAAAGGCAAATCTTCCATAATAAAATGCGATATTGTGAAAGAAGCACTAGCTTACAAAGTGATAATAGCAATGGATTATATCTGGAAGAAAAATTGTGAATCCTTGCATATGCTGAACAAAAGCAAATTGATATGTAAGTGTAGACATGTTAACAAACTTTTCCTCTGTCATTTACCACCTGACTAATTCCATAATTCATTTTCCTTTATTTGGAACACTCTGAATCTTTTCTTCTTTGTGTGAATGTTACATGAAAAATAGTTGATTAACCACTTTTTCTCATATTTCTGTCTGATGATTGTATAAACTGGATGAAAGTTCAAGTTACAGACTTTAAGAGTTCATCATTTGAATATTTTAGGTTTTATGCCTGCTCTGCCATAACAACATCAAGTATTATTTTTAAGCAATTTTCTTATTTTCATTTTTTTAATTATATATATATATATATATATATATAATGCAATGAAATAGATATTTTTCATATAAGTAATTCCTCTTTTTATGCTCTTTGAATTGCAAAGCAAATATGAAAAAGCGAGGGAATCCCCATGGTGTAATGGCAAAAAAGAGAAGGAATCCCCATGGTGTAATGGCAAAAAAGAGAAGGAATCCCCATGGTGTAATAGCAAAAAAAGAGAGGGAATCCCCAAGGTGTAATGGCAAAAAAGAGAAGGAATCCCCATGGTATAATGGCAAAAAAGAGAGGGAATCCTCATGGTGTAATGGCAAAAAAGTGAGGGAATCTCCATGGTGTAATGACAAAAGTGCTGGACTGCGACATCATAATAAGTGGTATGGAGTCCCCATGGCATAGTGGTTAATGTGCTGGATTACAACATCATAGTAAGAGAGTTCAAACTCCAGTCCTACAATTACACTATAACATTCACTTTCAAACCAATACCCTAGGGAAAGGTATGAGTTTCCTTATCCCAACCCCTCAGTTATGGGTTAAATAATACCACTTCTGTCCTTCAAAAAGATAGTTTTGACATTAAATAACCCACAAGAGATTGATATGCCATAAAACAAACTAAATATGAAAGAAAAAAGAGCAAAATACCTTCAATAAAAATTTTGAGGTATCAAATTACAAGCTCAGGATCATAAATATTTTTGCAAATATATATATATATATATATATATATATATATATATATATATATATATAAAGAGCCAGTTTAAACAACAAATCAAAATGGCCCAGTCAGCTAGGGCCATAAAATACAGACTGCATCTCTGCAGAGAGGTAAGATTCCATTCCCCCAATGAGTGTCCTGGACATGACACTAAACAATCTGATGGTGAGGCTCCAGTAACACCGGAGCTTTGGGGAATGCAGAGTACCCTTAATTGCCATTGCCTCCTGGTTCACTCTGACCCGGAGTGGTAGCACCTGATAAGGTCCTTTCTATGGGTCAAATAGAACTATTTCACATTTAAACTGAGTAAAAACAAATGACTTGTGCTAAATTGAATTGTTAGAAATAGAACTGTGTGATCATTTAACTGTGTGTAAACAAATGACTGATGTTTAATTGAACTGTTGATGTTAAATAGCAATACTTGGAACCGTTGAATTTTGTTGACTTATGCTAGATAGAATTGTTAGAAACAGAACAGTTTGATCATTTAACTGTGTGTATCAACAAAATGTCTTTACAGATCATATATTTAATATATATGTAAAAATGAGATTTGGCATTAAATAACCATTGATGGTTGATAGGCAATAAAACCCAAGCAAAACCACAAATTAAAATACTGCTACGAATAATTTTACATTATCATTATCATCAAGCAGTCCTACAGTAAGAAGACCCTCAACTCTCCAAGTGTAACAACAATGTATAATATAAATAAATGTACAACTTTCACTTTCAAAATAAATGCATAAATATATTTTTAGAATTTAAACAATAGAAAATCCTGAGGACTTGGTCATATTTATAGTCTGCCACTGCATTCTACAATCTTTAATTGCATTCATACATCTGATCTTGAAAATTTGATGCATCTCTGCTTTTTAATTAATATCCTTTACTAAACCTAGTTTTAAATGGGCCAGAAGTATGGGACATCCAGTGAGAATCAAATTCACTAACAATGGTCTGCTAGCCTAGTTTGCTAAGCATTACACATTACAAGGTGCTCTTAATCATTGAGATTGAATAGAAGTTTGTTAGGTTTTTTTTTCTTTGATGATGGGTATTCATGTAAGTTGCTAGTATGAAAAGAAAAAGTTTCATTGTTCTTGAAGAATATTGCTATATTCTATTGAGTAATATTTTTTTCATTCATGCAAGAGGAACAGTGCCAGAGTATAATACAAGGAAATATTGACAATTTTATACATACTAGCTGAAAATCACAGCAAGTAGGATACAAAGATATGGAATCATTTTTAAAATTGAAAAAAATGAAAAGTCTTGTGAGTTTGTTAATATTTATGGAATGTCCCTGCATTCCACCATCTTTAACTCTATCAATATTGTATATGTTCCTGGAAATTTGATATAAACGTATTTGCTTTTTCAATATAGTTCAATTTTATAGAATGAAAAAATTTCAATTTAGTTAAATTTTATAGAATTAAAATTACAACTTTAATATTACAGGATGAATTTACCCAACTCCCCCCATCACAGACAGGATGTGACACAGGGTCAATTTTTAAGCAGAAAAAAACTGGTTTAAATTAAGAGTTTTCCTTCTCCTTCTCTGAAATAATGTTGCTGTATTTTATTGAAAGAGTGTTTGGTAGAGAGCAGTTGGTTTGGTTTGGTCTCTTTGTTTAATGGCATATCAATCTTCATGGGTTATTTAATGCCAAAGCCATCCTTATACAATAACAATAGTGATACTCTTTAATCCATAGCTGGTGAGGTGATAAGGCAGTTAATACCTTTCCAAGAGTATTAGTTTGAAAGTGAATGTAATAGTCTGACTGAAGTTCGAACTTGTTTATTATGATGTCACAATCAAACATGTAATCCACTACACAATGGTGACTCCCTTAAGAACAGTTGAGCTGGGATAGATGTTGTTTTATGGTTTCATGTATTCCTCTTTAATACTAACAATTTTCTAATGGATCTATTTCA